>QLTV01000220.1:280241-308454 GCA_003457575.1 Thermophis baileyi
CTCCCTCCCTCCCTCCCTCCCTCCCTCTCTCTTTCCCATTTTTCCAAAGAAACAACCATAGTTTTATGTGTGGGGACAGCATCAGAGAAGTATGGTTGTTTCCCATTTGGCACTCAAAATTCCTGCAAAAAATATTTGCTTCAAACTGCCTTAAATTTAATGAACCTTCATGTTCAAAAGGGCTACAGAACGAAACATTTTGAACATCGCTAACAATCAAACAAAAGTGTTGTTTGGAAAAGAGCTTACTTGTCAAAAAAGGTGTGACTCTGCATTTCATTCTTCTCACTGCGGTTAGAAAACAAGTGACGTTAGAAAACATGTATTAGAATGTTTTCATTTTAGAAATGTTTTTAAAGAAAAGCTTAGGGTTTTAAAACAAATGAATTTTTTTCCCCTTTAAGGTTAAAGAAGCTGAAAGAATACAGTGAATTTTGTTACTAGAAATGGTGATAGTTTATAAAGCTTATTAAGTGCAAATAGAAATACATATTTTTTCAACAGCAAGGAAGAGAAAGCCTCAATGGTTAAATCGATCGTTCTATTTAAAGAGGATAATATATTTATGTTTTTTTATTTCGATATCATTTCTGGATTTTGTGCTTGTGATGAAAAAAAAAAGAAAGAAACTTTGACTTTGGTTTTGCCGATTGGATAGATTTGTTGTTATAGAAATGACTAGTGATATATACTAATGTGTAAAAGTAAAAAGTTGAGGTTGTAATATTATCTTGTACTGTGCTAAAAAGAGTCAGACGTTAACATTTTTTTCTTTCTTCCCTTGTACCTCATATTTTCTTTCCCCCTTTCTTTTTCCTTCCCTTAATTTCCTATTTTTATTTTTATTTGTATTTTATACATTGATAAAACAATAAAGTTATATTTAAGAAAATAAAGAAAACATTTCTTCATCCTTTCTACTTCCTTCCTAAACCCACAACTGACCAATAACTAGCCTCACCATTGTTGGTTGGGGTGTCCCTAGAGAAGGGGTGGGGCATCGAAATAGTGAAGACACCAGACTGTCACTGCATAATGGAAGCCCCGCCCATTTTATGTGCATGGCACTCAGACACCTATTGCCAGCTTGAAATTCAGAAAATACCAATTGAATTCATCGCACATTCTTCAGTGAGCAGTAGAAGTCCCACCAATGTCCTGTCCCCTACCTTGCCATCTATAGTCTGTTTCATGGGGCATTCAAAATATCTCATGTTCCAGTGGTGGGATTCAATTTTTTTTTACTATCGGTTCTGTGGGCGTGGCTTGGTGGGCGTGGCATGGCTTGGTGGGCGTGGCTTGGTGGGCGTGGCAGGGGAAGGATACTGCAAAATCCCCATTCCCTCCCCACTCCTGGGGGAAGGATACTGCAAAATCCCCATTCCCTCCCCACTCCAAGGGAGGGTTACTGCAAAATCCCCATTCCCACCCCACTCCAGGGGAAGGATACTGCAAAATCTCCATTCCCACCCCACTCCTGGGGGAAAGATACTGCAAAATCCCCATTTCCACCCCACTCCAGGGGAAGGATACTGCAAAATCTCCATTCCCTCCCCACCCCACTAACCTGCTTTCCAGCTCCATTCTCCTGTGCAGGGCAACAAAAGAAGACCCAGCCAATCAGCTGGGACTTGGGAGGCAGCAAATAGATGGGGGCGGGGCCAGACAGAGGTGGTATTTGCCGGTTCTCCGAACTACTCAAGATTTTCGCTACCGGTTCGCCAGAACCGGTCAGGACCAGCTGAATACCACCTCTGTCATGTTCATAACTGAGGCTTCAAAAGCTGCCAAGTTACTCCTTTTCTCCTTAGTTTATATAAAAAAAAGAAATGATAATAACAGTTCACTCTGGCGACTTAGAATCATAGGGATGGAAGTGACCTTGGAGGTCTTCTATTCCAACTCCCTGCCCAAGGCAGGAGATATTACGCCACCCTAGTTAAATGGTTGTCAAGTCTATTCTTGAAAACCTGCAACGATGGAGCACCCGTAACTCTGGAAGGCAAGGTGTTCCATTAATTAATTGGTCAGGAATGTCTTTAGTTCCAGCTTGGCTCTCTCTTTAATGCTTCCACCCATTGCTTCTTGCCCTTTAGAGCTTTAGAGAATAATTTGGACTCATGTGGACTTTACCTTCTCTTTGGAGAAGTAGGGATCCTGGGGACAGAATCATGTCCAGAACTCATTTCATACTTCTCATCTGACTTGTTACTGGAAAAGGAAAACAAACTATGGTTGAATAAAGCATGGAGGTTGGCTAAAAGAACCATACTGAGAAATTGAAGATGTGACATTATGAAGATGTTAAGAAATGAGAGCCAGTTGGTCTAATGGTTAAGGCACAAATCTAAAAACTAGGAGCTTGGGAGTTCTAGTCCTGCCTTAGCCACGAAAGCTGGCTGGGTGACTTTGGGCCAGTCTTTTTCAGCCCACAGTAACAGTTTTGGGTGACAAGCCAGTCAGTCAATTACTGTTGCAACTAATGGATCACACTCAGTTGATCCGAAAAAAAGCAGACCCTGTATTTGAACATGCCCCCAGTTTAACCAAAAGAAAGTTAAAGAACATCTTACTTAAAACACACAAGCAGCTTGAAAATTCCCTAAATAAACCAACAAACCTAAGATACCTTATCTGGGGTTTGTCATGGACATTACCTGCTCTCCACAGATGTGGAGTAGTTGAATGAAGTTTCAAGGTAGGGTTTCGAGGCCACGTTTCCGCTGCTGGTTATATCAACACTACAAAAGCAAAGAGAAAAAGAAACATTCTTTAATGTGGAGTCCAAGTTATTAGTAGGTGAAAGTTGCTATGATATGTAAGTATTACTTCTATTTTTTGATCGTCATATCGATTGGCTTTGAAGTCAATTCCGAGGGATGGTCGTGAGCTATAAAACTTACCTGTCTTGAATTCATTGAACCTATTTTTCTCTGAGCCTGACATTTTGATTCAGCTACGTTGTGCATTTGCTAAATGAAAATCTTCATTTTCCACAGATATTGCTTAAGTACAATTTCAATCAGCCCCAATCAGCAAGATAAGTGAAGGATGCTGGGAGATGTAGTTCAGCAACCTCTGGAGAACCTCTAGAGAGGAGTTCCTCATCTCTATGGAGACCTTGTGATGGGATGTTTCCTTAATGTAATATGAATCTGAACATATTACGTCACCCCCCCCCCAGCAGGAGGCCTGCTAGGCCCAAAACGGGGGCGGGGGGTTCGCATGCGCATGCGCGGGGGTGGGGCATTGGGAGTCGTGCACGCATGCATGGGGGGAGCACAGGGCATTATGGGTGTGGGCATGCACGTGCGCACTATCGCACGCACGCACGCCCTTTTGGAACCCGAGCAAAAAAAAGGTTCGCCATCGCTGGTCTAGTTCAATGATCACACCTTGTTCATTTAATTGATGGAGCAATTCTTTTATAAATTCACACTCTCTTCTTGTGATCTTCATATTCCAATAAATTTCCACCTAATTTTTCTTATCCTTTCTATCTTTGCTTAAGATGTCCCCTTGATTTCTGTAATATCTGTAATTTACCATTTTTCTATTCATGCGCATGCGTGGGGGTACGGGGTGGGGTGTCACACGCGCATTGCATTATGGGTGCCCTGCGCGCTTTCGGCACATGACGAGAAAAAGGTTAGCCATCACTGGGCAATAAACCTGATCATGATAGCAGCTTGAAATTGAAGTTTACACCTGTGAGCTTAATTGTTACATTAATCAACACATTATTTTACTTGATGGATGGTAGTGTACTATTTTAAAATAATTTGGCACACTTAAGTTGTCAATAACAGTGTTATTATGCCATCACACTGACTACCTGTCCACAAAAATCTTTCAAAATTCTTTTCTCGTTTAAAGGAAATTTCAAAGCAAATTAATGTTTTTCAGCCAGGTTGATTGCCATATTATTGGATGGGGGGGGGGATTGCAGATTATACTAACCTTGTTCTCACAGAAATATTGGCCAACCTTGATTCATTCTGGGGAGACTCAGAGGTTCTTCTTTCTCCATTAGTGCTGTCAACAAACCCAAAACAGTCTGGTTAGTTTGCATATTGTGATTCCTCTACAAACTATGGAATTACTAATCCAACTAAATTCCCTTTTTACGACCCTGTAATCCCTTCATCCGGGAGAGAGTCGGGGTGACTGGATGGAGCTGAGCGTTTACTGGTCAGATGCCCTTCCTGATGCTACACAGAGCTCACAGCAGATATTTTTTCTTTGCGTCGTAGGACAAACATCTGCCGCTACCTAGGATTGAATTCTCAACCTTCCAAGTGAGAGGAAAACGTCTTCACCACTAGGCCATCACACCATTCTGCATTTACTAATCCAACTGAGAAAGATGAATCTTAGTCAAGCAAAGCTGAAGTTTAAATCCATTGCATGTCATAGTGCAAAGTTGTTGGATGCATATGTTTTAGGGCAGGGGTGTCAAACTCGATTTCATTGAGGGCCGCATCAGGGTTGTGTTTGACCTCAGGGGGTGGAGGGGTGGCCAGGGGGATGTGGGCAGCTCGACGTCACTTCTTCTTTTTCCTTCCCTCTTCATTCTTTCTTCTTCCTTCCTCTCTTTCCTTCTTTTTCCTTCCTTGCTCTCTTCCCATCTTTCCTTCTTTGTCTTTCCTCTTTCCCTTTCTCCTTTCCTGTCCCTTCTTGGATGCTCAAATGCAAAAGGGGAAATATTTCTCCTTTTGTTTTGTTTTTAGTTTGTTTTGCTAGCCCTTTGCCAGTAAAAATGGAGCCTGAGGAGGGTCACACACGCCCCCCCCCAGCTCCATTTTCGCTGGCAGAGGGCTGCAGGAGGCCGTTGCAGCTGAAAACGGAGCCCGGGAGGGCCGCATGTGGCCCTCCTAAGCTCCATTTTTGCTGGCAGAGGTACCACAGACTGGTCCTTCGCTGTTTCCAGGGGGCCCCCGTGGGCCAGATCTAAGCATCCCACAGGCTGGATACGGCCTGCGGGCCTTGAGTTTGACACCCCTGTTTTAGGGCATGGGATGATAAAATACGACTATCGAAAACAAGTTGGAAAAGGAGATCTTAGTCTTTTATTTTTTTTAGGGTGGCTTTGTTAGTTCAGAAGAGTAAAACTCTACATCAGTGCCTGCTAAAAACCCTTCTAATGTTCTGTCTTTAATTATTTGCATGATTTTCAAAAGGAACTCAACCATTTCAAGCAAACACGAATAAAAAGTTTATCTCATCACAAACACTCCTATAGTGTTGAGGACGTATTATGCACTTTATACGTGATAAGTGTAAACACTAGAGGAAGCAAATAACGATGGTGATGGTAGATCATAATAGCAACAACAAGAATAAGAGTAATGGGTTATTTACCTTTTCCCACGACTGTTAAACCATGCTGAGGCAGGTACAGTCTGACTTCTAGATCGTGGACCGAAGTCATCTGGTACATCAATCCTTTCAAGAAAAGAAAACGCCCTTCAAATAAAATATATAGTTCTTCTCATCTCTGTATTGTTAGAATAGAAGACATTTCTGCTCACACTGGCAAGGACTACAATCTTACTTACTTTTTAGCCACAACGGCTGG
Source organism: Thermophis baileyi (assembly GCA_003457575.1). Taxonomy (NCBI): domain Eukaryota; kingdom Metazoa; phylum Chordata; class Lepidosauria; order Squamata; family Dipsadidae; genus Thermophis; species Thermophis baileyi. Next base: position 285,820 of record QLTV01000220.1, read on the forward strand.
TACCTCTTGCGCTGGACTTCTGCAAACAACAAGATTGTGATTACGTATTTAAAAAAATGAAAACTCCTCCTCAGGGTCTCCCTTTAAGAGTACATTCACTGTTTTGTGAATTGAAGTTATTTAATAGAATAGAATCACTTTACAAATGCATGCGTCTTGCTATAAAAACTGCAGCTTTTCTATCCTAAGTTTCCTGACCAGTTTTGCTATAGCTCACCTTCATTTCACAAAATGTTTGCTCTCCTTTGTTGCTAAAAACTTTCCTCAACGTGGAATTTCCAAATCTGCTATGAACATTGGTGCTGTCCATGAAGGATAGGCCCTGTCAGCACCCTAGCTCTTGTCCTTTGCTACTGCTTTCTCCATAAAGACATCTGCAAACATTATATAATTGTATTGTATACAATTGTCTATACTTTTTACAGCTGTGAGACTTGTTCTATCTTTACTACCTGTAATCCCATCACAATAACTTCTCTAAATGTCTTTCAATTCTGCTAGATTGCCTCTGTAATTAAGAGTTACATGTCCTATACATGGGATGGGATGGGATGGGATGGGATGGGATGGGATGGGATGGGATGGGATGGGATGGGATGGGATGGGATGGAATGGAATAGAATAGAATAGAATAGAATAGAATAGAATAGAATAGAATAGAATAGAATAGAATAGAATAGAATAGAATAGAATAGAATAGAATAGAATAGAATAGAATAGAATAGAATAGAACAACAGAGTTGGAAGGGGCCTTGGAGGTCTTCTAGTCCAACTCCCTGCTCAAGCAGACCTTAACCATTCCAAATGGTTGTCCAATCTTGTCTTCAAAACCTCCAGTGATGGAGTGCCCATGATTTCTGAAGGCAAGCGAATCCTCGGTTAACAATAGCAATTTGGCCTGGATTTTTGTCGCTAAGTGATGTGGTCATAAAGCATGATGTCACATAACTGCATGGCTTAGCAACAGCAATTCCAGCACTTCCAGTTGCCATCCTTAAGTGAATCCTGCACCATGGTTAAGCGCAATTTTACGTGGTCACCACTGGCGATTTCCTGCTTTCTTCCCCATTGATTTTGCTTGTTGGATGCTGCAGGGAAGGTCGCATATGGCAATCACGTGATCGCAGGATGCTACGATGTCATAATTGCACGCTGATCCCCAAGTGCTCGGATCATGATCACATGACTATGAAGATGTTAACAAAAGCCAGCCATCAACACACCCCAATCAACATCTAAAAAGCCACTTACAACAGACACTATACAATACCACACAGAGAACATCACACACCGTGCTAGAGAGAAATTCTCTGAAGATGGGCTCCAGCACGAGTCCAAAAGCTCGGAAAACAAAACCTCTGGTCCCGGTGACCGACCCAGATTGGATCCTGCAACTTCATCCTGGGACACATATATTGGCCTTCATTCTCAATATAGTATTCTTTTTAAACTTACCCTCCACTTTTCTTTGCAGCTGAAAGGACATAGGAGCGTTCTCTGCCGGCCGTTCGCCTCAGGACACTACTAGCAGCTTCTGTCCTACAAAACAAGGGACGAAAAAGGAGATAACACTCTGGATCATAAAACCCCCAGGTTTTATTCTGGCATCATCCCCTAAATTCCTCCTCTTTTCTGTGACCTGCTAGCTTTTTACTTGCAGGTATTTTTTTTTTCAAATGAAAGACTGTTCCATCCAATTGCTCTTCAGCCTGAGTGAGAATAAAGCAACACCAGAGATTGGTTTAACATTAGAAGATTAAGTCAGTCTTTAAATCCCTTGGGAACAACAGGATCTGTTCAATAGGGATGTTCAATGGGTTGTGGATTAACTTAATGTCACTCTACACCAGGGATCCCCAAACTTGGCAACTTTAAGACTTGTGGACTTCAATTCCCAGAATTCTCCAGCCAGCTGGCTGGAGAATTCTGGGAGTTGAACTCCACAAGTCTTAAAGTTGCCAAGTTTGAAGACCTCTGCTCTACACTGAAATTCAACTGATTCAAGAAATCCATCCAGATTCCTGCTAAAAGCTTCTGCTTGCAGAAGATGGGAGAGAAGATGGTGCTGAAAGGAAAAAAATGAAAAATTAGAAATAAAATGGTCATCCCCCACTCGTTTTTGCTCTAGCTCCACCCACTCTTTAACTCAGCTCCACCCTCAAGTGGTACCCAACAGATTATCTTCATCTATAAGTCATTAAGTTCATACTGTAAAGCTCTCAAACTTTCCAGACTGAATTTTGCTTGTCTTTAACTTAACTTGCACATAATTGACAACTTGGGAAGGAAATGGCGGGGAAGGAAGGATGAAACGGTTGAAGATCGTAACTCAACAGGAGGGAAGGCACCTGCTTTGCATGTAATAAAAAAGACACCAAAAATGGAATCTCCAGATGGACTGGTGGACAATTCCTTGCATGTTGACAGTACTAAATTAGCTGGACCAAGGATATGATTCCTTAGAAAGCAGCTTCCTCTGTTCCCAGCTGTGGAACTTCTGGATGCATTTATTGTTAGATAAAGAAGAGAAGGCTCTACACCTCACTCAGAACCACTACATCCCTGATTTTGATATAGATGACACTGATGATGTTACCTAGTTTGGTAATGAAACTTCTGCAAGAAAACAACCAAGCTTAGAAAGCACCAAGCACCCCACCCTTGCTATTATTTTGGTCCAGCAATGGGGGGGGATGATGGGTAGTTACAGTAAAATACTAGTGGGAAAATGACCTTAGAGTTTGTAGTAGGAGCAAAGATTTCTTCAAACAGCAGGTCATTTGTGGCAGCTAACCTGAGCAAAGGTAAAGCAAAGAGGAAGAAAGAAGAGCTTCTAACACTGATGATGTTACCTACTTGGATAAAGAAATGTCTGCAAGAAAACTCAAAGAATTCAAGGATCCCACAGTCCTAGTCCTCCTTCTCCTTCTCCTCCTCCTCCTCCTCCTCCTCCTCCTCCTCCGTTCCTCCTCCTCCTCCTCCTCCTCCTCCTCTTCCTTCCCATCCCCCTCCTCTCTACAAACCCTATTCCCTTCTAACACTGACGATGTTACCTACTTGGGTAAAGAAATGTCTGCAAGAAAACCACCATGCTCAAAGAACACCAAGGGCCCCAGAATCCCAGACTTTATCAAGGTACCTCTTTTTCTGCTCCTCTGGAGAAACAGAGGGTTGTCCATCTCCTGGGCGTGAGAGTTCACGCTTAATATTGTAGGGCGCTCTGAAGCACAGATAAAAGAGAAAGTGGGAGGTGAGATATTTTTTCCCCAATTCCCGCAAAGAAACACTAATCCTCAGCTAGAGGTTGAGGGATGACTCTTATCTGTGCTTCCAGTTGACACAGCCGCTGGCCCTACTACCTCTTTACTTTGAGATACTCACAGTTTTTTGTAATCCTCAGTGGACATCTTGGGCCCTTGGGAGGAGGGGGAGGTCTGGCTTGGGCTCTTGACACTGAAAAAAAAAGGAGGGGTACATCAAGAGATTCAATAAAGAGAGGGGCTGCTGACTGAGAGAGACACGTACACCCCAAAATTAATGGGGAAAGCAGAGAGGCAGGCTGTTTCAAGATCAGCCATTGTCCCTCTGGAGTGTTTTAATGTCATTGTTGTAAATAAGCATATTTCATTTTAAAAGCAGATTTCTGGATTTCCCTTTGATGTACGGAAACACGGGGTAGAAGGGCACATAGATAACAAGTTACGGTACTTTCCCATTGGAAAAGATTCCAAAATTCACATGGCTCCCAACCAATAAGGATTTCAAAAGTCTTTGAAAATGTGCCTTTGCTCCCACAACGGGCAGTTTTCTTTTGGGATATCATGAGAAATTTTGTCTGGGTATATACAGTATATCTTTTCTTTTTCAATCCTTTTTAATCACTCTCTCTCACACACTCTTTTTTTCTTTTAAGTATGTACACTGCCCAGAGTCATTTGGGAAGCAGGCAGCTTCCCAAATTTAATGAAATAAATAAATAACAAAACAAGATTTTCTACCGTGGCTCCACAATGAAGCGGATTTTAATTTTCATTAATAAAGGAAACAAATTAGATGCATCCTGTTTATTTATTTATGAGGAATTAAAGGGTGCACCATTCTAACCGGCTCTGGATGTTCTACATAATAAAAAGCCAGAGCAATAAAATAAGGAAGCAAATATGAGGAGTCCATTATCCAAACATACACAAAATACAATAAAATCTTACAAGGCAACATCTTAGAGGGATTTTGTCCCGCTTCAAGGCCCATGGAGCAGATCCAGAGGTTCAGTGCATCGTCAGGGTGGGAGTTATATAGATTTCTGGAAAAATACTATTCCAGACAGCGGGTGTCACAGCCTACTTTCGAGGCCCCAATACATGACGCTGTTTAACTGAATTTTAATGAATTACAGACAGAGCTGTACTAAAGGGCTGGAATAGGAGTGACAAGCCACAAGATATCGCATGCAGAGAAATACCTGCAGTTCTTTGTGGATTGAATGCATGCTCTAGAAAAAGAGAGTTGGAGCTCTTTGTTGCATCCAGTAATGGCAGGGGTGGGCTGCTGGGGGTTTGCAGGGGTTCGGGAGAACCTCTAGCTAAGATTCTGTGCAGTTCGGAGAACTCCCAAATCCCACTCCTGGCTGGCCCCGCCCACCCCACCCCTCCCAGGGGTCCCCATGCGGTCCGTTTTGGATGCAGGTAAGTGTAGGGTGCACACGGAGGCTCGGGGAAGGCGAAAAATGGGCCTACCGGAAGTTCGGGAAGGCCGGCCTCCAGAGGGCCTCCGGAGCCTGGGGAGGCCGTTTTCGCCCTCCCGGATGCTCGAGGAAAGCCTCCAGAGCCCGGGGAGGGCAAAAAGCCCCCCCCATGGTGCAGGAGGCCGATTAGGCCATGCCCACCCAGCAACCAGGCAGAGAACCCCTTGCCAAAATTTTTGAAGCCCACCCCTGAAAATGGTATCATAGAAATCCAGCAAAAATTGTTGCAGGTAACTAACTTTTTTTTTTTTAACTATTACCATCTGGCAGACGGTACAGGACAATCAAAACAAGGACAAATAGGCTGAAAAATAGCTTCTATCCCAGAGCAGTAATTATATTGAATTCTACTGTATAGTGCAATATTAATGCAATATCAGGGGTTTTAATTCAATTGTATAGAATGTGAAGGATGTGTGTTTTTGTTTCATTTTTATAATTTTCTTATGTATAATGTACACTGAAGATAGCATTTAATTTCTTTGTACGAGGTGCAATGACAATAAAGTAATGTAAGTAAGTAAGTAAGTAAGTAAGTACCGTAAGTAAGTAAGTAGAACACCTCTGTTCCTCTTAGTACCAAGCTAACAAAGTTGAAGTTTGACTCTTAGACCAACCTTTTCTGCGTCCCATTGGATGCTGTCTTGGAAGGAGATGACTTATCAATGGTCTTGGTGAAAACTCCCCTAGAAGAAAGAGAGAAATCCAGAAAATTCCTGGGTCAAATTTCATCAGGTGAATAGACTGGGCCCTAGAGCAAAGCTTTGCAACCTGGAATAGTGCTGGTCAGAGCCCTCTTACAGAACACTACATTGCATTCCCTCATCCTACTTAGGTTTAGGTGGGTAGTTTTGATATTCTGCTGGGATATTCTGCTGACTGCTTCTGTATCGACTCTGCCCTCTGTTCTGTTATTGAGGCCCCAAAAGGAACAGCACTCATAGCAGGAATTCCAGATACTGAAAGAAATGAACTATTCCCTCTTTTCTATTTCAATTTAGAATAGGGTGGGAAGGGACCTTGGAGGTCATCTAGTCCAATGCCTTGCTCAAGCAGAAGACCCTAGACCAGGGGTCTCCAACCTTGGCAATTTTAAGACTTGTTGACCAACTCCCAGAATTCCCCAGGCAGCCATGGGAATTCTGGGAGTAGAAGTCCACAAGTCTTAAAGTTGCCAAGGTTGGAGACCCCTGCCCTAGACGATTCTGAACAAATGGCTGTCCAGTCTCTTCTTGAAAACCTCCAGTGATGGAGCACCCACAACTTCCAGAGGTAAACTTGCCTTCAGAACTTGGGGGTGCTCCCATCACTGGAGGCTTTTAAGAAGAGACTAGACAGCCATTTGTCTGAAATGGTATAGGGTTTTGTGTTTGAGCATGGGGTTGGACTAGAACAGGGGTCTCCAACCTTGGCAACTTTACGACTTGTGGACTTCAACTCCCAGAATTCCTCAGCCAGCACATGCTGGCTGAGGAATTCTGGGAATTGAAGTCCACAAGTCGTAAAGTTGCCAAGGTTGGAGACCCCTGGACTTCCAAGGTCCATTCTAATATTCTATGTTCTATGTTCTAAACCATTCCACTGATTAATTGTTCTCTCTCTCAGGAAATTTCTCCTTAGCTGTAGGTTGGATCTCTCTTTAATGATCTTCCACCCACTGCTTCTTGCCCTGCCCTCTGGTGCTTTGGAGATTAGATTGACCCCCTCTTCTCTGTATCAGCCCCTCAAGTACTGCAAGACTGCTATCATATCACCCCTAGTCGTCCCAAAGGTGCTTTTTCAGGAGGCAAGTAGACTTTCTGGTTTTTCTGTGAAGACGTTTCGCTTCTCATCCAAGAAGCTTCTTCAGCTCTGGAGAACTGAAGAAGCTTCTTGGATGAGAAGCGAAACGTCTTCAAAGAAAAACCAGAAAGTCCAGTTGCCTCTTGAAAAAAAACACCTTTGGGACAACCATGACACTGGATGACTGAGAATCTCCATAGACAATCACCCCTAGTCCTTCTCTTTGTTGGACTAGACACATCTAGTTCTCTCAATTGTTCACTGTATGGTTTACCTTCCAGACCTCTTATCATCCTTGTTGCTCTTCTCTGCATTCTTTCTAGGGTCTAACATCTTTTTTGTATCCTGGTGACCAGAACTGGATGCAATATTCCAAGTGTGGACTCAACAGTGCAGTATAAAGTGGTACTATCACTTCATGTAAACTTGAAACTATCCTTCTGTTGATGCAACTGAGCACTGCAATTTCTTTTGACTCACCTGATGAGATACCCAGAAGATGATGTGGCAGTAGAAGAACTAGATGGAAGAGAGAGACAATCCGATGTGAGCACCCCATGACTTTTTCAACAACTGAAGGTAATCAGTGGTGGGATTCAAAAAATTTTTACTACAGTGGGCGTGGCTTGGTGGGTGTGGCATGGCTTGGTGAGCGTGGCTTGGTGGGTATGGCAGGGGAAGGGTACTGTAAAATCTCCATCCCCTCCCCACTCCAGGGGAAGGTTACTGCAAAATCCCCATTCCTCCATTACTATCAGCTGGGACTCGGGAGGCAGAGAATAGATGGGGGTGGGGCCAGTCAGAGGTGGTATTTACCGGTTCTCCGAACTACTCAAAATTTCCGCTACCAGTTCTCCAGAACTGGTCAGAACCTGCTGAAACCCACCTCTGAAGGTAATCCAAGCCTTCCCCGATTATAAAAGTGTCATTGGTGCTATGAGCATTATCTTCTGCGCTCAAAATTCAAGGGATCATTCTTTGTGGAAGTGTCTTTTTTAAAAAAAATTGGTTATAATACAGGGGTGGGTTCCTCCCGGTTTGGACCGGTTCTCCCGAACCGGTAGTGGCCCGCTGGTGACGTTACGATGATGTCACTGAACCAGATCGGTCGGTGCCAGTCCGTGGGGGCCGCCAGCTTTTTTTTTGAATTTTTTTTTATTTATTTTTTTTTCCTTCTGAGCATGCGCAGAAGCCGGCTTCCAGCACTGTGCATGTGGTCGCCATCTTTTTTTTGGCTTTTTTAAAAAAAAAATTTTTTGATTTTTTGTTACTGCGCATGCGCGCACGCGCAAAGCACGCGCGCACCCATGTGGTGCGGGAGGGAGCGAACCGGCAGCGAGGTAAGTTGCAACCCACCCCTGGTATAATATCACAATTAAAATATAATGAAAAAGCAACACACTCACTTTGGGGAAAGATTTTTTTGTGCTGGAGGAGACTGTGGTTCTCTGTGGGAAGATGGTGCTGTACAAGGTACCCTGGAAGAAGACAGAGATTGTCAAAATAAGGACATTAGTGTTCTAGTTGGACAAGGCAGGATGAAGCACCTCAAATTAACAATGGATCTGGCATTGAGTTCTGAAAGAGAGGACTTGTGCATGAAAGTATTTCCAGTTTGGTCTAGTGGTGAAGTCTTGAAACCAGGAGTCTGGGAGTTCTAGTTCCGCCTTAGGCATGAAAGCTGGCAGGTGAGTTGGGGCCAGTCCTTCTCTTTCTCAACCTACCCACCTCACAGGGTTGTTGCTGGAGGGAAAATAGGAGCAGGCACATTATGGACCCTAACTTGAGTTGAACAGATAAATGTGGGATATAAATGTATTAACAAAGTTAGAGTGGGAGAGACCAGGCAAATGGAATGCTAGTTCCTAAGATGCCCTCTGCATTGAAGCATTCTCTCACTGAGGCAAACAAATTCCCCATCCTTGTTGAAGGATTTTTTTTCTGGCCTGTTTGGAAGGAGATAATGGTGGAGTAATCCAGCACATCTGGAGAAGGTTGGAAGAGAGTCACTGTCTTAGGGCAAGGATGCAGCATTTAATATATATTATATTAAGAAGAAGAAGAAGAGGAGGAGGAGGAGGAGGAGGAGGAGGAGGAGGAGGAAGAGGAAGAGGAAGAGGAAGAGGAAGAGGAAGAGGAAGAGGAAGAGGAAGAGGAAGAGGAAGAAATGTTCTTTAGCAGAAGAAGCAAAATTGCAGGAACACCATAAGGTTTGCAAAAGATGCAATTCCTGCTGCTTGATCTCTTAAGAATGTTCTCTAGGACCCAAGACAATATATTTACATAAATATGGACCTCAACTGAATAGATGGATATCCAACTAAGCAGCAGGTGCATGGATAGCTCAGCTACTGCTAGGCTGAAAAGGCCTTTTAGAGGAGCCCAGAATTGTACACCAGACTGGAAAGCTAAAAAACCATTGTGGGAGACATCTGTAACAAAGTTTTTTTCCATCTTGTTGTCAAGAAAACCACAAAAGTATGAGCTAGAGGTTTCCAAGGCTAGAGCTCAGAGGTGGGTTCCTCCCGGTTCAGACCGGTTCACCCGAACTGGTAGCAACCCGCTGGTGACATCATGGAGCCGGTTCGGTCGGTGATGGTCCCTGAACACCACCATCTTTTTTTATTTTATTTTTTGGAATTTTTTGGGGGGGAGATTTTTTTTATTTTTTTTTCTTCTGCGCATGCACAGAAGCTGAGTTTCCGGCACTTNAATTGGGGGAATTTTTTTTTTCTTCTGCGCATGCGCAGAAGCCGAGTTTCTGGCACTGCGCATACATCGGCATCTTGTTTTCAGGGTTTTTTTTTTTAAAAAATTGGAATTTTCGGCACTGCGCATGCGCACGCGTGCAAGGCGCGGCCACGCGGCGCGGGAGGAAGCGAACTGGCAGCGAGGTAAGTTAGAACCCACCCCTGGTAGAGCTTGATCTGAAGAAAAGCTTAGCTTGCATTCAATTGGATAGAAAAGGTGTTGAAAATTAAGGTTTCAAAGGAAGAATTTAATTTTGCACCACCAAGTTTTTAGTAGGTAGATGATACATGACTGCCCTGCTTCTCGATATTTCATCATCTCTGCAGATCACAGATAGCAAACAATTGCACACAAAAAGGTGGAATTTCCTCCTATGCACAGTTTACGGCTGCAGAAGCTTGCCTGATTCTGCCTCCTTAATTTTAAGACACCAAGCTCCTAAAGAGGTTTAATCCCTATATTATCACCCTCTCTCCTCTCAATTCAGGCCTGTGTGGAATATTGAGGCAAGTACTATTCCCACATGACCTGTGTGTGAGAGGCGGACACTGATTGAGTGATGTTCTTTGAGCTCTCCTCTAAGCCAGAAGGACATGAGGATAGTGTGGAAGTGTCTTCTGAGGATGAGGTAGGTAAAAAGAAGCCATTTTTTTTCCCCAAGGGAAGAAATCGTTCAGGAAACTGGAGCAAATATTAGTGCAGAGTTGCTTCATACTCACAAAGGACTGTGGTTCTGTTTCTCCTCAGAATCAGACCTGTGATGGATCCAACTCTTGTCCCCTTTCAGAGTTGTCCTTACTTTCATTTGGGTAATAATCCGTTTCCGGTCTTCCTCACTGGGTAGGATGACACCATCTAAAAAAAATGGATCAAGAAGAAGTTGGAAGTCCCCCAAAAGAAGAGAGTCCAATGAGTATTAGATGAACTTAGAGAGCTTGGACTACAAACTTGTCTTGGGGACCTTCTCATTCTACACAGTCTGGTTTTGACCCGATTATTCAGGAGGAGAAGTGGCTTTAAAGATCTCAAGGTTGTTTTTGGAAAAAGAGAAACGTCACTGGGATAAATGCTGGACTCACATTCATCAACAACTTTCAGGCTATCTCAGAAGGTCTCAACAAATAAACACAATTTGAATATGTTACAATTGTTAACTGAGAAAGGGCTCTTAATTTGTCTCAGGTGTAATTTGGATCTGCGCAACCATTTAAATCCAACATAATTTAAATCCTTAATTGCTCTACGTATCTGATGCCATCAGCTGTAGCTCATAAAAGCTTATGACTTTTAATAAAACGTGTTAATCTTAAAAAGCGTTACCAGACTCCTCTGACTCATCTCTATTTGTTTTGTCTGATTTCTGGATTTTTTAACAAGTAATCAAGTTGTGTTGTCATTTATAGTTAACCCCGTAGCATAACCCCAAGGCATCTCAGTACTTCAGGTTTAAAGGAAGCACATTATACAAATTTGGGATGAAGCATCCCATAATGTTCATTTACCTTTCATGGCGCCAAGAGACAGCATGATTCACTGGCTCCCTCACTGTGCAGTTTTCAGTGTTTGACACAAAAATGTAACTAGGACAGAAGAAATGAAAACAAGATTATTCTTGTAAAACGCAGCAGAAGGCAAACAGATGCTCCTCAGCCTTCCCTTGATGTTCCAAGAAAGCCGTACTCACAACACACACCTGTTATGGAAACTAGGATCTCTGAAGGTTAGGGAAAAAAAAGTCAAGATGGGCCCTACCCTCAAAATGACGCTATAGGGTACTGCACACCAGAACAACTAGACACAAGGACAGTTTTTCCCCCATGCCATCACTCTGCTAAACAACTAATTCCCACGACACTGTCAAACTATTTAGTAAGGCTGTGTTACTATTCTTCTCATCTTTCCTATTCCCTATCTCCTTTTTCTACTTATGACTATAACTTTGTAGCTTGTATCTTTACGATTTATGTTGTTTTATTTAGTTTCCTAGTGTGGTTTATGTTGATTGCTTATTTAGTATCCTATGACTATCACTTATGATTTATGAATGTCTTTTCATGACGACTATGATCATGATTTATCACTTATAGCTTTTATGTACAATGAGAGCTTATGCACCGGAGACAAATTCCTTGTGTGTCCAATCACACTTGGCCAATAAAGAATTCTGTTCTGTTCTGTTCTGTTCTGTTCTGTTCTATTCTATTCTATTCTATTCTATTCTATTCTATTCTATTCTATTCTATTCTATTCTATTCTATTCTATTCTATTCTATTCTATTCTATTCTATTCTATTCTATTCTTTCTTATTCTTATTCCTATTCCTATTCCTATTCCTATTCCTATCCCTATCCCTATCCCTATCCCTATCTCTATTTCTATTTCTATTTCTATTAGGTACCACATAAAAAGTGGGTAGAGGTTTGATTGTTCCACTGTGGTTACCATCCTGATTTTTAAAATAATACCCTGCAGATATCTCTGTATGGCAGGGGTCCCCAACCTATCTATCTATTTAGATCCTATCTAAATTATCCAGATTGTAATTCATGCTTATTTTTTTTCCTGTTTTGCTCATTAAAAAGTCCATAAGGCACTAGAGTTCATTTTACTTAGACTGAGAGAACATGCAGAAGTCACCAATGAAGTTCAGAGCTAAGTTGAGCTGGGATTTGAACACAGCTCTTTGCAATCTTTAGCCTACTATCCACAGCCAGGATGGGCAACATTTTGTTAATGGAAGCCAAACAGTCGGTGAACAAATATGGGAAAGGGGGAACCAAGATTAGCCCTGGAGCAGAGCAATTACACAATGCTCTTTTATGAAGGAGCTAAGATTTGCAAGAGGGATTGGTGTTTTCTGGGTGGCTTGTGGATTTCGACTTTTGATTCTCTTGGGGTTTTTTTTTAAGTGTGCCAAGTCCATAGCAAACCTTGTTGTCTTCTCTATCCTCCATCCCCACCCAGGATCAATCTACTGAAACGTTGCATTTCTTGTTTGCGTGCATTCTTGCATATTTTCCATCACAGACCGGTCTATAATGGTGGGGTGCTCCTGAATTCCAGTAAGTGTGATTTCAGGAGCTGTAGGCTCCCAAAGAAAAGTGGTCCAAGATCCCGTGTGGCCCATGGGACATTCTTCAGTGCTGTGAGTGCTAATATTGCAGGCTTGGTCTCCAATTCTCACTGACTGGTGGCACAACAGTTACAATGCGGTATTGCAGGCTAACTCTGTCCACAGTCTGGAGTTCGATTCTGACCGCCTCAAGGATGACTCAGACTTCCATCCTTCCCAGGTCAGTAAAATGAGGACCCAGATTGCTGGGGGCAATATGCTGATCTTGTAAACTGCTCAGAGTGCGCTATAAAACACTATGGGGTGGTATAAATGCTATTACTATTGCTACTAGCAAAATATGAATAGAATAGAATAGAATAGAAGAGAAGAGAAGAGAAGAGAAGAGAAGAGAAGAGAAGAGAAGAGAAGAGAAGAGAAGAGAAGAGAAGAGAAGAGAAGAGAAGAGAAGACCTTGGAGGTCTTCTAGTCCAACCCCCTGCTCAGGCAGGAAACCCTATACCATTTCAGACAAATGGTTGTCCAATCTCTTCTTAAAAACTTCAGGTGTTGGAGCATTTACAACTTCTGGAGGCAAGTTGTTCCACTGTCTAACTGTTCTGTCAGGAAATTTCTCCTTAGTTCTAAGTTGCTTCTCTCCTTGATTAGTTTCCACCCATTGCTTCTTGTCCTGCCCTCAGGTGCTTTGGAGAATAGGTTGATCTCCCTCTTCTTTGTGGCAGCCCCTGAGATATTGGAACATTGCTATCATGTCACCCCTAGTCCTTCTTTTCATTAAACTAGACATACCCACAGTGGTGGGATTCAAATTTTGTACTACAGGTTCTGTGGGCGTGGCTTGGCGGGCATGTCTTGGTGGTCATGTGACTGTGTGGGCATGGCTGGATGGTCATGTGACCGGGTGGGCATGGCCTTAGACGAAACATATTTTCTTGAGTTGCTGGAGTCAAGTGGCATACAAATTTAATAAATTATTATTATTATTATTAATTGATATTTCTCCATGCTTGGTGACAAAAAGACTGCCTGCCTTAACTATTCAGAGGCTTTATTAACCATCATTTAGTTTGGAAGCAGCAGAGCAACTTCTGTTCCAAATCATTTTACCCTCATTTTACCATAAAGTGATACCCAATTCCGTTCTTTATATGTTTTAGCCTTCAGTCCCCTAATCATCTTTGTTGCTCTTCTCTGCACTCTTTCTAGAGTCTCAACATCTTTTTTACATTGTGGCGACCAAAACAGGATGCAGCATTCCAAGTGTGGCCTTACCAAGGCATTATAAAGTGGTATTAACACTTCACGTGATCTTGATTCTATCCCTCTGTTTATGCAGCCTAGAACTGTGTTGGCTTTTTTGGCAGCTGCTGCACACTGCTGGCTCATATTTAAATGGTTGTCCACTAGGACTCCAAGGTCCCTCTCACAGTTACTACTATTGAGCGAGGTACCACCTATCCTGTACCTGTGCATTTGATATGGTAGGAGGAAACTGTCACTAAAGAGCTGGGTTGAGATTTGCAGCGTGATTCATGTTCGGAAAAGCTGAGCATTGGCAAGAATTGCTTGTTGTTGCCCAAAGCCATAGCTGAAGCAAACTGCCGACATGCCCGGCTTTGCATAAATCTGCCAAGCCAGAAATTCAAGTGCAGCCTGAATGTTTGGGATGAGCTTTTTCCAAGTTCAAATGAGAGACGGGTGGAGACAGTTGAGAGCCGTGGAGGAAAAACTTGACTCTTCGGTGTCCCACTGAGAGTGTTGTGAATCTAGATCAGAGGTGGATTCCTACCGGTTCTAACCGGTTCTTTAGAACCGTTAGTAGCTCGGCGATGACATCACGGAACCGGTTCCATCGGTGTCTCCGTGGGCGCCGCCATCTTGGATTTTGCTTCTGCGCATGCGCAGAAGCTATTTTTTATTGCTGTGTGCGCGCACATGGTGCGCCCTGAGCGAACCAGCAGCAAAAGGATCCAGAACCCACCCCTGATCTAGATGTACAGTTGGATAAAGGGAGATTGCTCACGGATGCATCACATTGTGGAGCAGAGAACACCTCTGATCAACAGCGACAAAAATGTTCTCACGTAAGAATGGGTGACATTCTGGTTGGATTCACATGTCATGCTAAACCACAGCACAATACAATTATGTTTGATTGAATTGGAGAGTCAACTCAGTTGTTGTGAGTGATAACCCACCATTTATGGCTTCCAACAACAACTGTGGTTTGTTGTTCAAAGAAACCACAACTTAATGCTGTGTGAATCCATCACTATGTTCCACTTCTTATGATTCCAGATGCCTTTTTCATGTTTACCTAACCAAACATGTGTCATTTATTAATATTCACCCACTTAGGTTTTTTTCCCCCTCCTCTAAGTATTCCTGCATACCTAAGTATTCCAAATTATTGGGAGGGAAGGGAAGGGAAGGGAAGGGAGGGGAGGGGAGGGGAGGAAGGAAAGAAGGAAGGAAGGAAGGAAGGAAGGAAGGAAGGAAGCAAGGAAGGAAGGAAGGAAGGAAGGAAGGAAGGAAGGAAGTAAAAACTGGAGAATCCTGTTCAGTGTTTTTGAAGAATAAAATAGTAGACATGGACACTATTGTTGGCCTGACAACAGGAAAAAGGAATGGGAATGACCATGCTGGGAAGCAACATGTCTCCTTAATTTCTCTTACACTGAACGGTCAATTCTTTTTTTTTCTTTTCTTTTCTTTTTTTTTGGCTACAAATCTTCCATGGACCTACAGAGGAAGGTAGGACAACCTGTTCCCATCTTGCTTTGATTATTGTAGCATCGGACCTACCGTACGATGGTCCCAGCAGAGAAATAAAGGATCCGGGTTATATTCAAATGAGATAATAGGGGAAAGGGGAGGGAAGTAAAGGCATCCCTGTCTGCAGGGAGAGAAGGCATGGGGACCAATGAGCAGAGAACCATTCCTAAGAGGAAAAGGCAGCTTTCGGTAGATTGGTCCTCACTGGACCATGGATGGGAAGTGCAAGGAGCAGAGGAACAACCAATCAAATCTCACTGTGGGCTGTTATCCAGACAGGGCATCACCCAGATCTCCTGCCCTCTCCCTGCAATCCAGAGTGGACTTTCTGAAGTTGGCTTAAGAAACAGCTGGAAGCCCCAAGGAAGACAAGCAGCTTTGGGCGCAGCACAGAGTTAGTCTTAGGGGCCTTCCAAACACCACTCTTCCTGGAGAACCTTTTGAAGGGTGTGGCCAGACAAGCTCCATTTTTGCATTTCGTACTCCACTGTTGTGGGAATACACACATTTCAGAGAACTGGGAGGGGACAGAAACCACACCGAACGATAAAAAGAAACAACTCGGAATCCAGGGGTGTGCTTGCGAGCTGAAAAAGGAACTTCTTTTTCCTGCTGACGTGTCTGTCAATGCCGCTTTTTGGGTAACTAGGATGTCACGTAAAGCCAAGAAGATGCCATTGTGATAAGGAAGCAGGCTGACACAAACGTACAACAGAACAACAACAGAGTTGGCAGGGACCACCTTGGAGGTCTTTTGAGTCCAACCCCCTGCTCAAGCAGGAGAGTGAAAGCCCTCAGCCACTCCATTAAAAAAAAATTAATTCTTTCAAATTGTAGAATGTTGCTATCAATGACTCCAGAAATGGAATGAGATAGGACTCATATTAACCTGTAGTTTAACATACATTAGGACAGCAGCCCCCAATTTTTGGGGCAGGAACCGGTTCTGTGGAGAGAGGTTTTTCTGTGGACCGGAGGGGGCATGGTTTCATGTGCTGCCTGCATCCCACGGATGTGGCTTCGCTTGTTTGCGTGGCCCGGTTTCTGGCATGACGTGGCCCAGTGCTGGTCCATGGACTGGGGGGTTGGGGACCCCTGCATTAGGATACCTAAACCCTCCCCTCTCAAATTCAGGGTTGTTTTCCCCGAATTGGCATGAAATCATCTAGTTCTGATTCACTTACAGCCAGTATCTCTGGTAGTGAAATACTTCAAACCCTGTCGAAGATCTCATTAAAACTGGATCTGCCCACTCATTTCTCCTCTTGGCTTCTATTCCTGTTTTTGAGCTAGGAAATGTCAACAACGGACATTTTCCCCTCTCTCAAGCTGCTGAATCAGGAGCAGAAAGTTCTACCCCCTCCGATCACAGCTCGGGGACTTTGTTGACTGCAGGCAATCCACCTGCTAATCTTCAACTCCCACTCAGAGCTGCAAGTAAGCAGATCTAACAACTACTAATATCCACAAACCAGCATAGCAAGAAAAGTTTAATTTTTTTTTCCAGAGAAAGGGTTTAGATTTTATCCATGCTAAGGTAGCATTTGGTGGATACTTGGACAGGAAATTATCAGGAAATCCCAACAAATGAAGGCTAAATTGGGAGGGTGAAAAACAGACCCCTGCGGCAAGGCAATCTGTATTGGGGATTAAAAAAAAAATCCTACATGAATGTTTTCTTGTAGTCATCAAGTCCTGAGCTCAAGAAAATGTGCGGGTAGGTTTGGATGGAAGTGCCAATGAGAGCTTTTGAAGCATGTGCTTGGGTCAACAGGCAGAAAAATATTGAATTTCTTGAACATTATGACAGACAGAGCAGAGACGAGCAACTAAGAGGATTAAAGACCTGGAAACTAAAACATATGAAGTCCCTTGGGAGTTGGGCGGCATACAAATTTAATAAATAATAAATAATAATAATAATGAAAGGTTGCAGGAACTGGATATGGCTAGGCTAGAAAAAAGAAGGACTAGGGGTGACATGATAGCAATATTTCAGTATTTGAGGGGCTGCCACAAAGGGGGTCAACTTATTTTCCAAAGCACCAGAGGGCAGGACAAGAAACAATGGATGGAAACTAATCAAGGAATTAAGGAGAAACTTCCTAACAGTGAGAACAATTAACCAGTGGAACAGCTTGCCTCCAGAAATCATGGGTGCTTCATCACTGGACGTTTTTAAGAAGAGACTGGACAGCCACCTGTCTGAAATGGTGTAGGTCTCCTGCTTGAGCAGGGGGCTGGATTAGAAGACCTCCAAGATCCCTTCCAGCTCTGTTCTGCCACACACCGTGCAAGTCTTCAGTTCACAGAATTTCTAGACACATCCGTAATGTCCCACCCACCTCCACCTCTGAACATCCTATCATTCAATGCTAATTGCAAATTTCCATAGATTAAAAAGCACCAGCAGGTTAGAGATCCACTCCCAATGTGAAAAGCTATATTGCAAAATGCACAGAAACCCGAGAATATTCCAAAATACCTGAACTGCAGAAGGAAACGCCTACTCAGCAACTTTCAATATTCAAAACAGCAGTAAACCTACTGGAAAATCAGCCCTAATTTTCTGCCTTTTCTTTGTAAGCGAAGTTTGGAAATTTAGAAATTACAGGGTGTTGAATGTACTTTCTTCCTGGAGGGATCAATCTTTCTTCTTTGAACAAGAACATGGTTTCAAACTAGATTTCAGCAGTTGGGATTTGAGAACAGGTTACTTACTTTGAACACTGGCAGCACATCTGTGACCTTAAATTCCAGCATTCAATATCTGTTTTTCATTCCAGCATTCAATATCTGTTTAATTTGTTTCAAATTAAATGTAGACCCAGTTGCTTGTTAATGTCAAGAGATGGGTTTTTCTTACTTTCCAAGGTGCCATCTCTATCTACTCACACTTGAACATTTCATCATCCAGTTTCTGCAGAACAGAACAGAGTAACAGAGTTGGAAGGGACCTTGGAGGTCTTCTAGTCCAACCCCCTGCTCAAGCAGGAGACCCTATACTATTTCAGATAAGTGGCTGTCCAGTCTCTTCTTAAAAGCCTCCAGTGATGGAGCACCCACAACTTCTGGAGGCAAGCCGTTCCACTGGTTTATTGTTCTCACTGTCAGACAATTTCTCCTTAGTTCTAAGTTGGATGTCTCCTTGATTAGTTTCCATCCATTGTCTCTTATCTTGCCTTCTGGTGCTTTGGAGAATAGATTGACCCCCCTCTTCTTTGTGGCAGCCCCTCAAATATTGGAATACTGCTATCATGTCATCCCTAGTCCTTCTTTTCACTTCTTTAAAGCTCACCTTACCTCTCAATATTACAAGTAGAATTACAACCCTTGGTAGATCCTCAAGTCATTGCAGCTTTTGAACGATTTTCTTGGCTATCCCTCAATGTTTATTCTGTTATTCCACAACACAAGGCCGGAAATACTGGCAATAAACCCAAGATTGAAATGTCAGTTGGAGTGTGCTATGCGGAAAAAGTAGGCATCTCAATGAGAACATGTGTAGATTGCACACAGAGACATATATACATATATAGGGTTCTCCTTTTAAGTGGGTGTAAGAAAGTCCTTCAAGCCCAATTAATAAAGATTCAATGTTTTCTTCTAATTAAGATTCTTATCTCCAGGTGCAGCACTCCAGTCTTTGGAATCCAGATAGGTTTCCCAACTAATGACTTTCTTCTCGCCCAATCCAGCCAACCCTCTCTGTGTCAAAATAAAAGTCATGGTGAGACCATGCTATGAAATTCACTAGTGGAAGATGGTCTTTGAAGGATTACAGTTCTTCCAATTTACGAAAAGATGATTGTGTTGGTTTGTTGACAATTTGATCCCTTTGCTCGAAATAATTCCAAGTGGTCTCGGTAGGAAGAGATGGATGCAATGTTTCTCAACCTTGGTAACTTTTAAGATGTGTGGACTTCAGCTCCCAGAATTCCCCAGCCAGCATGCTGAAGACCATCATGTTGCAATTCCAAGATTGAGAAACAGTGGTCTACATGAACAATGACCTTGAGGAGTAGGATGGAAACAACAGTCCCAGAGAGACAGAAGGTTCAGTTTCTAAGACTATTGTAGCTGTTTTACAACTGGTAAATTTCCTGCCTGTGCTAACACCTCCTGATGTGCCTCACCCCACTACTGCTAAAAGCAATTATTGTTGTTACTTACAATTAATTCTAAATTGTTATTCAACAGATTCTTCTACCGAATAAGGAAGGAGGCCCTGTGGCTGCCTCAACCTGCACAGCAGGTTGAAGAAGTTTGTCTACCGTTGGATCATCAGAATGTCTCTCAATTTATTCAAAAATTTATTAAGAGAAAACATACCTTGGGTTGTTGTTTTTTTACTCAGTTTCAATTTCTATATCAGTGAGGTGATTTTCAGATTACATGACACTTATAGTTCCGGTAACCAGGTTACTAGAAATAAGCTCCTGTACTCTTAACGGCTGATTTATCTTAGGAATTGATTGATAATAAAGTAATCAAATCAAATCTTTATTATGGTCATAGATCAGCATAAGGAGGGGGGGGAAATCCAAGTTAACAAGGCATAGCAGTTGTGTTACGTAACATACTTTGGGCCAAGAAATAAGATACGCTAAGGTCTAATGTGAGGCCTGGTTTCTACAACTCAATGAACTACAAATACTGTACCCCTTTTTAGTTTGGTGTAGCATGTTGTACAAGCTCACCAAAAATTGACTTGAAAGCCAGGATCTGTGAGAAATAATTGCATGTGATTGATAACAAGGATGGGAAAGGGCAAGGGTTCCATTCAGTAGTGGGTTTCACTTACCTTCGCTACTGGTTCGGAACTGTGAACGTGTGCGGCGCTTCTGCGCATGCGCAGAACCACCTGCGCATGCGCAGATCATCCACGATGATGTGTGGGCGGAGCCTCCCGCCACCGCCGCTACCGGTTCGCCTGAACTGGGGCGAACCAGTAGCAACCCACCACTGGTTCCATTCCAGGGAAGACTATCTTCACTACCACATATTTATTCAATGCTTTACATTTCATTACAAGAAGGTCTTTTGAAGAGATGAAGACATGAACATAGCACAATGCTTGAAAAAGATGTGGCTGCTTTAAAGAGCTACAGACAAAGGAAACATTCATGCTTTCATTCACTTTGGAGCACCCTTTCGAAATGGATTCAAACATATTGCACCACCCAAATAAACAGTAGTTATTATTTTAAGATCAGTATTTAATTTAATCAGTGTTTAACCCTAGTAAGAACACACCTGGAATACTGCAACCAATTTTGGTCACCATACTATAAAAAAGATGTTGAGACCTTGGAAAAAGTTCAGAGAAGAGCAACTAAGATGATCAAAGGCCTGGAGAATAAAACATATGAAGAGTAGTTTCATGATTTGGGTTGGGCTAGTGTAGAGAAAAGAAGGACTAGGGGCAACATGATAGCGGTATTCCAGTATTTGAGGGGCTGCCACAAAGAAGAGGGGGTCAAATTATTCTCCAAAGCACCAGAGGGCAGGACAAGAAACAATGGTTGGAAACTAACCAAAGAGAGAAGCAACCTGGAATTAAGGAGAAACTTCCTAACAGTGAGGACAATTAACCAGTGGAACAGCTTGCCTCCAGAAATCGTGGGCGCTCCATCGCTGGAAGTTTTTAAGAAGAAACTAGACAGCCACTTATCTCCTGCTTGAGCAGGGGGGCTGGACTAGAAGACCTCCAAGGTCCCTTCCAGCTCTATTCTATTCTATTCTATTCTATTCTATTCTATTCTATTCTATTCTATTCTATTCTATTCTATTCTATTGTCAGAGTAGAGAAAAACAGTCCAAAGGTTTACAAAGTTTCAGATCTCCCATCTTTAAACTAGATATGTTTGTTTATCTAAACTGGGGGAAATCTCTCTATTACAAATGTTAAATTCATGTTTGATAATAAGGCATTTAGTATTATTTTTGACTTAATTTTAATCTGTAAAATTCATGTGCTTCCTATTTTGGCCTTGTATGTATTCCCAGGTTTTCCTTCATTTTCCTGGCTAGACTTCATAATGATACGGCACAGTAACTCGTATTAACTATGGCAGCTTTCTTCGATTAGAGGTCCTTCCAGAATTATTTATTTATTTATTTATTGGACTCGAATTGAAATCAAAACCAAGCCTTCTAGTTGTGTTTGAAAGCTATCAAAGCTGCTGGCCTCTCTAACAATATTGCAGCCTTGTATATATCTAAGAGCAGTACAAATGAATGAAAGAGATATGATAAATGCTAATTTGGCCAATTAAATCAGCTAGGCATAAAAAACACACAAAAGTAGTAATTAGGAGCACAGCAATCCCCTCTAGAATTGGTGATCCATCCTGTTTACAGGAATAGAAGGAAATATTACAGTTGGGAGAGATGGGGATTACGAGAAGGAACATTAAACCTATAAAATAATCTTGGTTGCATTCCGCTTTAGGAAGAAATCCCTCCACCCTCATTTACATTCACACAAACAGAATATCCATAAGTTGATAGCAAAGCTTGCATGGTACTTTGTATTCATAAAAAAACTCAATTCAAATTCCAGAGAAGGGAATTGAATAGCACAGTCAAGAAAGTGCCTTACTCAAGACTTGCAACTCCATTATTAATTGCACTTGGCAGTGTTGAACTAAAGGAAGCATTGAATCATGCATGATTCGAGTCCATATATTATGGTGAGCCATGCCTTGTTTGATTTTAACAGAGTGACTTGTCTGAATCCAGCCACGGTGGATGGGAAAACATGGCTTAAGGCTTAGCATGTTGCATGAAGTCAAAGCAAATTATGCCTTATTGCTATATAAACACCCCGGGCATATTAAAGAGAGTTGCAGGATACGTTGTAGGTGATCAGAAGATTCATAATTCAAGTTCTACCATAGATCCTGGGAATGTATGGACCTCCAGATATTGCTGAACTTCAGCCATTAGTCCTCTTGGCTCAAGCTACTTGGAGTTGCAATTGAGCAACATTTGAGGTCACTGATTCCTGACCACAATAGGAGAACTGGAAGACTTTCTCTCCACCCGGACCATTAAAGAGCTACTTGCTCATGATAGATTTTCTTCGACTTCCCTGGATCAATCTAGCATAGCATCAGGTATACTTTGGCTCACAATTCAAAACCTTGTTTAGTTTGACCACTCACATCAGTTTGCAAAATAAATTTGAGGAATCGTTTCAAGTTGGATATTAGGAGAAACGGGCATTCAATCAAATCACTATCTGAAACTTGGCACTGCTCTCATGCCCAAATATTGCATTGGGTGAGGGGGCTTATTGGGTTTGGGGTTTTATTGCTGTAAGGAAGGTGCCCTGAATTAACATCAGTGAGTTGTGCGGCCATATAAATTTTCCAAATAAATAAATAAATTGCCTGAGGTTCGTTGGTTTCTTTCTCCCCCCTCCCTCTCTCTCTCTCTCTCTCTCTCTCTCTCTCTCTCTCTCTATCTCCCTCCCTCTCCTTCTCCCTCTCTCTTCTTCTTTTC
>QLTV01000220.1:308462-318887 GCA_003457575.1 Thermophis baileyi
CTCTCTCTCTCTCTCTCTCTCTCTCTCTCTCTCTCTCTCTCTTTATTTCCCCCCCTCCTTGCTGACGTAATGCATTCCTTTGATCTACACGTGCTATTTCCATATTCTTTCTCCTGTATACATTATTCTGATGGAGGAGACTAAAACAACATAGAGCAATGAATCTACTTGCAAATGATTTTAAATTACATTGACTTCCTCGTTGTCTTCCTGGTTCCACGAATTGCTCCACACAGAAGAGAAATACGGCTAACACATTACATATGACACATGAATGAATGTGTCCAAACTGACTCAGGTCAAACAGCCTTTTGAGACAAAACCCATAATTTGTAAATGATAACGCCTAGGTTTGTGTAAGACATTAAATGAAGCTTCCATCGCTGCTTTTATAATTAGCCACAGTGGGCATGCTAAGATATAAAGGATGGTTTATAACCACAACTGCTAGATTCAGACATTGTGCCAGGTGGAGATCCTGGGCTATTGTGACTTAATTTAACATATCTTTTATAGTTTGCCACCTGGTTCACCTTTCTCAAATGCTATGTATGCCAATTCCCCCAGCCTTGTATTCTCTCCTGCATTTGCCGTTGATGGTCACAACAGACAAATTTTTAACTCTAGATACTGTTTTCCAGTAGCTGGGAAGGGGGCGATAGTTGCTTTGGTGTGATGTTCTGTATACTGAGGGCACACAATTGGGAATGGTTGAGCTGCATTTGTCTTAAGATTTTGAGACAGCAGCCTTCCTTATATAAAGAAGAGAACATTAAAAGCTAACAGAGACTAATTCGTAGAGGAGAGGAGAGGAGAGGAGAGGAGAGGAGAGGAGAGGAGAGGAGAGGAGAGGAGAAGAAATAGAAGCTTCCAATTTTCTTTGCAGCAAATTCAAGTATAATTATAAAATTATCTCTTATTATATTATTACAAAAAAAGCTCACATTTTTCTATTAACCTTTTTTTCCTAATCATCAAAACCACAAATCATAAGTTCCTTTTTACTGTTTCATGTAAAAAAGTCTACAAAGGTTTGCACTAAGCCATAATTGTCTTTCCTCTAATCAGGAAGTCAATTTAGCCATCTCTGCAAGTTCCATCACCTTCACCAACTATTCCTCCATTCCGGTTAGTGTGTCAAACCGTTCCATCTTTGAGCATATAATAATCTCACTGCAGTTGTCCCATGTAAAGACAAACTTCCATGACTTTTCTAGTTGCCAGGACAACAGCCTTTCTCAGACCAATCTGGACCAGAAATTCTACCTGGGACCTTCTGAATATAAGGATGCTCTTACTGAGCAATAACCTTTCCCCACAAACTTTGAAATAAAATGAGGTACTGAGTAATGCTTAATTGTTTTCTTCCACAAATGAAGCTCTCACAGAACATGTACAGCCTTAGCTCGGTTAGCCATATTTAGGTGAAGGTAAAACCTCTTTTAAATCAGACTTAACTTCCAGTGATTTCATGAATGCATCCATGAAGTCTTCTGGGCAACAATATGGAAGTACTTCATCATTCTCTTTTTCCAATATATTTTTACAATCACCTGCTTCAGTCTACTACAGCTCTGGTATTTCCTGATACTCTTCCATTCACTATTAACTTGATCCAACTCTGCTTAGCTTTTGAACAACAGTAGTGGTTGGACATCTAACTGGGCACCTATTTTTATTACGTCTGAATGACTGCCTGTGGGCTTTGTTAATGAATGGGGAGAAGGAGAACATGGAGTCTCTTAAGGTTGGGGAGATCTTGAAGGCACCATAAAGTAGACTAACTTCTTAGCTCCCTGATGCAACATGCTATGGTCACATCAGATGCAACATGGTGTGGTCACACCACAACATGGTGTGACCAACCTCTGTAGAATGGTTCCCCCAATCCTCAACCCATAGAGTCAACTCAGAAGGATAGCTTGGTCAATGATATCTAAAGCCATTAAGAGATCAAGAAGCACAAATATACCATCACTATCCTGGCTCCATCACAAGTCATAAATAAGCACAACAAAAGCTGTCTCACGACTAAATCCAGTCCTGAAAGCTGATTGAAATGGGTCTAAATCAGTGGTTCCCAACCTTCTTTTGGCCATGCCCCACCTAAGCATCGCTAAAATCCTGATGCCCCCACCCCCCCGTGACATATAATGCTTACTATTCAAAAAGTGAACTCCTACTCACGCGGAGGAAGCAAAGGCCATTAACTTGGTTTAAACAAGGTTCCAATTGCCCCCATT
Organism: Thermophis baileyi; assembly: GCA_003457575.1. Classification (NCBI taxonomy): domain Eukaryota; kingdom Metazoa; phylum Chordata; class Lepidosauria; order Squamata; family Dipsadidae; genus Thermophis; species Thermophis baileyi. The sequence continues at coordinate 310,706 of QLTV01000220.1, forward strand.
AAAAATCAAATTGCCCCCCTGTGGGGTGTGGGCCCCACGTTGGGAACCACTGGTCTAGATAATCTATTTCCTTCAAAGAGCTGAGGTGGCGCAGTGGTTAGAGTGCAGCACTGCAGGCTACTTCAGCTGACTGCTAGCTGCAGTTCGGCGGTTCAAATCTCACTGGCTCAAGGTTGACTCAGCCTTCCATCCTTCTGAGGTGGGTAAAATGAGGACCCAGATTGTTGGGGGCAAGATGCTGACTCTGTGAACTGCTTAGAGAGGGCTGTAAAGCACTATGAAGCGGTATATAAGTCTAAGTGCTATTGCTATTGCTATTGCTAAGGTTCTGATCAGCTTCAGGCTGAGCCCCTTTTCAACAACCTTCTCCAGAAACAGAAGATTGAAGACGGGTTGATAGTTTTTGAAGATCATTGGAGCCAAAGCCAGCCTCTTGAGGAGAGGATATTATTCTTTTTAATTCAAAGGCATCTTGGAAAGAAATAAGGTAGAAAGGCTTGGGATCTGACACCTACAGAATAACTCTAAAATTGGGCCAATGTCTGTGTTATAGAAGTCAAAATAGTCAAGAAATTAGAGAATACCAATCAATCCTTGATGACAACAAATCACCTGGACAGATGATTTATTTCACAAGCTCCACAGACCTTCACAGGTCACCAAGATGACAATCCAGGCAACATCCAATTGGATTTGTGGTCAGCTGAAAACCTGAGTGGGTCACTGAGAAGACTGCTCAGAACCATCCCGGAAGAAGACACTCATTTCTGCAAACATTCACTCCATTCCAAAACAGGAGCCAAGTAAACTTGATGGACAAGAGCCGTTGGGTGGGGCACAAGCTGTAGAAGTCCACAACTCCCTCCCAAATGCATGAAGAGAAGTGGAACTTGTTCTACTGATGTCCCAAACACTCAACTGTCATGCAGCTAAGTCACGGGTGAATGGCAGAAGCACGACACTCATCACTATGGCATTTGTATACGGAAAAATGATGTAGAACGGGCGATATCATGAACCATCATCCACTTTGACTGCCAATTACAGAAGCTGGTCACCTAACACATGTGGTGAACACCAAGATAGGGGAGAGTAGAAGATGAAGGAACAGCAGCATCATGACCTCAATCAGCTCAGAAACTCACCTTGCAACCATCCCAGATACAGGTAGTCCTTGACATACTGCCAAAATTGGGACCAGAATTTCTGCTGCTAAGCAAGGCAGTTTTAACTGAGTTGCACCCAATTTTACAACTTTTTTTGCCACGCCGTTTAAACCAGGGGTGTCAAACTCAAGGCCCGGGGGCCAGAACCGGCCTGTGGGGTGCTTAGATCTGGTCCGCGGGGCTGACCTGGAAACAGCGAAGGATCGGCCCGCGGTGCCTCTGCCAGCAAAAATGGCGCTCGGGAGGGCAGCGCACGGCCCACCCGGCCTCTGTTTTTGGCTGCGACGGCCTCCTGCAGCCCTCTGCCAGTGAAAACGGAGCTCAGGAAGGCCGCGCACGGCACCAAGCTCCATTTTTGCTGGCAGAGGGCTGCAGGAGGCCGTCGCGGCCAAAAACAAAGCCCCAACAAGTGACATCGAGCTGGCCATGCCCCCCCGGCCCCCCAAGGTCAAACACAACCCTGATGTGGCCCTCAATGAAATCGAGTTTGACACCCCTGGTTTAAACGAATCACTATGGCTGTTAAGTGAACCACACGGTCATTAAACAAATCTGGTTTTCACCGTTGACTCTGCTTGTCGGGGGTCAGCTGCGAAGGTTACAAATAGCAACGATCACATGATGTTGGAAATCACATGATAAATATGATGGTTGCCAAGTTCCTGAATTTTGATCACGTGACCGTGGAAATCCTTGCAATAGTCCTAAATACAAGACCCAGTCACAAGTCACTTGTTTTAGCGTCCTTGTAACTTCAAGCAGTTGCTGAATGAATATTTATAGGTAAAGGACGACTATCTCCACTCTTCACCTTCCTCACAGGGCTGTTGCAAAAAATAAAATAAGCCCAATGAAAAGAAAAACGCAAAGGTCAGCAGCGTGTAATAACTAAGAATTTGGGGAGTTTTGTTTTGTTTGGTTTAATTTAATTTCTGCTTGTGGTGCAGTTATTAAAGGCCCAGGAGTTGGATTCAGGAAAAAAAAAACTAGTGAATGCCTTTATAAGGAGGAGTTTCATAAAAGATTTGGCACAAATCTCTGTTACACCGGTTACTTTAAAAACCAACATTCTCTTCATGTGGTTTCTGAGAACAGCTTGCATTCCTCAGCTCTCTGACAGATGTTCTTGGAGCATGGGCAGAGTATAAAGCTGCCAAACAGAAGAGGGAAGACGCCCAGCTGAGGAAACCGTGCCAAGCTCTGCCTACCCACAGGGGTACATTTTTCATTTTTAGCACAGAAACTCTATTTTACCAAGCGCTGCCCAAGTGACAGACATCCAAGAAGAGCAAAGCAGAAGCCAGGGTGGGGCAATCCAAATGTTCATTTTGGAGAACCTGTCATCTTTTGGAAGAGTCCTGAGACACAGATTTCACCCATCTCGTGCCCATTGGTGGGAAAAAAAATGTTGGATTTGAGAAGAAAGTAAAACAAAAAAATGAGTCCCCATTTGAAGATCTGGAGCAAATAAGCTAGCTTGACCGACGCATGTAAACACAGAATGAAGTAAACACAGATCGAACTGTAGAAGCTTTTTGGATGAGAAGCGAAACGTTTTCGAGGAAAAAAACCTCCCAAAAAAGTCCAGTTGCCTTTTGAAAAGCACTTTTGAGACAGGTCAGAGTTGTTAGCACAAAACGTTGAAATGCAGAAAGACGATGGGGATTTGGGGTAAGGCAAACCAGCCTTAGCATTTAAGGCTTCTCAACTCTCAGTGGATGTCTTTGCTCCCCTTAAAACAGCAAAAAGGGGGAAAGATTGAGGATTTACTCCCAATCACCAGTAATTCACCTTGATCTAAACTCTGCCCACTTCAGGGTACAATGAGTGCGTAAGAGCCATGGAGAGACACTTTGGAAAAAACTTTCTTTTCCAGAACTCTTCTACCTTAAAAGACCACAGTAAACACTATTCTGGACGCATGGAGCACCCAGGAAGAAAGTACCTGTTCAGCACTGGTCAGGAAAAGAGCAATTCATAGATATATTCTTAGCAGGAATCAATCCTTTCGTTTCACTTACGTCAAACCAAATCAGTGTAACTTCTCATTACTTCATCAGTAGGTTGTGAGAAGATGGAAAACAGTTGAGATGGTTGTAGAGGAGGGGGGGGAAGGAGTTGGGGATTGCAAAGCAAGATGTCTTGGTCCTTCCTCCTCATCCCAACCTAGGCTCCCCACATCTGGCATGGAAAGCAGTTCAGGGCAGAGGGGACCCTTGAACCCCTGGATAAGCCTGCAGGAAAAGCAGGCTCCCTTCTCCTGTTTCCCCAAAGGATTGTGCCTGCCCAACAGAACCAAAGGAGACTTACTTCGGACGGCTGCACCGTAGAAGCAGCACGGTGGATTTCCTTCTGCAGAGATATCTTTTAAAGCATGCAACAGCCTCCGTCCTCGGTCGCTGTGAGCGATCTGCAGGGAGGGCAGTGTGTGGGCAAAGCACACTCGATCTCAGCTTGGGGCCCAGCCTTGTTATGGGAGGGAAGGCTGACGAAATGGGAGGGTGCTTCTACCCTGCAGGGCATCAAACAGGTTCCTACATCCCAGGCACAGGAGAAAGAGAGAGAGAAAGAAAGAGAGAGTGTGTTCCCCCCCCCCATCCCTCTCTGCTTCAGCCAGGAATAGCCTCTCCCTTCCACATTCTTTACATTCTCTGCCCTGTGTCACTGGAGACGTCCTGGGCCAGAGGAGAAAAGCAAGCAAGTGGTGGCTGAGGTTTTGGATGCGGGCAAGGCTGACAGGTGAGGCTATTAGGGATGCAAGAAGCAGCCACCCTCCCCCAGCATCTAACTTGCCCAGAAAAGCCACTTCTCACCTCTTGCCTAGTGTAGCACAATCGCCCAACAATGGAAACTATTACTGTGCCAAACATTCCTCTGTATTGTCAGCCTGCCAGTTGCCATTCGGTTCATTGAAAACAGATTGGTTTTGGAGGTGTCGTGCAAAAAAGATCCCTTGGACATTGTGGCAATCTTGCCTTGACCAGATTTTGTCTGAAATGGTCTAGGGTCTCCTGTTTGAGCAGGGGATTCAACTAGAAGACCTCCAAGGTCCCATCTACCTCTGTTACTCTAATACAGTGGTGTCAAACTCAAGGCCTGGGGGCTGGATCTGGCCCGCGGGGTGCTTACATCTGGCATATGGGGCCGCCCTGGAAATAGCGAAGGACCGGTCCGTGGTGCCTCTGCCAGTGAAAACGGAGCTCACAAGGCCTGCGCACGGCGCTCCTGAGCTCCGTTTTCGCTGGCAGAGGGTTGCAGGAGGCCGTCGCAGCTGAAAACAGAGCTCGGGAGCCCGTTTTTGTTGGCAGAGCACTCGGGCCACCACAGGTGGCCCCGACACAAGTGATGTCATGTTGACCACGCCCACCCCAGCCACGCCCACCCAGCCCCCTGAGGTTGAACACAACCCTGAAATCGAGTTTGACACCCCTGCTCTAATAGATTACAAATATCCAAGAGCTATGTGTGAATAATGTCCTAGAGCTGTGATGGTGAACCTATGGCACGTGTGCCACAGGTGGCACGCGGAGCCATGTCTGAGGGCACGCGAGGCTTTGCCCTATGTCAGCTCCAGCGCACATGTGCGCGCTGGCCAGCTGATTTTCGGCCTTCCGGAGGGCGGGGGGAGGCTGTTTTCGCCCTCCACAGGCTCCGGAGGCTTTCCTGAAGCCTGGGGAGGGCGAAAAACAGCCCAATGGGCCTACCGGAAGTCCGGAGGCTTCAGTGAGGCCTGCACGCATGCGCGAGGGGGAAGCGCGGGGTGTGTGTGCGCGCATGCGCAGGAGGGAGGGCATTGCATTATGGGTGTGGGCATGCTGTGTGCGCTATCGCACGTGCGCGCGCCCTTTTGGCACCCAAGCAAAAAAAGCTTCACCTAGAGTTTCTTTCTAGCTATCTTGTCAGTGTTCAGCCCTGTGTTCTCTGGCTTTCCTCGAATCCCGAGCAAAAATTAATGTGAATTTTTCTCCTAGGGGATTTCAATTCAGAAAGTACAACAGAAAGATCTGTAAGGCAACTGAAGGGGATGGCAGAAGTACCCTTTGCCGGATCCAAGAATCAAGAAATCCCCCCAGATAGTAGCAAGAGTAATATATACAAATAATTTCAACTGTTCTGAGAATAAAGAAAAATTTCTTTTTTTTTCCTCCATAAAAGAAAAGATTTGAAAATCACAAGGCAGATTTCTGGCCCATCGTGATGTGATATATGGTTGCTTTGTTGATTGGATTGCCATCTCATAATTATTTTGTAGTTATTTTATATGTGTTCCACTTTTTTGTTGTTGTTTTTATGTTCTGCTATTGTTCTGAGCCATCCCAAGTTGGTTGGAGTCAGGCGGCAACTAAATTGAATGAATGAATAATTGAATGAATGAATACTTGAATAAATGAATGAATGAATATAAATCTCCCAGTTATCTAAATACTTTAAACTTTACAATAGGAATAAACACCACACTATTCTTCCTCCAAACAAGGGGCATCATAATATTGAAAGCCAAGTCTACACAACTATTCCATGAAAGAAAATCAAATGGTTTTTTATGTGCCCCTCCAATGGGTTCCTCATCCTGCTAAATGAGAGTGGAAGAGAAAGTTAATCCAAAGTTAATATTAAACCCAAGAAAAGTTCAGGCAAAATTCCATAATTTCATCCAAACCTTGAGCATCGTTATATGTGTTTTTTAACACTGAACTCCTCTGAATTTTAAAGTTATCCAGATGTAGACCTTGTTTGGACAAATGAAATATGGAACTCATTTATACAAATATCATAGGTAAAAAAGGAAAATAGTTGTATAAGTGTATTAGAAATTAATATATACGTCCTTGAATAATATTTACATTAGGTAAGTATATATAGAATTATAACTGGCAGCTATTGTAACAATATATTCTGTTTCTTTTTTTCTTTGTATTTTTTCAGTTTTTAAAGCAATTTTTATATATTGCTTTTTTCTTTGAGAATGTATGTATTTGTATTATGATTGTCTTTTTTTCTGTTATTTTAAAAGCAATAGTTATCTAATGTGGAAATGTTTTTATGTTTAACCACAAAATGAAACAGAGTGAGAGAGTTTACTCAGACCTTTTTCTTGGCTGAGGAGGACAAGTGGTAATTGACATTTTGAGATACCTTCTTCTCGGAACTAAGAATAATAATCTCTGGCCCCAAACTATGCCAGCAAATGTCGCAGGGGTGGGTTCTTCTTTTCTTCTTTTCTTCTTTTCTTCTTTTCTTCACTGGGGTGGGTTCTTTTCTTTTCTTTGCTCAGCGGGGCGCCGCACGGGTGCACGCACGCTTCACGCATGTGCAGTGCTTAAAAAAAGCTTCTGCGCATGCGCAGAAGTGAAAAACAAAATGGCGGCACCTATGGCGCCGCTGAAAGAGCCGGTTCGGGGGCGTGGCAGGCCTGGTCGCTGCCAGTTCTAGCGACCCAGGCCGCCAAGTTACTACCGGTTCTATAGAACCGGTCCGAACCGGGAGGAACCCATCTCTGAAATGTCGGTGCTTTTAAAATGACATCAATCTATTCTGCGATTTGGAATCTTTCAACAGCCGTGAAGATTTCACCAAGAGAACAGTGCAATGTCTTTCACCAGCTTTAATAAATCCCTTAAGTCTGCTTAGCATTGTGACACCTCCGCAGGATTACGGTTAAACTCAGCATTAGTCACTTGGGAGGCTACAGGCGTTTATTTTTTTAAAAATTGCAAATTTGTTAGCTTCTTCCTTAATGTCATTAAGGCCAAAGGGCAGAATAAATCAAAGCAACTCTGTTTTACTATTTTAATTTAAAACATTGGGCTAAAGGGAATGCTTGCAACCTCACCGGTTTGCAAGTCTTGTCAACGTGTCCCTTTGCACAAACCCATATTACAAATAAAATTTTAAAAGAACGAATAAAGGCATGAGATAGGATGAAATAAGAATGTTCCATTTGACTGCAGTAGGAACTCAAGGAAGCATTAACAGTGGTTAGATGGCTTGCCTGAGGCCATCTTTTGCCAATCATATACAGGTAGCCCTGACCTATCTCGTTAGGTTGCCTTAAGAATTAAAAGACTACGCACATGGAATGCATTAGAACATTCAAAGAATAATATGCATATATTATGTAAGGAATGCATCGGCCACAGCAGTGCTGTGTTGCTCACAATTCTCCATCTCATTTCTGGGTGGGGAAAAAACCTCAGGAGGATGACTTCTCTGCATTTCTCCAGGTGAAAGAGACATTCTCCAGTCATTTCCTCAAGGGCAAAGACTGCCCCTTGATGATGCCTGCATCTTGGCTACTCAAAATGTTTCTTTAGAACAGTGGTTCTCAACCTTTCTAATGCCGCGACCCCCCCCCCGCCACCGCGACCAATGTCCCGCCCCCCCCCCCCACGTGCGCATTGCCAGTCACCACGATGGTGGGCTAGCGCACCCTTACCCGCAGGCACGGGTGAACCGGGAGCATTTCACCCCTGCAGGTGGCGGTGGCACCAAGATGGCGGGCTAATGCGCGCGGCGACCCCTGTGAAGTGGTCGTTCGACCCTCAAAGGGGTCGCGACCCACAGGTTGAGAACCGCTGCTTTAGAAGAAGTGGCCCTCTTGTTGTCTCGAAGGCTACAGGAAGCACAAAAAGCCAGAGAAGCTCGCAGGCTACAGAGAAATGGTTGCACGAAGGAAGATGGGAGGTTTTCATACATCGCTTCGTTGTTTTGACCTTAATCCCATTCTCATCACTGGTAACCAGCACCAGCAATTCAAGATGCTGGTTACCACCTATAACCAGCCAGGTTAATCTCTGCTTGTTTTTGCTCATCCCATTAGATCCAGCAGAATACTGTCCCCATTTATTTGTACTCATTTCCTATGTTTAAATAAATAAATAAATAAATAAATAAATTAAATTAAATAAATACATACATAAATAAATAAATAAATAAATAAATAAATAATGCAAGGAAAGCAGTTTCTTCCTGGAATGATCCTGACTTTCAGAAATGATTGTTGCAGGTGTTGAAGG
>QLTV01000220.1:318908-330903 GCA_003457575.1 Thermophis baileyi
CATTTCTTAACAATAAATCAAGGAACATCTCCACTCAAGGTGCAGAATACATCTATATGTAGTTCCAAATCTAGACATAAGTACCAGAATAACAGAGTTGGAAGTGACCTTGGAGGTCTTCTAGGCCAAGCTCCTGCTCAGGCAGGAAACACTATATCAGGGGTGTCAAACTCGATTTCATAGAGAGCCTCATCAGGGTTGAGTTTGACCTGGGGGGGGCGGGGGGGCGTGGCCAGCTCGATGTCACTCGTGTCGGGGCCACCTGTGATGGCCTGGGTGGGGCTGGGGGGATCCTCCTGCAGCCCTCTGCCAGCAAAAATGGAGCTCCGTTTTCGCTGGCAGAGGCACCACAGGCTGGTCCTTCGCTATTTCCAGGGTGGCCTCGCGGGCCAGATCTAAGCACCCCGTGGGCTGGATCTGGCCCGTGGGCCTTGAGCTTGACACCCGTGCTCTATATCATTTCAGACAAATGGTTGTCCAATCTCTTCTTGAGAACCTACAACTTCTGGAGGCAAGCCATTCCACTGATTGTTCTCACGGTCAGGAAATTTCCCCTTAGTTCTAGGTTGGATCTCTAGTTGATATGTTCCCATCCATTACTTCTTGTCCTGTCTTCAGGTGCTTTGAAGAATAGATTGCCCCCTCCCTCTTCTTTGTGGTAGCCCCTCAAATATTGGAAGATTGCCATCATGTCACCCCTAGTCCTTCTTTCCACTAGGTTAGACATACCCAATTCCTGCATCCACTTTTAGCTTCCAGCCCCTAATCATCCTTGTTGCTCTTCACTGCACTTTTTCTAGAGTCTCAACATTTTTTTTATATATATTATGGCTACCAAAACTGGATGCAATATTCCAAGCGTGGAATGGATGTGCTCCTGACCCCATTGATGAAATGCCACCTGGCCTGACTTAAGAAATATGCCTTCTCTGTCCCAGAGCACTGAACACCATACCTCCCAATGTTGACCTTCTTCTTGGTATTACTTCTTGGTATTACTTCTTGAAGATTTGGATATTCCTCAATTATGGGGACCAGGTTGGGTAACCCCATCAATGACATTCTCTCAGTACAACCTGTGTTTACCTTATTGGCTCAGACAGTCCTCGGATGTCATTATGTTATTTTTATTTATTAAATGTTTATCCTGCTTTATAAGTAACTCAAGATGGGAACATATATAATACTTCTTCCTCCTCCTGTTTTCCCCACAACAACCCTGTGAGGCGAGTTAGGCTAAGAGTGACTGGCCCAAAGTCACCCAGACGGCTTTCATGTCTAAGGTGGGACTAGAACTCACCATTTCCTGGTGATTGGCCAGTCACCCAGATGGCTTTCATGCCTAGAACTAACGGGACTAGAACTCACTGTTCCCTGCTTTCTAAATCAACATATTTAATGGCTACACCAAACTGGCTCTATAAAACTGTTACTTGTTGCTTGTATTGGTTTTAGTCCTATGTTTACACCCGTCGCAATTGTGAGATGGGTGAATATACATAAATTGATAAAATAAGCGTGCATGAATCATACTCCAGAATTTCTTTAATGAATTTTCAAAAGCAAACTGAATGAGAAGTATCCAAACATTTATGCAGCCTGGCACTAAAGTAGAGATTCTGAAACCTCTAAAATGAAGCTCCTACTGTATACTTGAACTTGACTTCTAGTGACTACATGGACACATCCATATGAATAAACATTTCTTCCGGCTTTCGGTCAATCAAGATGCGTCCACAGAGTTTTCTATTCAACAATAAGGAAGTGTGTGTGTGTTCAACCTCAAAGTTCTACCTGAGCTACAAATATTCTCTGCTATGGAAAGATGGAAGGAGCTTTGCAGGCTTATTTAGAATAGAATAGAATAGAATAGAATAGAATAGAATAGAATAGAATAGAATAGAATAGAATAGAATAGAATAGAATAGAATAGAATAGAATAGAATAGAATAGAATAGAATAGAATAGCAGAGTTGGAAGGGACTTTGGAGGTCTTCAAGTCCAACCCCCTGCCTAGGCAGGAAACCCTACACACTGTCCATCTTACCAATAGGGGAACTAAATAGTAATCAATCAACAAATCAATCAATCAATCAAAAGCAGAAGGCACCAGGCTGGGAAAGTCTAAGGCTCAGTCACACCTTTGATTTAGAACAGAGAATAATTGGGATGGAAGGGACCTTGAAGGTCTTCTAGTCCAACCCCCTGCCTCAAGCAGGAAAACCTGGCCTATACCATTTTAGACAAATGGTTGTCCAATCTCTTCTTAAAAACCTCCAAAGTTGGAGCATTCACAACTTCTGGTGGCAAGCTGTTCCACTGATTCATTGTTCTCACTGTCAGGAAATTTCTCCTTAGTTCTAGGTTGCTTCTCTCCTTGATTAGTTTCCACCCATTGCTTCTTCTTATGCCTTCAGGTGCTTTGGAGAATAGCTTGACTCCCTCTTCTTTGTGGCAACCCCTGAGATATTGGAACACTGCTATTATGTTATCCACTAGTCTTTCTTTTCATAAGACTAGACATACCCAGTTCCAGCAACCGTTCTTTATATGTTTTAGCCTCCAGGCCCCTAATCATCTTTGTTGCTCTTCTCTGCACTCTTTCTAGAGTCTCAACATCTTTTTTATATCGTGGCGACCAAAATTGGGTGCAGTATTCCAAGGATTATTCTTCCAAGACAATTCAAATTTCTTTTTTTTTTTTTGCTCAAATTCCAATTGGAATTCCAATTCCAATTCATGCTTACTGTTCTGGAATACCTTTGTGATCTCTCACTCAAGTTTTAATCTGGTCTTTACCCTGCTTAGTTTCTGAGCTTGGCCACATCAACCTGAAACTATTTGCCGAGAGGCACTAATAGATGGCAGCCAGTGAAGGGGATACAATCTTATACAGGCAGTCCGCAACTTATGACAATTGAGCCCCCAAATCCTGTCGCTAAGTGAGACCATTGAGTTTTACTCCCTTTTATGACCTTTCTTGCCACAGTTGTTAAGTGAATCACTGCCGTTGTTAAGTTAGTAACACGGTTAAATGAATCTGGCTTCTCCATTGACTTTGCTTGTCAGGAGGTTGCAAAACGGGATCACATGCCCCCAGAACACTGCAACCGTCATAAATATGAGTCAGTTGCCAAGCGTCTAAATTTTGATCATGTGACCATGGGGATGCTGCAAGTCAGGTGAAAAACGGTCATAAGTAACTTTTTTCAGCGCCGTTGTAACTTTGAACGGTCAGTAAACAAATGGTTGTAAGTCCAGGACAACCTGTATATAATTGCCTACTGAGATGTGCAATCGTAGTGGACAGAGGGACCATCTCAGCACTGCATTACTTGTTCCTTCTAAATATAATCTCTAGTACCCTTTTGCTGCCTCCTGCCCACTCATGTCATTGAATACCATTTGGGATGGATGGATCTGCTTACCATGGATTCCTAACTAGATATGCAGTGATGGAAGTTTCATCCTTGGGTCTTGTCCCTTGTCTCTTTCAGAAGGTTAGCAATATCGAGGGACAATTCCCACAAATACAGAGAGATTATGCATTCTTTATAACAAAAGCCCAACCTCATCTGAACCCTTTCTGCATAAGGGTGTGCCAACAGTCGCGCATTGCAAGGGCTGTGAGTCATTGGAGAAGGCAGAAAGGAATTCCATGCATCACATCACCCCTCTTGTCCCATTTTGGCTCTCCTTTGGCCAGTTCTAGCTTTATTTAGATTTGTTGGCCACCAACCCAGTAGACTCCATTTATCAGCTTCAAAGCTTGGAGAGATAACAGAATAGCAGAGTTGAAAGGGACCTTGGAGATCTTCTAGTCCAACCCCCCGGCTCAACCAGATGACCCTAGACCATTTCAGACAAATGGCTGTCCTCTCTCTTCTTAAAAGCCTCCAATGATGGAGCACCTACAACTTCTGAAAGCAAGATGTTCCACTGGTTTATTGTTCTCACCGTCAGGAAATTTCTCCTTAGTTTCAGGTTGCTTCTCTCTTTGATTAGTTTCCACCCATTGCTTCTTGTCCTTCCTTCAGGTGCTTTGGAAAATCGGTTGAACCCCCCTTTTTTTTGGCAGCCCCTCAAATATTGGAACACTGGATCTCAAGGTAGAGAGATATTTCTTCAGGTTTGGTAACTCCAAGTAATTGCACCAGTCACAAGCAGCAGAAATATTCTGAATACTCACATCTTAATCCATACTTTTTTTAAAATTTTTTTTTATTTTTTTGTATTTTATTTAAACACACATACACAAAAACAACAACAACATCAACATAACATATTACAAACAATAGAGACATTAATAGTCCCCTATCTCTAATAAGCTCTTATCGGATATACATAGTGCTTTCAATCATTGTTTCTTATTGAAGTATAAACATATAAAAACTTTACTTAAATACTTAAATTTTACACCATTAAACTTTTCTATTATTTATTACTTCTTTCTTTTAACCAATTATAAAATTTGTTCCAGACTTTATAGAAATCAGAATCTTCTTTTTCTTTTAATTCTCTGGTTAACATATCCATTTCCGCACAGTCCATTATTTTCTTTTCCAGGACTGTGCGTATGTGAAAAAGTAATAATTTTCGAAAGTGTTTTAGTTGATATGAAACTACCATAAAAAGTCCCCCCCCAATCTTATTATGGGGATAAACTGTTCCCCCAATATTAGCAAGTGGGTTTCATCAAAAACCCCGTACTATACATCGGTGAAGATTCTCAGTCATCCAGGTACAATTGTCTGAAAGTTGAATCATGACAACTGGACTTATAAGGCAACTTATAAGTATACTTGCCATGACTCAACTTTCAGATATGCACTATACATTTCATAATGCAGAATATATGAGGTTGAAGGTTAAATTGTGGAGTTCTGGATGTTTTCTGACCTTCTCTTCTGCAGATGTTTCATTACCAAGTTAGTAGCATCATCAGTGCATGGAGTTGGTGGTGGCATTGGCTGGCTGTTTATTTGTGATGGATGGCCCTCCCAGTTTTTGATTGGGTTATTTTTTTCTTCTTCCTTGATTGCTTTTTGGGTGGGATCTTTTAAGTTCTTTATCTTAAAGAACTTAAGATGAGTTCTTTAAGATTTATCTGTGTGCTGATTAATAGGCATGAGGTGAGGAAAGATGCGTTTAGGTCAGGTATCTCACTCCCAACCAGCATCGGATAAAAAAGAATGAAACATCTGTAAGAAGAGAAGCAAGCTCCAAGAAGATCAAGAATCCAACAAGCTTCAGAAATGACAGGCTCTGGACAAAGTCTCAGTCTAGAACAGGGGTCTGCAACCTGTGGCTCTGGAGCCGCATGTGGCTCTTTCATCCCTCTGCTGCGGTTCCCTGTCACTCAAAATATGCATCACAACCGCCAATGTGCGACATCCGCTGGCACGTGATTTATTGAGCTTTTCGACCCATCTTTTTTTTTTATTGCGCTTTTCGCCCCATCTTTTTTTTTTTTCGGAGTTCAAAATGTTTTTGTTGCATGCAGAAATAAAAATTTGTTTTCTCTGTAGCAGTTCATTGATTTCATAAATGCAACACACTATAGTTTTTTTATACATAGCATAAAGGTAAAAAAATAATATATGCAGTGCTATCTTCATTTTAGATATCAAAAGGGTTTTGTGGCTCTCGGTGGTTTTTTTTTCTGTGGGAAACAGGTCCAAATGGCTCTTTGAGTGTTTAAGGTTGCCGACCCCTGGTCTAGAACATGGATATCCTTGGCAATTTTAAAGACCTGTGGACCAACTCCCAGAATTCTCCAGCAAGCCATGTTGGCTGGGAATTCTGGAAGTTGAACTCCACAAATCTTAAGGTTGTCAAGATTGGACATCCTTAGTCCAGGCATTTCTGTTTCTCCTCGGTCCAAGCACCTGTTTCCTCCCTTTTGCAATAGCAAAGCTCAGAACAAGATAGTTCCCACCTCTCACCCTTAAACCCAGCAATCTATGCCCCAAAAGTGATATGTTGAAAAGGAAGATAGCTCAGGACACATTCCCCCCTGAAATTCCACAAAATGATGCACTTTTATAAAAGGCCTTTATAAAATGATACACCTGTACAAAACTGGGCTCATCCTGGGCCAGCAGCTACTCCAGAGACATTGCTTGAAGGAGTTCAACCTCAGAAGTTGTTCCAAAGTGGGGCTTCCCAGGGGCAAGTAGACTGAAAGGGAAAGCCAGTCAGGGAACCTACACAGAATCCATGGAAGAGGTTCAGGAGATGTTTGGTTGGGATTCAGATCATCACGTGGTCCTGTGGAGATGGGGATAACTCTTGATGGTCCTTGCGATGGCTTCATCCAGGCGGACCACTGGCTTGTAGCCCATGTCTCTTTTGGCCCGCTCGCAGCTATAATAATGGAAGGTCCCCGCGAGGGCAACCCTCATGGGAGTGAAGGTGGGATGAATGGTAACAAGGGGGCTCAACAGCAGCAAAACCAGGGAGAAGAGAAGGGCTAAATAATAAGCTAACCAGTAAGGGATGTGATATTTAGGAGGGTCATAGTGCAGGCCAGTGAGGATGCGAGTCAAGAATTCCCAGAAGGGAATGGGCTCATCATTTGTGATGTGAAAAGCCTACGAGAGAAACGAGGAGAAGGGAGGGATGGAAGTTAATAAACAAAGCATACAAGGAACACGCCCAAGAATATCAGGGAGAAGATCAGATAATCCATACAAGTTAATTACATCTTTGATTTACATCCCATCTTCCCTTTAGGAGCTAAAGGAGGCGTCCATAGAAGTCTCTTCTCTGACTTTCTCACCCACCACTCCTCTGAGGTGGGTGGGGCTGACTATGGACCTCTTCTAAGCTCAGCACTTAAATGCTGTATCCCCTTGGGCCCTCTCCCCTTAAGCCAGGGACAGGCAAACTTTCTTCAATCAAGGACACAAAATGTAAGCAATTCAGAGCCATCTTGGGTTGAGGCTCATTAATGGCAGAAACACGAGGGTGCCCTTCTGAGAGACAATAAAAATAACCTTGAAGGTTTGCTGCTGTTGGTCCTTGTTAAGAATGTTAAGAGCAGCTTCATCCTTTTCGATTACAAACTTTCAGCCCAATTATTTTGATAAGCCTTTTCAGTTTGGCCAGGTCAAAGCTGCATTTGGTAAGAACGCATCTCCTCTCAGAGGCACATCTGGCTAGAAAACGTCTATCCATAAAGGTCTTTAGCCTTTGTTTTAGAGCAGGGGTGTCAAACTCGATTTCACTGAGGGCCGCATCAGGGTTGTGTTTCACCTTGGGGGGCTGGGATGGGTGTGGTCAGGGTGGGTGTGGCCAGCTTGACGTCACTCATGTGGGGAGGGGTGCCTGTGGTGGCCTGAGCGCTCTGCCAGCTAAAACAGGCTTCTGAGCTCCGTTTTTAGCCGCGACGGCCTCCTGCACCCTCTGCCAGCGAGTATGGAGCGCGGGGGGGGGGGGAGAGGGCGCTCAGCCCTCCTGGGCCCTATTATCGGCCGCGACGGCCTCCTGCAGCCCTCTGTCAGCGGCCCCCCTGAGCTCACTTTTCCCTGGCAAAGGTACCGCGGGCCGGTCCTTCACTGTTTCCAGGGCAGTCCCGCAGGCCAGATCTAAGCACCCCTTAGGCCAGATCCGGCCCCTGGGCCTTGCGTTTGATACCCCTGTCTTAGAGGGAAGTCTAAAACATCTCAGGCGAAGTGAAAGAGAACATGAAGTTTCAATTTTTCATGACGCTTCAGGCAGTATTTTTAACTACTTTTTTTTATGATTAGGAAAACTTTCTTGCAAGACAAACGCCTGATAACACACAGGGCTACATCCATTTTTATATTTTTGGCATCCTTGCAGAAATGGCTTATACTGCTTTCTTACAAGAAGTTTTTCTGGCTTTGCAGTGTAGATTATTTCCCTGAAATTCTCTGGTGATTTGCAAGAAAAGGACCAGAGCGAATGAAGTGATCAGCAAGCTATCGGTCTTAATTCGGAGGTGAAAAAAATGTAAAATTTCAGAATCAGGTACAGGTAATTCTTTAGCAACCATTCAAGGTTACAATAGCACTGAAATAAGTGACCTGCAACCAGTCCTTCCATTTACAACAGTCATAGCATCCCTAGGGTCACGATCAAAATTCAGGCACTTGGCAAGGAAAATGTATTTATGTTGGTTACAGCATCTAGAGGTCATGTGATCACCGTTTTCAGCCTTCCCACCCATCTTTTGACAAGTAGTCAGTGGAGGAAATTGGATTTGCTTAACGACTGCATGATTCCCTCTCAACTGCAGTGATTTGTTTACCATGGCAAAAAAAAAAAGAAGAGAGAGATAAAATTGAGCATGTCTTAGCAATGGAACGTCTCTCAATTGTGGTCGTAACTTGAGGACTATCTGTGCAGCCCAAAGGCATCTCTTCTGAAATTCCCAGAGTGAGTTTGGCCAAAGTCTCACTCCCCCCCCTTTTTTTTTGCATTTTTAATAGCAATAGCACTTAGACTTATATACCGCTTCACAGTGCTTTACAGCCCTCTCTAAGCGGTTTACAGAGTCACCCTTTTGCCCTCAACAATTTGGGTCCTCATTTTACTGACCTTGGAAGGATGGAAGTCTGAGTTAACCTTGAGCCGGTCAGTATCAAATTGTTGGCAGTCGGCAGAATTAGCCTGCAATACTGCATTCTAACCACTGTGCCACCACAGGAAGGAAGGAAGGAAGGAAGGAAGGAAGGAAGGAAGGAAGGAAGGAAGGAAGGAAGGAAGGAAGGAAGGAAGGAAGGAAGGAATAGAAATAGCCCTTAGACTTATATACCTCTTCAGAGTGCTTTACAGCCCTCTCTAAGTGGTTTACAGAGTCAGCCTCTTGCCCCCAACAATCTGGGTCGTCATTTTACCGACCTTGGAAGGATGGAAGGCTGAGTCAACCTTGAGCCGGTCAGGATCGAACTGCTTGAGGTGGGAAGAGCTAGCCTGCAGTAACTGCATTCTAACCACTATGCCACTACGGCTCTTTTAAAGTTTTAAAGCCTTACAGGAAACCCCTTCCATTTTTGGAAAAAGTGTTCCCTGAGTTAAGGAAAGCTGCTTGCTCCAGGTCTAAGCTTCAGGCAACGATGGAGTGGCCTTACCTTCCCACACAGTGGAGATTCTTTTTGAAGCTGCTCTGCAGCCAGGATGTGTCCATGAACCACGTTTTCCACATAGGTAAAATCCACTAAATTCTTCCCATTACTGTTCAGAAGAGAAAAGAGTCCAAGCAACAATAAAATGTATGAGCCAAACTGTAAAATACAGGAGTCCCTCTGGATGTACCGTTACTTGTATAAGCACTATTAACACATAACTTGTTTTGGGCAGTATTAAACTATCTACAAGTTTTATAGGGATTGTGAGGGAACATAAGCCAGATCATTCGTGGCTTAATGAAAGTTTTTTTTTTTTTTACTCTTCATAGAGAAAAGCGACCTCTTCATGTTGCTCCTTTAAACAGAGATAAGATTCTCTTAATTCTAGAATTATTATTTTTTCGTTCACACTTCATTTCTTGGGTTTACAATTTTCCTTCACTCCTTTTTCCTTTGCTTTTTCCTAATTTTATAAGCTGACTAT
Source organism: Thermophis baileyi (assembly GCA_003457575.1). NCBI lineage: Eukaryota > Metazoa > Chordata > Lepidosauria > Squamata > Dipsadidae > Thermophis > Thermophis baileyi. The sequence goes on from QLTV01000220.1 coordinate 328,488, forward strand.
CCAGACAATATCATTTTAGCTTTAAATAAATTTTAATTTTTTTTAAAAGGGTGCTTTTTTAGAGAGTGATTTTTTGAGACTGGGATAAAGACAAGTAAATAACATAACCGTATTGCGATGATTACCAAATGACCAAGCTTTGCACCATGAAATAATGAAACTTATTGGCAATAATATTACCCTTAAACAGACCAGCAGAAAATTAAGGATCATTAAAAACTTGTTAAAAGCCACCACAGTGAAATAGAAAGTCACTAAGAATAAATGAGTCATTGGCCATGTGTTATTTCAATTGGGAAAGATTTCATAGACGCAAGCTATAGCCAAAACATTCCTTGTGCAATACACCAGGCAAATTATTTGAAAGCAAAGGCAATTATTTCTGGATTCAGGTGCTCATTTCAGAGGAGCAAATGGTGCGAGAAGTACAAACAGAATTGACTTGCAAGATGTGGAAAATACGTGTAGCTCAAGGTCGAATGTTGGGGTTCTCCGAGTTGGCTTCTCTTTCAGCAGATGCTTCATTAACAGGCCAGGGAGCATCTTGTGTAATTACATCAGGGCTCTCCAAACTTGGCAACTTTAAGATTTGTGGACTTCAACTCCCAGAATTCCCCAACCAGCATGGCTAGCTGAGGAATTCTGGGAATTGAAGCCCACAAATCTTAAACTTTTTTAAGTTTGGAAACCCCTGGGTTATGTAATTTGCTGGGTGTTTATAGGTGGTAGCTTGTCCTACCAGCTTTGATTTGTTTCTGTTGATCAAACATAGGTTCTGCCTATCTGAGTGTTGGTTAATAACCATGTGTTGAGGAGGAAGGATGTGTTTAAGTCTGTTCTCTTCCTTATGCACTGATTACATTACCTAGTCTGGCCATGAAACGTCTGCAAGAAGCACAAAGAACACAAGGAAACTCGTAGATGGAACTTGACTTACCCAATGATGAATTTCATCTTGCCACTCTTGGCTGCCTGGATGAGGACTGGAACCAGCTGAGGGTCCCGAGGTCCAAATATGCCATGTGGACGGATAGCAGTGGTGAAGAAATTCTTCTCTGGGTCACTGGCCTTTAGCACCTCCTAAAAATAAAACAAAAACAAAAACAGCCTATGTAGATCTACCAAGAGCAAAATGAAATTTCATGAACCCCAAAAGATCCAGACCTTCTCCTGCAGAATCTTTGTTTCTGTATAGTAATCAATGGGTTTCTTGGCATAAGGGAGATCTTCTGTTCCATTCTTGATGTCCGTACCTTCAAAGACAACACTGGCACTGCTGGTCAACACCAATTTCTGCCAAAGAGTAGGAAGAAAAACATCAAGGGAGTTATTGAAACACGTTGACTGCCAGATCAAGTTAGAGCAATACAAGATGGAATTAAGAAGAATCTTCCTAACAGTGAGGACAATTAACCAGTGGAACAGCTTGCCTTCAGAAATCGTGGGTGCTCCATCAATGGAGGTTTTTAAGAAGAGACTGGACAGTCACTTGTCTGAGATGGTATAGGACGGTTCTCCTGCTTGAGCAGGGGGCTGGACTAGAAGACCTCCAAGCTCCCTTCCAGCTCTATTCTATTCTAAGATCCTTCCTGGATCCAAGTCTATAAATTGGTGCTCTTCTCTATCTATACAAAAGTGGTTCCTTTTTCAGAGTATTACTTCTGAAAAGGCCACCAGGAAGGTCTTGATGAAAGTAGAAGCTACCGGTATCTTCTAATACTACATTTCACCATATAGTAATTGAAGACATGTTACTTCTAAATAGATGACACTCACCCTTTTCATTGTACCAAAGTGACTAAGAGGGGAAAAAAACCTCAAGAGATTAGAAGAAAATTCTCCATAAAGACTAGGAGAAAAAAGAGAGCTTAGTTCTAAGGTGCTGGCCTAGCAACTAGGAGGCAGTGAGTTCTAGGCCTCCCTTAGGCATGAGTGCTAGATGGGTGACTTTGGGCTAATCCAGCGGTTCTCAACCTGTGGGTCGCGACCCCTTTGGGGGTCAAACGACCTTTTCACAGGGGTCGCCGCGCGCGCTAGCCCACCATCTTGGTGCCACCGTCAGCAGGGGTAAAATGCTCCCGGTTCAGCCGTGCCTGCAGGTCTCTGGACATCCGGTAGTGACGGAAGCAGGAGACTTCGCCCAGATGCCCAGACGCCACCATTTGGGTTCTTTTACCCTCTGCGCATGCGCAGAACGCTTTGCGCATGCGCAGAGGGTAAAAGAACCCAAATGGCGGCGTCCAGGCGGGTAGGCAAAGTCTCCCGCTTCCGTTGCTACCAGCTGTCCAGCAACCCGCAGGCACGCCTGAACTGGGAGCATTTCACCCCTGGTGCCATGCCGCCTTTGTCACCTCATCGCGCGCGGGGAGGGGGTCGCGGCATTAGAAAGGTTGAGAACCACTGGTGTAGATAATCT
>QLTV01000220.1:330936-341814 GCA_003457575.1 Thermophis baileyi
CGGGGGGGGGGGGTCACGGGGGGAGGCGGCATTAGGAAGGTTGAGAACCACTGGGCTAGTCATTCTTTCTTAGTCCTACTGACCTCTTGGAAAACAGAAATCAAGAGTATAAGGTATGAGGAAAAGAGAACTCAGGAGTGTTAGGTGTGTTCACCACCTTGAATTATATATAAAAATGGTGGTATTAAAAAAAAATCTAATAACCACAATTTCAAGAACAAATCTCTACAAGGGACTACGGCAGGGGTGTCAAACTCGATTTCATTGAGGGCCACATCAGGGTTGTGTTTAACCTCAGGGGCCGGGGTGGGTGTGGCCAGAGTGGGCGTGACCAGCTCGACGTGTCTCGTGTCAGGGGTGCCTGTGACATGCTCTGCCAGCAAAAACGGGCTCCTGAGCTCCATTTTCAGATGCAACGGCTTCCTGCAACCCTCTGCCAGTGAAAGCCAAGCTTGGGAGGGCCGCCTGCAGCCCTCCCAAGCTCTGTTTTCATTGGCAGAGGCACTGCGGGCCGGTCCTTCGCTGATTCCAGGGCGGCCCTGCGGGCCAGTTCTAAGCACCCCGTGGGCCGGATCTGGCCTGTGGGCCTTGAGTTTGACACTCCTGGACTACGCCTTTTCTCTCCCAGGAACTTTACAATGAATTTCTTTTGAGTTTCAGGTCTGTAGGACCTGTTCAAGTCCTCAAGGAACCTCTGGGATCCACAGAAACCGCTTTGAAGAGCCCCATTCTAGACCGTTAAAGCTTTCAAGATAGAATCATCAGGGGCAGTTACTTCTTGCTTGTGTTAGGGCTTTATTAATTCTTGTTCAAACCTTACTTGGACGCCAGCTTCTTTACAAGCCTCAATGACTGTCTTGGTCCCCAAGTAATTGACTCTGTAAAAAAGTTCTCGATTGTTGCTAGAAGGTGCAGGCGAGGCACAATGAAACGCCACGGTCACACCTTGTAGAGCTGGGAGTAGATCCTGTGATGGAGAAGAGATACAGTCAAAGAACTGGAGAGGCTGTTGCATCAAACCGTTGAGTGAGGCCATCTCCATTTGATGCCTGTGCAATTTCTACTTGAAGACCTCCAGACAGTTAGAAGCAAGAATGTTGGTGAATCTGGAATTGAGTCCAGCTGAAAGACGCCAGTTTAGGGGGACCTCTAAGAGGTGAGCTAAAGAGGAAATTTCAATTATTCAGAGACTCTTAGATCTTAAGGTATCTTACAGCAGAAATCAGAAATGTTGGAAGCATTTAGTACATGAGATGTAGGAAATGTTCTTCAAAGTAGTATACACCAGGGGTGTCAAACTCGATTTCATTGAAGGCCGTATCAGGGTTGTGTTTGACCTCCGAGGGGTGTGGTGTGGTGGTGGGGGCATGGTGGGCATGGCTAGAGGTGGGCGTGGCCATGGTGGGCGTGACACGGGACTCATGTCGGGGGCACCTGTGGTGGCCAAGTGCTAAGGCAGGACTTCCCTGAGACCCTCCCTCACTCTCATTATAAACTCCTTCCTTCCTTCCTTCCTTCCTTCCTTCCTTCCTTCCTTCCTTCCTTCCTTCCTTCCTTCCTTCCTTCCTTCCTTCCTTCCTTCCTTCCCTTCCCTTCCCTTCCCTTCCCTTCCCTCCCCTCTTTATTTTTCTTTCCTTGCTCTCTTCCCATCTTTCCTTCTTTTTCTTTTTTTTCTCTTTTTTCCTTTCTTTTCTCTTTTTGTTTTCTCAAATGCAAAAGGGGAAACATTTCTCCTTTTGTTTTGTTTTTAGTTTGTTTTAATAGCCCTCTGTCAGAGAAAACGAAACTGGGGGGGGGGCGCCCTCCCTGCATCCCGTTTTCGGAAACAGAGCATTTCACTGGCAGAGGCACTATGGGCCGGTCCTTTGCTGATTCCAGGGCGGCCCTGCGGGCCAGTTCTAAGCACCCCATGGGCCGGATCCGGCCTGTGGGCCTTGAGTTTGACACCCCTGGTATACACATTAGAGCAGATTCTAACTTTGCAACATTTCCCAACAGAGGGGGGTGGAAATTCCCAGAATTCTCATTTTAACCTGCTAAACAGCCTTAATCAACTCTAGTCATAAGGCTTAAGACCAACAAACTTCATGTTGACCATACCTAAGCTTAGTTTGTTCCTTACCTCTTTCTTGCAGAGATTGCCCAGGTAAAACTGCACCTGGCTGTTATCAAAACCTTTGTGAATGTCAAACACGTTGACCAAGTAGCCTTTTTCCACCAGCTGCTCTACCAGATGTTGACCAAGAAATCCTGAGCCCCCAATCACGGTGCATTTTTTACTAGCCTGCAGGAAACGGAGACAAATGGATTGCAATCAGTGTTTTCCCCAACATATTACGATTGTTTTTTATGAGCACAGAAAGCAACAAGCAAGAACTCATGCCAATAACAGCCATTGCAGGACAAAAAAAAAAAAAAAAACAACCCTTCAGTGCAATGAGCCTCAGTGGCACAGTGGTTAGAGTGCAGTACTGCAGGCTACTGCTGCTGCCTGTCGGCTGCCTGCAATTTGGCAGTTCGAATCTCACCAGGCTCAAGGTTGACTCAGCCTTCCATCCTTCCAAGGTGGGTAAAATGAGGACCCAGATTGTTGGGGGCAAGAGGCTGACTCTGTAAACCGCTTAGAGAGGGCTGAAAAGCACTGTAAAGCAGTATAAGTCTAAGTGCTATTGCTATTGCTAATGTTTATATATCCTTGCTTCAAACTGTCTTTGGAGCTAGAGGATAAAAACACCTATGTCAAAGCAAGAACATGTTTGGGAGCAATGCAATTTTCTTCTGAGAGAGCAAACCTGAGAAGCAAAGAGTTATTGCAGGGGTATCGTAGATTATACCCTTCCAAATAAAATCCCAGAAATCATAACCAAGGATTTAGATCAAGGAAGGGACTAGCTGATCACTTAGTGCTCTGCAGGATCTTTCCACAGTTAGCTAGTCAAAACAAAAGCTACCTGGCTCAAGAAATAAAACTTGGGCTGCAAAAATATCTAATTTGCAGATTCACAGTTTAGACTATTCCAAGTAGAATTTGTCTCTAAAGCAACATTTTGAATCAGGATCACTCTCCTGCACTCTTATTTTAAACCAAAGGGGTGGATCTCAAGGTCCTAGCCCAAACAGAGTAGATTCCAATAGAGTGAAGCCCCACCTGGAAGTCAGGTGAGAAAAAAATCTGGCATTTCACCAAGAAAACCACAAGTATCTCCACTCCAATCCTCACAGTTATACTTCCTGCATGGAAATAGCAATAGCACTAGCACTTATATACCACTTCACAGTGCTTTTCAGCCCTCTCTAAGCGGTTTACAGAGTCAGCATAATGCCCCCAACAATCTGGGTCCTCATTTTACCGACCTCAGAAGGATGGAAGGCTGAGTCAACCTTGAGCCGCAAGAAAACCACAAGTATCTCCACTCCAATCCTCACAGTTATACTTCCTGCATGGAAATAGCAATAGCACTAGCACTTATATACCACTTCACAGTGCTTTTCAGCCCTCTCTAAGCGGTTTACAGAGTCAGCCTATTGCCCCCAACAATCTGGGTTCTCATTTTACCCACCTCGGAAGGATGGAAGGCTGAATCAACCTTGAGCCAGTCAAGATCGAAGTGCTGGCAGTGGGCAGAATTAGCCTGCAACACTGCATTCTAACCACTGGGAAGGGAGGGAGGGAGGGCAGTAGCAATAGCACTTAGACTTATATACCACTTTACAGTGCTTTACAGCCTTCTCTAAGCGGTTTTACAGAGTCAGCATCTTGCCCCCAACAATCTGGCTCCTCATTTTAGCCACCTTGGAAGGATGGAAGGCTGAGTCAACCTTGAGCCTGGTGAGTTTTGAATTGCCAAATTGCAGGCAGCCGGCAGGCAGCAGCAGTAGCCTGCAGCGCTGCACTCTAACCACTGCGCCACCGTGGCTCATGTTAAAAAAGCAGCTCCCCACAAAAAAGGGTATTTTGCAGAAATAAACTAACTTACCGGCCTCAAATGCGTGGCCATCTTGTCCAAATGTTTCTGAGGGAAGGACAGCAATTCTCCAGTTCTTTTCTTGCTGTACTCAAATGACAGAAAACTTAATTAGAACCCTCCCATTTCCACCATTCCTAAATTAGATTGCAGCCTAACTTTTTAAAAAAGCCCAATCTTTATCTCTCTTGACAATCAGTTAAGATGAGCAACTGAACTTTCCCCTTACGCTGATCTCAGCATAGCTCTTGCAGATAAAATGACTGCCTCAGGAATCACTCTACCTTTGCAACCCTCTCAGAGCATTAAAAATTAAAATATTCCACAGCCTTTGCAAAGAAAAAACAGTCATTCTAAAAAGATGAAGGAAACAGGCCACCTGTACAATTTACCTTGCCTACATATAGAAATATTGCCTTTAAATGTGGAAGATTTATTTTAGCCACTACTACTACTATCACTTATATCTTTTATGTACACTGAGAGCTTATGCACCGGACAAATTCCTTGTGTGTCCAATCACACATAGCCAATAAAGAATTCTATCTATTCTATCTATCTAATACTAACTCGAGTACCACTTGAGCACCATTGGCATTGGCAAGATCCCCAGCAGTCAATTGCAAAAGAAATTGGTGTTTTATTTGGAACAGCTTATATCCTGCAACAATACCTTGAACACCATCAAACAATAACTGTCTATCCCAGGTCCTTGGAAAGGACTCCATAGGTAGATAAAAATGCCGAATTCAGTCTAAACCTCTGGCTCATTGCGCAACCCACCATAATTGTCCCAAAGGTGCTTTTTCAAAAGGTACCTGGGTTATGTTAAGTTGTCTTTTGAAAAAAATCACCTTTGAGACGACCATGGCCTGAATGACTGAGAATCTCCATAGACAGCCAACTGTAATAAAAATAAAATTTATATGTCATTCGTCTGCCAGTAGCTCTGCACAGTTTACAAACTGCTAGACATGACATTAGTAAATATATAACAATTGTCTGTGCTATCAATTTCTTAGTCTAATAAGCCTTTCTAACTGGCTTCATTTTAAAGAAAATGGAATATTTATCAGTTAAATCACTTAGTGTCCCTTCAATTGAGAGGTGGGTAGCATATAAATTTAACACATAAAATACGTTACAGTTCGAAGAGTCTCTTGCCATCTCCATCACATCATCTCCATCACCTGTCATCCCTCACCTGCTTTTCTCAAAGCTGCCAAAAAAGATATTATTTAAAACAGATATTCCCAAAAAGATATGATTTAAAAAAGATATTCCAGGTCTAACGGTGAGGCAAAGCAGCCTAGACAAAATCGAGGACCAGGAAAAGGGATCTGAAGCCGCCCGTGGATCTCCCTGCCCAGGAATCTTATACAGAACCGATCCAAAGAGTACAAGAAAGCCCACCCAGCAGGCTCTCAGCTGGTCCCATTCATCCCAACAGCCACGCCCCTTTGCTTTTATACCCATGGGCGGGCAGACCACGCCCACCCCCTGAGCTTCTCCAATCATATCCCGTGGCAGCGCTCGACTCCTCCCTCTCCTTCGACCCCACCCCTAGGGTGAAGATCTGCCGAGAGTGGGGAGGCTCGCTCCATTGGCTCTTCCGCCTTTGTGGCCAATCGGTTCTTTCTCCCCCACCCACCCAGACGTCGGCTCCACCCACCCCGCCCTCCGCCATTCGCCACCAATCACCGCCCGGGCGCGGCGCGGGCGCGCGCGCGCCCGGCTCGCCGGCCAATAACGAGGGCGGTTTGTCCCGACGTCGGCGCGTAGCGGGAGGAGCCAATCGGAAGGTGCGACGCTGAGCGTCTGGCTGCTGGGCGACGGTTGAGCTCTCGCCGTTGGTTTTTTCCCCCCAACGGGCGGCCTCAGGGACCGGCGCCGCTTCCTGGGGATGGTCAGTGGGGTCGCGGCCGGGGAAGGCCTTAGGCGGGTGGGTGAGGGGGGGGGGAGAAGGCCGCGGCAGTGGCGACGAAGCCAGGCACGACCTGAGGTAGCCGAAACCGCAGAGGCTGCGCTTAACGGCTGGAATTTGCATCCGTTCCCTATGCTAATGTATGCAAATCAGCCACCTGGTGCCCTCTTGAATCTCCGAATTGGCTCTTGAGCCGCTTTTGCAGGATCGGGAGGCAGAAGCCTTCGCCGCTTGCCTTCCCCGCCACTTGATCCACTTTTGGGGGTGGGGGGAGGGCAATGCGGGCTTCCCGCTCCGTGCACGTGTGAACGCGCCGTAGGGTGGACATGTGTCTTGGAAGCTCCAGTTCGGGAGGGAAACGTCTTACAAGCCCAAAAACAGGAGAATGAAGGATAGTGGATGGGCCAGTTTGCTGTAAAAATGCAAGTTTAGGGCATGAACTCGGGAGGGAGGGAGGAGGTGCCTATGTACAGGTAGTCCTCAACTTACGACCACACTTGAGTCCCAAATTTATGTTGCTGAGTGAGACCTTCGTTAAATGAGTTTTCCCCGATTTTACGACCTTTCTTGCCACGGTTGTTAAGTGAATGGCTGCGGTTGATAAGTGAGTAATCTGGTTGTTAAGTGAATCGGGTTTCCCCATGGACTTTGCTTGCCGGGAGGTCGCAAAAAGGGGATCACGTGACACACACACCCAGGACACTGCGACCGTCATAAACGTGAGTCGGTTGTCGACCATCCGAATGGAAATCACATGACCCTGGGGGACGCTGCAACGGTCGTTAAGTGTGAAAAACGGTCCTGGGTCACTTTTTCCAGTGATGTAACTTTGAACGGTCACTAAACGAACTGTTGTAAGTCGAGGACTACCTGTATTTGTGAAGCCTGCGTAAGAAAGGTAAAGGAAGAGGGAGTGTGGACAGGTGGGGCCCCTTTCAATGTAGAAAACAGGAACTGACTGTCAGGCATATCATACAAGACATATTGCTAAGATAAGGAATTGGGCTAAGACAGCCAATAGAAGACTGGCTAAAAGCCTTATAGGATGCCTATATATTTTAGGAATAGGGTCGAAATAGAGCCAATAGAATACTTGTTAGATAACTTTTGGAGTGTTTATTAGGTAAGACATAAAATTAGGGATGGCGTGGAGCCAGTAGAGGGCCGGTTAGATAACTTTCAAAAAGGCAATGTTTCTTTCTTCCGTCTTAAACTATATAAAAGCTTATGGAGATTCTCAGTCATCTGGGTCATGGTTGTCCCAAAGGTGCTTTTTTCAAGAAGCAACTGGACTTTCTGGTTTTTCTTTGAAGATGTTTCGCTTCTTCATCCAAGAAGCTTCTTCAGCTCTTTAGTATAAAAGCTTGTTGAATCCTTTGTTTTGGGTCCTGGCATTTTGCTGGCTGGGATCCCTTTTGCTGAAGCGGTTCAATAAAAGGAAATCAATTCCGCACCTCGTGTTTGGTTGGATTCATCGGCTTTAGAGCCAAGCTAAGACCCGAATTTGGGGACAACAATGGAAAGGCCACCAGGTGATCCCAAGGTGCAGGCTAGACCGGAAAGTCCGAGAAACATTGGCCAGTCATTCCCGTCACGTTGCCAGGAGATGACCACAAAAGCACCAGCTCTCGGGAGGCTGTACTTGACCAAGAAAGGAACATCTTGCATATTGAAAATTAGCACATGGGGGAGGGGTGGAGTGGACCATTTGTTTTCTTTGATTTACTACTATTCTAATTTGAGGCAGGTTTTGTTCAACCCTGTTGAATGGTGTGAATATACTGTCAAGTAATAAAAACCAGGGGCATCTGCAGGGTATGGTCAAAAAAGGTCAAGACGATGGCCAAACTTTTGTGATCAAAGTTCCCTTTCTGTTTTATGTACTGTCATTATCATCTTGATTATTTTGACCACAGATCAAGGACATCTGAATGCAGCCCAAATACATCAGTGCTGATACATGTTTAAAAAAACTTCCCTACAATAGGATCAGTGCAACAACATTTTCCATTTTAACTTGCAGCCATGCTTCCCCCCCCCCCCGAGAATAAACACCAATAAAATTGGTAATAATTTTAAAACTTGGGAAATATGTTTACAGAGTCATTTCAATCAAAAGGTTATTTTTTTAAGGAATACCTTTAGGAAGAATATACCCTACACAACTGTATCCAGCTATGTATTAATTGGGTGAAGGAAACCAGGGTATTCCTAGACAAAATACATAAATTAACCTATTTAATTTAGGATGTGTTCAAAAAATATTAATTGAAGACTTACACCACATCTGCAGTATAGTGCAACACTTCACATTCTGAAAATCGGAGTGTTTTTTTTTTTTAATAATTTAATTTAGCTACTAGGACCTCAGAGGCAGAAGTGTTTGTTTTTTTAAGAGAGTAATTTAGCTACTAGGACCTCAGAGGCAGAAGTGTTTGAAACTCTTCTTCAAAGTCGGGCCAGGCTCTCTGGAATAGTCAGAAGTGAAACCCTCAAGGGAGCTAAAACTGGGTTATGTCTTTTAAGATTCTCTTCTGCCTTTCATCCATGCTCTCAGGCCTCCAGCTATAAGAAGGCATCCCTGGGAGCAGCAGCTCAGAGGAAGAAAACAGCTCCCAAAACCGAACTCACCGAAGAGCAGAAGCAAGAGATTCGGGAGGCCTTTGATCTCTTTGACACCGATGGGACTGGCAATATTGACGTAAAAGAGTTGAAGGCAAGCTGCAGAATATCACCGAGATGCTTTCGTTACCTGAGAGCCGGCTCCATTAGCGGGCCTCTGTTCTCAGAGAGATCTGTCATTTTAATCGTAGAATCGTAGGACCGGATGGGACCTTGGAGGTCGTCTAGCCCAACCTGATCTCATCCTCTTTTCATTGTTTTCAGGTCGCCATGAGGGCCCTTGGGTTTGAACCCAAGAAGGACGAGATCAAGAAAATGATCCTTGAGATTGATAAGGAAGGGACAGGAAAGATTACCTTCAGTGACTTCCTAGGAGTGATGACCCAGAAAATGGTATGTCATGCTGGCTGTAGAGACAGAATCTGGTTTTATGCTGCAACTCTCAAAGAGGTTGAAAGCTGCCTGGGATTTCTCATGGTAGCGTTCCATTTGGGAAACCAGGCTCGGTCCTATCGTAACTCCAGATATCAAACTTCAGCTCAGAGACTGGTAGAACGATGCAACTTGCGAGGCAGACTGGAAAAGAATGGAAATCAAAGCCTTTTCTGTCAACAGCTCTTCAGCAATCTTGTTCTGATTGGATGAGGAGGATGCGTTTGATTGTATGTAAGCAGTAAAAGCCATCTCCGGCGGAATCCTATTTGCTGCCTTCAATTAACTGCGGGCAGAACCTGCTTTAAAATAGCAATAGCACTTAGACTTATATACCGCTTCACAGTGCTTTACAGCCCTCTCTAAGTGGTTTACAGAGTCAGCATATGGCCGCCAACAATCTGAGTCCTCATTTTACTGACCTCGGAAGGATGGAAGGCTGAGTCAACTTTGAGCCAGTGAGAATCGAACTGGTAGTAGTCAGAGTTAGCCTGCAATACTACATTCTAACCAATGGGAGGGAGGGAGGGAGGGAAAGAAGGAAGGAAAGAAAGGAAGGGCAATATCACTTAGACTTATATACCGCTTTACAGTGTTTTACAGCCTTCTCTAAGCTGTTTACAGAGTCGTCATATTGCCCCCAACAATCTGGGTCCTCATTATACCAAACTCGGAAGGATGGAAAGCTGAGTCAACCTTGAGCTGGTCAGGATCAAACTCCTGGCAGTGGGCAGAGTTAGCCTGCAATGCTACATTCTAATCACTGCCACTACGGCTCATAGCTCTCTATAGCGTTACCCCAATTGTTTTTTTCCACTTTGTTTAACATGTCTGAAGGTTTTTTGTTTTTTTTAAGGCTGAAAAAGATTCAAAAGAAGAAATTCTGAAAGCTTTTAAGCTCTTCGATGATGACGAAACAGGCAAAATCTCTTTCAAAAACCTTAAACGTGTGGCCAAAGAACTGGGGGAGAATCTCACTGACGAGGAGCTTCAGGTTGGAAACTATGTTGACTTGTTTATGTAGCGATTCTATAAACAGTGATGCTTAACTCATTTTAAAGAAGCTGAACTCTGGTAAATGAACAAGTGGGAATGCAAGAGTGGGAAAAAATGAATAAACTTCAGCCAGTGGACAAAGCTGATTACGTTGAGGTCAGTTTGGAACGAGTAAGAAACTCTCTGAACCAAGTTTTTGAAGTCGTCTTTGTTTTCACAGTCTCACTCTTACCTCACTTGCTTTTTGCTTCTGCTGCAGGAGATGATTGATGAAGCCGATCGGGACGGAGATGGGGAAGTCAATGAACAGGAGTTTCTGCGGATCATGAAGAAAACTAGTTTGTATTGAGATGCTTGGTCCACACCGTGACTTCATTTGTTGCCTCCTGTTGGCTGAGTTCAATCTCAACAGATTCCTCTTGGAAAGAGATGAACAACAGCCCAAATCTCATAAACATTGTGAGCTACTTACAGTTCTCTTTCTTTTTGTAAATCCCAGCAACATCTGCTGACTCCCAGCCCATCTTTCAGTGTTGCATACAGCAGGAAATGTGAGGCCTGGGGGCTTAAATTACAGTTTGAAGAAAGCGGTGTTATTTCTATATAGGGTGCATGTGAGAATGGGATTTCGAATTTACATACCGAGAAACAACCTTTCTCTTTTAAAATATTGTTGTAAAGAAGTTGAAACTCTTTATTATTTGAGTATTTTAGTCAAGGAGAAAACAATTACAGAAAGTAAATGGTCCTGCATTTGATCCATCGCTCTTTGTTCTTGTCATCTATGAAAGTGGCCTGATTCTGGTTATAAATATTCAGATGTAGTGCCTGCCTTATCTAAACATTGATACAAAGATATTGTGCACTTAGTATCTTTTGTTCGCTTTCCCCACCAAAAAAAAAAAAAAAAACACCCAACCCAAACCCAAAAACCTTAAA
>QLTV01000220.1:341879-359108 GCA_003457575.1 Thermophis baileyi
AAAAAAAAAAAAGCACCGAATGTAAATGGATATAACTTTAATACTGATAGGAAGGAGCTTGTTAGCTTCTCCCTCCCCCCCCCCCCCCCCCCCAAATATGGCTTGTGGTGTTGTGAAAAGTAAAGCTGAGATCAAACTTTTATGGCAGCAAAGTTGTCTGAGTTTTTTATTGTGCCGAGGACTGTTTGTAATTTTTTATTTACATAGTTTTCCCACATAAAAATGTTGAAGGGATTTTTTTGCCAAGCAGAAACAAAAATAGGATGGGGAAATCAAGTCTGTAAACATTATCCGTCAGGTGTGAAAGACCAGATCCACACAACAGATTTATGCACAGGAAGCTTCTCAAACTAACAGCGCCTGCTTGAAGTTAGATGCAGGGCAACAGACTTCAAGGGTGGTCTTGGACTTAGTTCTCTTGTGGCTACACGGGGATTCTAGGCTGATGCCTCTTTTAATTCCACACATATCCCCTTCGGTTCTGATATCCCTTCTCCTGCATTATCACCCCAATCAGCTGCTATTGAAATCAGGAAACACACAAAAAAAAGCACCACACTTTATGATGGCATTTCATCATTGCGTAGCGATACAGGTAGACCTCCACTTACAATCACAATTGAGCTCAAAATTTCCATTACTAAGCAAAACAGTTAAGTGATGTTTGCCCTGATTTATGACCTTCCTTGCCACAGTTGTCAAGGTGAATCAGTGCAGTTGTTAAGTAACATGGCTGTTAAATGAAACAGGTCCCCGCTGATTTGTCAGAAGGTCGCAAAAGGGGATCACATGACCCCAAGACACCAACTGTCATAAATACACGCCAGTTGCCAAGCATCTGAATGTTGATCACGTAACCATGTGGATGCTGTGAACACAATGGTCATAAGTATGAAAAATGATCATTGGTCACTTTTTTCAGTGCCGGTGTAAGTTCAAATGGCCACTAAACAAATGGTTATAAGTTGAGGACTACCTGTGTTATGGCTTTCAACTCAATTGTGCTGGATCTTTGGGACTTGCTATGTGAAAATTGTTTATCGCACTATTATAGTGCAATCTTAATACGTGTCGATTCAAAAAGCAAGTAATTTTTTCACCTGCAATATAATTTACCCTATGATTGTAATCTTAAATGTGTCACAAATTATGTTGAAATACTTTTCTTCCCCCCTTTCCCTCTGCTTTGAACTGTGGAAAATTGTGAAAATTTTAAATTTCACAACCCTTGAAGAGTGTTCGGAGACTACAATTGGTCCAGAATGCGGCTGCGCGAGCTGTCGTGGGTGCACCTAGGTACACCCATATTACGCCTATACTCCGCGAGCTGCACTGGCTTCCTATTGGTCTCCGGGCACAATTCAAGGTGTTGGTTATTACCTTTAAAGCCCTACATGGCTCAGGGCCAGGTTATCTTCGAGACCGCCTTCTGCCACATAGCTCCCAGCGACCGGTAAGATCCCACAGGGTTGGGCTCCTCCAGGTCCCGTCAGCTAAACAGTGCCAGCTGGCAGGCCCACGGGGGAGGGCCTTCTCTGTGGCTGCTCCGGCCCTCTGGAACCAACTTTCCAAGGACTCGTGTCTCCATGCCTGTTTCTTTTTCAAATCAATCACATTTTAAAATTCAATAGGGACAGACATTCCTATAAACCACGGCTTAATTCTTTTTATTTTCTGCTTTATAATCTCAAGCCATGCCACTAGAGGGCATTGTTGAAAACGCTTTTCATAGAAAGAAAAGAAAACCATGTTTAGGCAATGATTTTAGATATCTGTTAAAAAGTTTCATTCAGCTGAACGCAGCTTAGTTTTGAATAAATAAGCACAGAATCTCATCATCACTTTTCCATCCTCTTATCTACCTTAAAACCACACCAGTAAGCCTGCAGCTCAAGTGTGTATGTCTGTTTGCACATTAAGAATTTATGCATTTCCGCAAATTGTAAGATGGGTGCAAAGATTCCCATTGAAAGCAGAAGATTTTAAATCAGCAGCTCCACCGTGAATTTTATTGTATAGAAAACATGAAAATTGCTAACACCTTACAAAAAATGACAGGTGGACAATTCTTAAATATGATAAATTTTTTAAAAAAATCAGACAATGGGAATTTGTTAAAGCCGGCAGTCCCTTACTGCAGTTTTCAATAGTTAAATTCCATCTTATTACAAAACAACTACACTCTGAAATTGAATTTTTGGTTAAAGAGCTGTTTTTTTTTTTAATATAAAGCTGATAAAAAATGTTTTAAAGAAATGTTTTTACACAAATACAGAAACTGCTCTGGCAGAATTTTCTCAGAATGGCCACTGGTAAGGGATTTAGTTCAGCCATATATGAAAGACCAAAAAATTTTCATCCCTTGGTAGATAGGACTATAACTCGACAACGGGCCTCAGCCTAACCGCAGAGTTAAAGCCTAAATAAAGAGATTGTCACTGCTGGAAGAATTTCTGAAGGCTGGTGTTCCTTGGAAAAAAAAATCTGTGTTCCTTCCAAAAAGGAGCCCTTACTATTAAGGGAGAAGTAATTTCTAGCCTATATTAACAGCCTTCTCCCAATAACCAGCATCTCTCGCCACTGGCACTGGCATTTGGGGTACCACAACATTTGGGGGGAGCACATGTTCCTGCTACTGCTTCAACAGATGCTGAAGAAAAGAGTATGAAGGCTGGGCCACAACATGTTTGTATTCAGGCGGAACCAGCCTCATTTTAATGTACTGTGTCCAAACCCAATCCTCTGCTTAAGTTTGTGGTTCAGAATGTCACATACATGAACTTTTTTGTCACGGTTGTTAAATGAATAACTGAACTTGTTAAATGAATCCGCCTCCCCCCTATCAGCTTTGCTTTTGGAAGCCAACTGAGAAGGTTGCAAATCATCAAAAGCGATCACGTAATATTGCAACTGTCAAAATTGCACGCTGGTTGCCACACCTCTGAATTTTGATCACATGTCCGCAGGGATGCTGCAACGGTCATAAATGCGAGGACCAGTTGTACGTCGCTTTTTTTCAGAGCTGTTGCAACTTCAAATGGTTATAAGTTGAGAACAACCTGGGTTAAAATCAGAATATGTTCCTTGCTTAATCAATCTTAAGCTAAGAGGTTATGTAATTCAGAAATTAACCTGGAAGATAAAGAGTATTTTGTTTACATAGCAATGGTAATAAATGCATCCTTTCCTTAGATTTTTCTACCACCGGTCAGTTGGTTGAAATCAAAGTTAAAGCTGCACTTACATTCCAACTTTCATCAGAGTACCATCAAATGCCACTGGGTTTACTCCTGAATAGGCATTAGCCTGACCCAAGAATCATTCTGTAGCTATCTTGCAAATCTCGTTAGCCATTTAACCTTCACATATCACTTCCCACAGCCACGTTGTCTATTGCTGTTTGACGGAACCGTGCCAGGTGTGTGTTCTAATCTTTGAAGCATTTAGGCCTTTTGAATGATTTGAGGAAGACTTGTTGACTGCTTTATCTCCCGTTTCATTTTCTTTAATACCCACACCAGCCGAGATCTATACAAAAATGTCATTGTTGCCATGACGTATTACCATATTAAGGACATCAATAATTTCCAAAACCAGTCCCTCTCTAGTGATTGAAATTTCCAGGGTGGTATCAGTAGCACTTAAAAGATCTGGAGAAGTGACAGATGGTAAAGATTACACTTTAGCAATTTAATTCAGCACCATCAGAACATCAAATAACTCAGCTCTTCTGGCTTGATATAAGCAATCTAGCTAGCGAAACAGCCTGCCCCTAATGGAAATTTACACACATGGGTAAGAAACTTTCCAAATCCGGGAAAAACTTGTATACATATTACAGACTTGTTCACAAAGGCAGGTAGAATAGTCGGAGATGTTCAGTTGAATTCATGCTCAGAAATCAACCACAATTTCATCAAAGCTGTACATCCATAGCTTGTTACTCAGGTGCACAGTACTAATTTCAGATTACAGAAACCATATTCCAACATCTTGCTAAGCACAAAATTATTTATCCATCGTTTATGGGCACAGTTCAATTGGGATCATATCATTTCCCCTTTCAAAATCCAGGCACTGAGTTCGGATGATAACTCAGTCACTGTGTGACTGTTTTAGTTGAGTGAGTTCCCAGATTGAGCGTGTTTACATATGTTTAACCTGATTGCTCATTAATTCATTGGGAGGCTATGTTAAATCATAAACCTACCCAATGGGCTGGATCACTCAACATAATCAGGAAGCCAGGAAGCCAATTTAAAGCCCTAAGCCTGAAGATTTTCCACTGATACAACCATACCCTACTCATCTAGGATTTGCTATATTTAGCAAAGCAGATATTCCTCCTGCTTTGATTCCAAACAGAGAAAACTGCTTTTTTAGTTTTCAAATATACTGAGGCTGGATTCATACCACCCATTATTCTATATTTGGTTAGGTTTTAAAGTTTGGTGTTGTATTGTAAACCCAACTTGACTTTCGGAGTCGCTCTTAATTCCTATAAGACCGCAAAGTCACGTATGAAATCTTATTTCTAAAAAACAAAGGAGAAAAAAAAAGTGTTCTACATCTGACATTGTAAAATTCCACGGCATAATGACTTCAAGCTTTATTTTCACCCATCAGTTAAAACTGAAATATATTAGAGTTTTTCCACTGTCTATAAATACAACTCATAAAAAGTTCTTATTACAGAATGCTTTATTAACATCACCAGACAGTCTTATGGCGTGATCTATGGTTGATCGATTTGCCTTAAAGTCACTTTAATATGGAAGAGGAAGATTGTTCTTCTCCAGAAAGAATGACAGCCAATCATAAATCATCGCTCCCATCATCTTAACGTAGCAATGAAGTTGGGGGCCAACGGATCATAAGAACCTAAATCAGAATATGATCCTATTTTCTTTTGGAAATTGAAAAATGAAAAATTTCTATCAATCATTCTTGCCCCGGCCAGAAAATACAAACATCCTGAGGAGGGCTGAGCTGAAACTTCACAGACTTTTTCATAAGGGAGTTGTGCATTGTTTTAAAAAAGGGAACTTAAAAAAAAAAAACTTATTTCAGGTTGTCTTTGACTTACAACTATTTCTTTAGCCACCATTTGAAGTCACAATGGCATTGAATAAAAAAAAAAATGATTGGTCTTCACACTTATGACTATTACAGCATCCAGTGGTGAAATCCAATTTTTTTTTACTACCTGTTCTGTGGGCGTGGCTTGGTGGGCGTGGCAGGGGAAGGATATTGCAAAATCCCCATTCCCTCCCCACTCCTGGGGCCAGCCAGAGGTGGTATTTGCCGGTTCTCCAAACTACTCAAAATTTCCGCTACCGGTTCTCCAGAACCTGTTAGAACCTGCTGGATTTCACCCCTGACAGCATCCTATGGTCACATGATCAAAATTTGGACACTTGGCAATCGATATGTAGTTATGATGGTTGCAGCATCCTGGAGATACATGATTGCCATTTGAGAACTTCCCAGCCAGCTTTTGACGAGCAAAGTCAATGGAAGAAGCCAGATTCAGTTAACGACCAGGTGATTCGCTTAACAACCGCTGTGCCTCGCTTTTCAACTGTGCCAAAATAAGGTTGTAAAATGGGGTGCTTAACCCCATTTAAACCCCTTTCTTAATTCTGGCCCCAATTCTGGCCATAAGTGGAGAGCTACCTCTATTTCCAGCATCTGGCATTGGTGGCTTGTTTGTTTTTGCTAGCCCAGGGGTGTCAAACTCAAGGCCCGCGGGCCGGATCCGACCCATGGGGTGCTTAGATCTGTCCCATGGGGCCACACTTGAAACAGCGAAGGATCGGCCCGAGGTGCCTCTGCCAGCGAAAACGGAGCTCGCGAGGGCCGCGTGCAG
Source organism: Thermophis baileyi (assembly GCA_003457575.1). Classification (NCBI taxonomy): domain Eukaryota; kingdom Metazoa; phylum Chordata; class Lepidosauria; order Squamata; family Dipsadidae; genus Thermophis; species Thermophis baileyi. Next base: position 347,749 of record QLTV01000220.1, read on the forward strand.
CCCTCGCGACTGCATTTTCGCTGGCAGAAGGTTGCAGGAGGCCGTCGCAGCTGGAAATGGAGCTCAGGAGCCCCGTTTTCGCTGGCAGAGCGCTCGGGCCACCATAGGCGCCCCCGACACGAGTGATGTCGAGCTGGCCACGCCCACCCTGGCCACTCCCCCCCCGAGGTCAAACACAACCCTGATGCAGCCCTCAATGAAATCGAGTTTGATATCCCTGTGCTAGCCTCACTTTCTTTCAGACGGTTATTTCCTATTGTTTTGAGTTGTGAGAATGGTTATCAACTGATTTATATTGCCTTTGTTTTCTTTCACTAAATTGTCTTACCCAGGTTCGGTCACAAGTTGGAACTGACCTAGATTCCTTCGGCTTCACAGCCTTTGAATGTTCTTCCATCCATGCTCTGTATGAGATCATCCGTACTATGAGCAATCCATAAAGAAGGAAGTTGCAGTTACCGGTTGAGTGTAAGGCAAAAAACGTATCACCAGAAATTAATATTCAGGAGAACATAGTCACCATTAACTATATTTTTAAAAAAAACATGGTCCCTAAATAATATTTTAAATGATGTATATTTATAATATACAATAATCTTTAGGAGGTGTGGAACATTTTCTGCAGATTAGTCACTCCTACACAAGAATCAAAGCATTTGTTATAACAATAATTATTACCAAATACATTTAACCAGATAGAGCTTACTTTTATCCACGATCTGAAAAGACTCCTGAGTTGAGAGTGTTCGATGATGGAGATGCACCTTGAAGTTCCAAGTTCAACTCTTATCCTCCTGCAGTTAAACCAACAAAAATAAAAGAATCAATTAATCAATGGCAGGAAAGATCATATCTGCCCGATGTTTTCTAGTGTACCCTTGGCTGTCAGGAGAGAAAATCCAGAACTGGGTGGGCAATTAATTGATCACAATTAATCAAGGATGATCTGTAGCATCAGGGTTGGGTTCTGGCTTACCTCGCTGCCGGTTCACTTCCTCGCACGCGCGCGCATGCGCAGTGCTAAAAACCCAGCTTCTGCGCATGCGCAGAAGCAAAAAACAAGATGGCGCCGCCTATGGCGCCGCCGAGAGAGCCGGTTCGGGGGCGTGTCCAGCCGGCCATCGCTGCCGGTTCGGCAAGCGGGGAGAAATTCCCGCTACTGGTTCTATAGTACCAGTTTGAACTGGCAGGAACCCATCTCTGTGTAGCATACCATGTACCCGTTTAGCATGCTAAATCACACAGCATTCCTTCCTTCCCTTTTATCTTCAGAATAGCCTTGTGATATTAGATCAGTGTTTTCCAACTTTGGCATCCTTAAGATGCATGGATTTCCAACTCCCATACTGGCTGGAGAATTCTGAGAGTTGAAGTCCACAAATTTTAAAGTTGCCAAGGTTTAAAACAACTGCGCTAGACTTTGAGAGAATTGCCCAGTAAGGTTGAATGTACTCCTGGGTTACCCAAGTTTCAACCATGACATCCCCTCGGCTGGTCCCAGTTACATCTGGAGATACTAGGGACTTTGCTAAGGATGTTCCTGCTATGCTTATTAGGAATTAGAAAATTCAATATTTCCTTACCGTCCCTGTCCTACTGTCCTATTGTCTTCATCTATCTGTATTCACTTTGATTATGTTTATGATTATACCTATACCTGCTATCTTGTACATGTTTGACAAATAAATAAATAAATAAAATAAATAAATAAATAAAATCTAAGCAATTACATCTAAGGATGGGACCTTCTTCTTCTTCTTCTTCTTCTTCTTCTTCTTCTTCTTCTTCTTCTTCTTCTTCTTCTTCTTCTTCTTCTTCGCAACTTTTTTTAGTTTATTGAAAAAAGATTAAAATACAAAACACCAAAACATTTAAAAAAAAACCACAACAAAAAAGACATTAACAAAAAAGTGTCTTAAAAACAACAACAATACATATACACGTAACATCTTCCCTCACTGAATGCTGATTGGTATAGTACAACAATTTTGGTTTCCCACCCCTTGTGAAACAGGCCCAAAGAATTTTAAACTGTTAAACTACTAAATCTACTTACAAACTGTCATTGCCTGTCATTGGTAAACTGTATTAATAACAATGTAGTTAACAGAAAAAACAATAATAATGAACATATTATGTAAGAATATAAAAAGAATAAAAATTGTGAACAGTAATCGGAGAAAGACAACGTTGAAATTCCAAAACCCTCTGTTAACAAGTCATAGAAAATTTACCACAAGTTCAATCCCTAATCACCCCAAATATTAACCTTAATTGGTTGGGTTTTTTTTCTTGAAGTTCTTAAAAAAAAAAACAGCTATGTATTTTGGTAATGGAGTGGTGCTTTAGAAATCTCTCTCCAATTTATCTCACTAAAAAGCTTTGTTAAGGTTTTGATTTTCCCTTATCTTAACACAATAAAAGCCACTTAGGGCAGCCTTATCAAGTGCAACTAATTAACAACGCAAACAGATATTGTTTCCAATAATCATTTTGTATACAGCGCCTCAAATGCTGAATTAGCAGTTCCAAGTTGATGCGCTCACTTGATGTCCCATATAGATTTTTTGTACATTCATATGAGTTAATAATGCTATAGGCATTTGGCTGGAAAATTACCTCTTCCTACAGAACCATTAAACCTTCTATAGGCATTTCATAAAAATTAAAAGTAACAGATACTTTCCAGTTAGGTGACAAATCTGTTCAATAATCTGTTTGAATCAAAACGGCTCAGGCAGGGTTTTTTTTTTTTTAATTTCCATGGACATGGTTAGCCATCTTTCTGGGATAAACTGTTTTTAAGGTGGCTTTATGAAAAAGAAATGAACAAGGATAGATAAGCAACCAAGCCCTCGTCCCTTGGAAGGAAACAGAGGTCATGAGGTTTAGAAGCTGGATCAAGTTCTACTTATTTATTTTGGGAAAACTGAAATCCTTAAGATTTAGCTTTTGAATAATCCAACCTTCTCTTCTCCTCAGTCCCATGAACTTCTTTCCCTCTAAGGACCCTTGTTATTTTGAAAATTATTGCCATTCTGGCTCAACAGAATCACGCTGCAAAAAAAATTCTTGGCACTGGTTCTAGAGATGATTATGATGGCATGAAGTAGCAGCATCTTGGCTTATAAGTGAAGTAGAAAGTCTTTTTTTTTTTTAAAGTACAATCTCTACCATATGTCAATTTTGAACACACAATAAAACAGGACTTCAAAAGACTTCTGTCGATTAGCAAAGATTGGCTTGAGATAACTGCTCAAGCATGTGTTCCCCCTTTTGAAGGGCAACAAAATAATTTATCTACCAATAGAGGAGAATATTTGTAGCTCAGAGTTGAACTGTGCAGTCCTTGTTGCTCTCTAAACTTGGTTCTTTTCTTATAGACACTTGATTTTTTTTTTTGTCTTGCAAACAATACCCCAATCAAGGAACTACCAACTCAGACAAACAACCCAACAGTAAACCACAGCCTAATCAAGGAATCTTCCACCAACACTGACAGGGCAAGCCATCTGTGTACAAACAGAGAGCAAACTCCACTCCCTTCTAGCTCTGATGATATTATCTACTAGTAGCTGGATAGCCGTGCTTCACTACGAAACTATGTGATCGGGCTTGGTAAATTGACAGTTAAAGCTTGAAAATGAATGAGTAGTTACGATTGGGCTTGATACATTGACACTTAAAACTTGAAAATTTATGTAGAATGTGTAACTCCTTAGCATCAGAGCGTGTTAATACCGGTATAAGGCAACTGGCAGTTGGAACAGAGTTCTTTTCAGGTGGGGAGGGGGAGTAGAATGTCTAACTCCTTAGTATCAGAGTGTGTTAATATAATACTGTATAAGAAATACTAATGATCTGATGGTCATTTTGAAAAATCCTTTCTTAGCTAGCACCTAGAAGCCAAGGGGAACATATGTGCCAAGTTTCAAGTTTGTAGGCTTTACAGTTCTGGAGATTTCGTGATGAGTGAGTGGTATTTGGCTTTTATATATATAGAATTGGATAATGAAACATCTGCAAGAAAACAACCAAGCTAAGAGAGCACCAAGGACTCCACAATTTATCCTCCTTTACACATTCCCCACTCAGTTGCAGGATCCTTGCTCGCTCAGGTTCTGAACTGTATCTCTCCAATGGGCAGAACTTTTAACACCCATCCTATAATATCATATTTCTAAAAAATGCCCCTGGAATATATGCAGGCTCCTGAAGACTTCTTAGAAACTGAGGTTCTGGTTGCGACGGATGCTTTCCTTGGAAGCAACAGCACGCCAACAAAAGAGCAACAACCCACACGCCACTTGGGTGTGGAGTGCGACGCTCACTTCAGAAAGTAGCAGCAGGCCCAGTTAAATCTTCAGGTGCCACCTTGGAGACCCCGGTTCTACTACTCAACCTTTGGACTGAAAAATGACTGTTGTTGAAGGGACTGAATGTTTCATAAGTTGGCTCAAGATTATACCTGTAAGAGTCTAAAATATGTTTCTTCTTCCATTGATGAAAAAAAAAAGCTTGCCTCTGCAGTTTTTCAAACTCAGGGCTCTCTCCCATGCCTTATACCTCCCCAAGTTGTCAAACCACCGAGCCTAATAGATCTACAGGTGTTTTATTTATCTTCTGGACTGCCAACCCATGGGCTGCACTTCATCACCACGAAGGCAAGATCTATCACCCCTATCTAGAGCTACATAGCAGGAGCGTGCTTGGACCAACAAGTTGTTCCTCCAGCATAACTGCGCTGTAAATTGTCCTTGAGCAGACAATAAACACCCAACAACCTTCCTTGTTAATCTGCCCAAGATCAACAGCGGATGGAGGGGAGGATGTGGGTGGCAGTGGGGTTTAAAATCATCCTTCACCCAAAGTTTGCTCAAGTTTCAAAGCTTTACCGAGGGCGTTCAGACATGGTCAGCTGGATGTTCTGGGGGGACATTGTATGCCTGTGTTGTGATGCCACCTTTGTTTTGTGTGAGTGGGGCTTATCCTGAGATTGGTTGGGGAAGAAGTCTTTGCAAAGACTCAAAATGTCATGCTAATCCATTTGGCAATTATTTCATTTGTTGAGTTTTTAGGGAACAAAAATAGTCGTGTGAAAGAATTCTGGGGTTGGTTGTTTTTTTTTAAGTATATGAATCTGTATCAGCCCCGATGCACCCACAATCTTGCCAATTTTGACGCACACATCTTCCACCATCATGGTATAGGGTTTCCTGCTTGAGCAGGGGGTTGGACTAGAAGACCTCCAAGGTCCCTTCCAACTCTGTTACTCTGTTATTCTGTTAACCTATTTTGAAGGTATTTTCATCACTCTTGAATCGTTTCCTAGGATTTTAATCCTTTTGTTCTTTTCTTCGGTTTGTATTTCGGTATTTTTAAACCTTTTAATGTTTGGCAGATGGAAAGCCAGGATAGAAACACGTAAAAAAGAAAAACTAAATTTGCTCACCTTCTCCTACAGTCCGTGAATCCTCAGTGTGGCATACTGAGCGTAATGTCTTTTTCTTGCTGCAAAGAAGGGAAATGATTATTCTGACTCTTTTGGGATGTAGGCATTTTATTTTATCATTTTTCCAATGAAAACAGGTGGAGTTTAAATAGCACCATTGTAACTATCATCTGGAGCCTTTGGACCATACCTGGCAGACACTCCTGGCAAATATCCTAGCTGTTATCTGAATAATTTCCCTACCACATCCTCTTGCAGCCTCATTTGCATGCATATACAGCTAGTCCTCAACTTACGACCAGAATTTAACTTTAACTTTAACTTTATTGGTATTTCTATGCCACCCAACTCCCAAGCGACTCTGGGCGGCTTACAGCAAATATAAAACTTATTAAAATATAAAAAGCATTATTAAAAAAATACATAATAAAAAGCATTTAAAAACAATTTAAAAACCCATACACAACTTTTTATGGCCGGATCTCGCCAAATTGCAGAAGCGAGATCAACGGCCCCAAGCCTGCCGGAACAGCCAGGTCTTTACCGCTTTCGGGAAGGCCAACAGGGTGGGGGTGGTCCGGATCTCAGGAGGTAACTGGTTCCAGAGGGCCGGGGCAGCCACATTTGGGGAATTGAGCCCAAAATGTACGTTGCTAAGCGAGACATTTGTTAAAGGAGTTTTACCCTATTTTATGTCCTTTCTTGCCACAGTTGTTAAGTGAATCACGACAGTTGTGAAGTCAGTAACCCGGTTGTTAAGTGAATCTGGCTTCCTCCTTGACTTTGCTTGTCAGAAGGTCACAAAAGGGGATCACATCAGAGGTGGGTTTCAGCAGGTTCTGACAAGTTCTAGAGAACCGGTAGCGGAAATTTTGAGTAGTTCGGAGAACCAGTAAATACCACCTCTGACTGGCCCCGTCCCCATCTATTCTCTGCCTCCCGAGTCCCAGCTGATCGGGAGGAAATGGGGATTTTGCAGTAAACTTCCCTTGGAGTGTGGTGGGAATGGAGATTTTGCAGTATCCTTCCCCTGCCACGCCCACCAAGCCATGCCATGCCCACCAAGCCACGCCCACCAAGCCACGCCCACAGAACCTGTAGTAAAAAAATTTGAATCCCACCACTGGATCACATGACCCCAAGACACTGCAACCGTCATAAATATGAATCAGTTGGCAAAGTGACTGAATTTTGGCCACACGCCCCATGGGGATGCTGCAACGGTCGTAAGTGTTGCAAAACGGTCATAAATCAATTTTTTCAGGGCCGTTGTAACTTTGCATGGTCACTAAATGAATCGTTGTAAGTCAAGGACTACCTGCAGTCTGTATTTCATCCCATCCCACCTTTATTATTTTTAGAAATGATACATCTTTACATCCTGAGTTTGATGCATTTTGTTGAGATGCACATGTTCTCCCCCTTAAAATTCATATGAGACGAGAATTGAGGCGGAACCTGGAAAAAAAAAACTTTAATCAAAGTTTATGGGTTTCTCCAGAAGCTTGAAAAGGACAAGGAGACCTCTAATCAGCCTCAAACAGACAGTCCAGAGAAAGTGTTTACCCCCAAAACAAGAGTCCTCTATTTCACCTTATTTCCTGCTGTTACTGAATGAAATGATATAATCAATGGAGTTTGACTCACTCGGCCCAATTCTGCAGAGGATGCAGAACTTAGAAGGCCTTAGAATAACAGAGTTGGAAGGGACCTTGGAGCAGGGGTGAAATCCAGCAGGTTCTGACAGGTTCTGGAGAACCGGTAGCAGAAATTTTGAGTAGTTCAGAGAACCGGCAAATACCACCTCTGGCTGGCCCCAGAGTGGGGTGGGAATGGAGAGTTTGCAATATCCTTCCCCTGGAGTGGGGAGGGAATGTGGATTTTGCAGTATCTTTTAGAAATGGTGTTGGAAGGGACCTTGGAGGTCTTCTAGTCCAATTCCCTGCTCATGCAGGAGATGCTGTACCATTTTGGACAAATAGTTGTCCAATATCTTCTTAAAAACCTCCAGTGTTGGAGCACCCACAACTTCTGGAGGCAAGTTGTTCCACTAATTAATTGTTCTAACTGCCAGAAAATTTTTCCTTAGTTCCAGATTGGTTCTCTCCTTGATTACGGTAGTTTCCATCCATTGTTTCTTGTCTTGCCTGCTGCTGCTTTGGAGAATAGCTTCACTCACTCTTCTTTGTGGCAGCTCCTTAGACATTGGAACACTGCTATCATGTCTCCTCTAGACTATCTTTTCATTAAATTAGAGATGCCCAATTCCTGCAACACCGTTCTTCATTAGGGGGCCTCCAGTCGCCTAATCATCTTTGTTGCTCTTCTCTGCACTTTTTCTAGAGTCTCAACATCCTTTTTACATCATGGCAACCAAAACTGGATGCAGTATTCCAAATGTGGCCTTATCAAGGCATTCTCATTGTGAAACTTTTAAATGTTGTTCTGGAGGGGTTTTCTTCCATCTTAATCTGATACTCTAAGTCAACTTCTCCAACTTAGTACTATTCAGTTGTTGCAATATATATTCCTTCACCTATGGACGGTACCATGTTTGAGAAGAATGCCCTAAACCCTATGTTATCCATACTTCGAGAGACCTGGCTTGGAATTCTGAAAGTTATACAGGTAATCCTTGATTTAACAACAGTTCATTCAAAGACAGAGTCAAAGCCTTTATTGTCATTGTACATCATGTATACAATGAAATTGGTTTAGCCTCTACTGGTGCAGTTCATACAAGACAATGTGAATAATATAAAGGATAATCCTTATACAAGTAGTTAGGGAAAAAACTAGTCATAAATTTCCATATGTACAACATATTCTGTGCAACATGTATATTACTCAGGTGTATGATCTTATATTATGATAAATACATATTACGCACTACACTGGCACCAGTGAAATTTGTGGTGCGATATTGTGACCATTCCAAGTTACAACGGCACTGGGAAAAGTGACTTATGACCATTTTTCGCTCTTACAACCGTTGCAGCATCCCCATGATCACGTGATCAAAATTCAGACGCTGGGCGGCTGGCACGTCTTTACGAAGGCTGCAGGGTTCCCGCGATCACGTGATCCTCTTTTGTGACCTTCTGACAAGCAAAGTCAAGGAGGAAGCCAGATTCATTGAACGACCACGTTACTTACCTAACAACTGCAGTGATTCAGTTAACAACTGTGGCAAGGAAGGTCCTAAAATGGGGCAAAATTCATTTAACAAATGTCTCACTTAGCAACAGGAATTTTGAGCTCAATTGCGGCCGTAAGTCAAGTACTTTCTGTACTTCCATCATATCTGGAGAACATCCGATTGATAAAGGCTGGCTATTTTCTGCAGCACAGATCCGTGGTGGTGTTCATCTTTGCCATTAAGCTCCTTCCGACATCCACAGGACCAATTGGGTTACTTGTGGGCATCTTCAAAGCAGATTGATAAGCCTGAATTTTTAGAGTTTGGGTTTTTACATATACAGGATATGCTTCTAAACGTTCAAAATGAGAAAGGGAAAAATCCATCTTGCCCACCAACATCCAGTAGGGGACAGCAAAGGTCCTTAAAAGACGTTTCTCTTCACCAAATGAAGCAGTTAGATCAGTGATTGCAAACCTTTTAGATACCGAGTGCCCAAACTGAAAGGTGCATGTGCGAATGTGTACATGCGCAGACATGTGCATGTGCATGCACGGAAATGCACAGATGTGCACAGATGTGCACATGCAGGGACATGCGTGGACATGCGCATGCACGGACATGCAAAGACATGCACAGACATGCGCGCATGCGCAGCAGAGACCCGAAGACCAGCTGGCCGGCGGGAGGTGGGGCATCCCAACACCGGCAGCGCGGCAAGAGGTAAGACCTTTTTCTTTCGTGAGCTTCTGTTTCGTCGTTTGCAGGGAAACAGAAGCTCACGAAAGAAACGCCACAGAGATCTGACCTGGGGCGACAGTGCGCATGCCAGCAGAGAGGGCTCTACGTGCCACCTCTGGCACACGTGCCATAGGTTCGCCATCACGGAGTTAGATGGTTAGCTTCCTTAGCTATCCAATTACAGGTAATCCTTGACTTACGACTACAATTGAGCCCAGTATCGTTGTTACTAAGTGAAACATTTGTTAATTGAATTTTGCTCCATGTTACGACCTTTCTTGGCACAGTTCTTAAGTGAATCACTGCAGCGGCTCAGTGAGTCACGTGGTTGTTAAGTGAACCTGGCTTCCCCATTGACTTTGCTGGTCAGACGGTCGCAAAAGGGGATCACATCACCCCGGGACATCGCAACCATCGTAAATGTGAGTCAGTTGTCAGGCATCCAAATTATGATCACGCAACCATGGGAATGCTGCAACGGTCGTAAGTGTGAAAAATGGTCCTAAGTCACTGTTTTCACTGCCGTTGTACCTTTGAACATTCACCAAATGAACTGTTGTAAGTCGGTCGCTACCTGTATAATGTCTATCCCATTGTAATTCTATGGCTCCATATTATGGTGATTTTATTATGGTTTTATCTTAATTTAATATGTTTATAAATAAATTATGTAATTTATTATATTTATATAACTTAATTTATATAATTTACTTATTTAAATATTAAATACTATTTAATATATTATCCCTTATATTGCATTGTCCACATATCTTATGTGTATATATTTGCTGGTGGTTTATTTAAACTAAATTTGTATATCAGTGATTGCATGACCTCTGTAGAGGGCCATACGCTAAATATAGTAAAATAAATCCTCACTCCCTACACCATGCACACACACCAGTGTGGGTTGCTACCGGTTCGCCCCGGATCGGGCGAACCGGTAGCGGCAGTGGGAGTCTCCGCCCACCCGGATGTCTCTGCGCATGCGCAGAAGCGCCATGCACGTGCGCTTCCAATAGCGAACCGGTACCGACGGAATTTGAAACCCACTACTGACACACACACACACACACACAAAACCCTGGGTCCAAACAAATCTTTGCTTCTCCAACATGCCAGAAATGAACAACACAGCCCGGATGCAGAAAACAAACTTGAATGAAAGTTATTTTCATTAAAGAAAGTGGCCAAGCTAACACCAGTCCATCCATTTTGCTAGCAATCTCCATTTCATAATCCTTTTAAAAATCTAGTCTCCTCTCATTAGCAAAAGAGCCTCTCTTAATGCTACCTCCATCCCATGGGCAGTGCTTATCTAGGCTTTAGAAGGTGATATGACATCTTCTTGTTCAAAGAGATGCTGCATAAATCAATGGAAAGGAAATGGTTAGTTCATATGATCTCCAAGTTCAGGAAGCTGTTAAAATTTACTTAAATGTATTAAAATATCGTCATAGCCAAATAGTGGAACAGCTTGCCTTCCGAAATTGTGGGCACTCCATCACTGGAGGTTTTTAAGAAGAGACCAGACAGTCACTTGTCTGAGATTGTATAGGTTCTTCTGCTTGAGCAGGGGGCTGGACTAGAAGACCTCCAAGGTCCCTTTCTGCTCTGCTCTGCTCTGCTCTGCTCTGCTCTGCTCTGCTCTGCTCTGCTCTGCTCTGCTCTGCTCTGCTCTGCTCTGCTCTATCCTATCCTATCCTATCCTATCCTATCCTATCCGATGCTATTGCTATTGCTATTGCTATTGCTATTGCTATTGCTATTGCTATTGCTATTGCTATTGCTATTGCTATTGCTATTGCTATTGCTATTGCTATTGCTATTGCTATTGCTATTGCTATTCTATCAATTGCTATTCTATTCTATGAATTAAGTCGAATATGGCTGATCCCTTTATTCCCTTCTTTACTTTTTGGGAAACAAAGTTGTCTGCTAGGTTTGTTAGGAACCTGTTGGATCTTCCATTTGGTGCAGAGTTTGTCTCCCAGTTGATGTCAGGGTATTTAAAATCCCCCATTACTA
>QLTV01000220.1:362079-380509 GCA_003457575.1 Thermophis baileyi
TCCCATTCCCTTTTGCTATTCCTATTCCTATTCTTATTCCTATTCTTTTCTTCCTATTCCTATTCCTATTCCTATTCCTATTCCTATTCCTATTACTATTCTATTCTTACTATTCTCCTATTCCTATTCCTATTCCTATTCCTATTACTATTCATATTCCTATTCTTATTCCTATTCATATTACTATTAATATTCCTATTCCTATTTTTTTTACATATACTATTTATTTTTCTATTTTTATTTCTATTTCTATTTTTATTTTTAATTCTTATTTCTATTTCTATTATTTCTATTATTTCTATTTCTATTTCTATTTCTATTTCTATTCCTATTCCTATTCCTATTCCTATTCCTATTCTATTCTATTCTATTCTATTCTATTCTATTCTATTCTATTCTATTCTATTCTATTCTATTCTATTCTACACTCTGCAGAAGATCCCACTTTTGGTACCGGATATACCTAGAATCCCAAGGCAATGGCTACAAAATTGTACATACCTTTGCACTTAGTGGATTAAGACAGCATTTCCCAACCTTTCCAGGTTGGCAGCCCAGTGAGTGGGGGAGGAGGGGGAAGAGGGGATGGTTTTGTGTGAGGGACAGGCACCTGTGTGCGTGCGCACAGCTTCATTAGTGTGAGCAGGGAGCGGGATTACGAGGGCTAGTGCCCGCCGCTTGCATGAGTTGGGCTGCACGCACGCATGCACTCGCTCACGTGGCCCAGTTGCAAATAGGCCACAGCCTGGTAGTGGGCCGCGGCTCACAGGTGGGGGCCCCCTGCATTAAGAGACCAATTCAGCATAATTCAGCTTTTTATCTTCCCAAAGGATCTCTTCTTGTAGTTGCCTCTGGCACTCCCTGGTGGCTATCTGGTTAAAGTTGAGTTTTCTATCTGAAAAACTGTACTGCCATCTATTGGCAGGTTCTGGTAAAGCAGAACTCCCAGTTTTACCTTAGAACAGAGATGGCGAACCTTTTTTTTTTTTTTTGCTAGGGTGCCAAAAGGGCACGCGCATGCGCAATAGCATGGGCACGTGTGCCCACACCCATAATGCAATGCCCTCCCCATGCATGTGTGCACAACCCCCCCCCCCGCCCCCCCCCCGCCCCGCGGGCGGGGCCCGCCGCAGCCCCACCCTGGGGCCAGCCAGAGGTGGTATTTGCCAGTTCTCTGAACTACTCAAAATTTCCGCTACCGGTTCTCCAGAACACTGAAGCCTCCGGACTTCCGGTAGGCCCGTTGGGTCCGTTTTTCACCATCCACAGGCTCCGGAAGCTTTCCTGAAGCCTGGGGAGGGCGAAAACAACCTCCCCACCGCCCTCCGGAAGGCCAAAAATCAGCTGGCCAGCGCGACATAGGGCAACGCCTCACGTGCCCTCAGATATGGCTCTGCGTACCACCTGTGGCACGCGTGCCATAGGTTCACCATCCCGGCCTTAGAAGCTTTAGTCTAGGATAGGATGACACAAGGATCTTGGCCGGATATGGTTGAAAAAATCATGATAGATCCAAAAGGTTTTTGTTTATTATATATCTCACATTAAAAAAAAATTAAATCCACTGTCATAGCCGCCATCTTGACTTTTTTGGCCATTCCTATAGAACCCTTGGAAGGGCTCAATGTGATGCTCAGGATCATATGTAGCTCCCAAATTCCTACGAGAAGCTGGCAATGACTATCAAGAATGATGATGAAATTATAATTTCTTAGTAATAGGAGGGACAAATGATTATGTACCCAATAATATGAGCAATCGCATTACAGGTAGTCCTCGACAAGGAAGGAAGGAAGGAAGGAAGGAAGGAAGGAAGGAAGGAAGGAAGGAAGGAAGGAAGGAAGGAAGGAAGGAAGGAAGGAAGGAAGGAAGGAAGGAAGGGAGGGCAATGGAGCCTCAAAATTTCTGTTGCTATGGGAAATAATTGTTAAGTGAGTTTTGCTCCTTTTTATGATCTTTCCTGCCACAGTTGTTAAGTGAATCTCTGCAGTTGTTAAGTTAGTCACACAGTTGTTAAGTGAATCTGGCTTCCCCATTGACTTTGATTGCCAGAAGGTCGCAAAAGGGTTAAAAAAAACATAACCCCAAGACATTGCAACCTCAACTGTCATAAATATGAGTCAGCTGCCAAGGGTCCAAATTTTGGTCACGTGGCCTTGGGGATGCTGCAACGGTCGTAAGTGTGAAAAACAGTCATAAGTCACTTTTTCAGTTCCATTGTAACTTTGAACGGTCACTACATGAACTGTTGTAAAGTGAGGAATATCTGTATTAGATTTCACCTTCATTGAATTGAGTGATAAATAAGAACCGTGGTGGCGCAGTGGTTAGAATGCAGTACTGCAGGCTAACTCTGCCGACTGCCAGCAGTTCGATCCTGACCAGCTCAAGGTTGATTCAGCCTTCCATCCTTCCGAGGTGGGTAAAATAAGGACCCAGATTGTTGGGGGCAATATGCTGACTCTGTAAACTGCTTAGAGAGGGCTGTAAAGCACTGTGAAGTGGTATATAAGTCTAAGTGGCATGGCTATTGCTATAAATGATATACGTAAAATCAAGTCAAATTGAGCATTTATCTTGGCCCTAGCTATGGTTTTTTGGAACATGATGCTCTCCTTTTACTGTCCAGCCTTCATCCCAATCAAATTCTGCACCCAGGTCTAAGGCAATGATCAGTGAGATGAAACGGTGCCCCAGCATTGCACACTATTTCTCCCCATGTGTGCACACTAGTGTTGTCGTTTGTGTGGATTTGATGAGAGGAGGCACAGCCTCTGGTGTGGGGGGAGGGGGGGTAGAGTGGGCAGAAACTGCTGATGCCTACAGCTGGCCTTGAGAGTTTGGAAGGATTTATGTTCATCATTCTTAAGTAGTAATCAGTTTTCTTACAACTGTTCCCTCCGATTTCCAAGATTATTTAGTGTCAGCAGCCTTCCATTCCCATGATTTGCTTCCCTTAGTAAAACTTTGGCAAGAAATAAATTACTCAATAACCAATACAGCTTGAATATTTTAGCAGAACTGCCCTGGCTGTTTGTTTGCTTTGAAGTGTAATTTTTCCTCGTTAGAGGGCCCACAGAGCATGGCCAGTTAACATTCTGTTTATGGAGAAGGCTACCCACCTATCTTCTGGACACCTCATGGACAAGGGTGCTCTTTCGTAAAGGAAGGTCATGCCACATCACTCCTTATGAAAGGGCCATATTGAAATCATCAAAGCCCATTTGTGATGCCAAAGGCTGATGTTTAAGTGCACCATTGGCAGCCATGGAGCTCCGCTGGGTAAGAGAAGGAAAGGAAGGTTCTAAACATCTGGTTACTCAAGGTAGAAACTGGTTGGCCTTTTGAAGGACAGGCTTCCTCAACCTGAACATCCTCCAGATGTGTCTATGGAGATTCTCAGTCATCCAGGTCATGGTTGTCCCAAAGGAGCTTTTTCAAGAGGCAACTGGACTTTCTGGCAGAGTCCAGTTGCCTCTTGAAAAAGCATCTTTGGGACATCCTCCAGATGTGTGACTCTCAACTCCTAGGTTTCTCAACAGTGCTGGTTGGAAGGCACCTAGATTGGGGGAAAGCTGAGATGTGGGATGGCAGGCTCGCATTCTCCCCAAATAATTTTCTATCTTCTGACCTTGCTCACCCAACCTAGTAACTGGATCCATCTGGACGTGAAGGACAGGGAGAAACATCTGGCTCCGTTTGAGCTTGGCACAGGATATATTTATGTTCTGCTGCATTTCTGTAACCCTATGTTACTCATGCTGGACTTCTCTAGATATATCTTCCCACCACCATCCCAAAATCAAGTTAGCTCCATCCCTGTGAAACTTCTGAAGGTCCCTCAAGACTTGGCTTGGCCATCAGACTTGGGATCACAGAGAGACAGAAACATTCTACAATGTTCTGGCTCCACTTTTGTAGTTGATATATCTACTATCTCCCACGAGATGAGATAGTCTTGTGGTTGTATATTTTAATTTTTAATAATATTTTGATTTTTAATCATGATTGCTTTTATATGCTTGTTTTATTTGATTGTTATACACTGCCCAGAGCCACTCCTTGTGAGATGGGTGGCGATATAAATTTGATTAATAGAGAGCCAGCTTGGTCTATTGGTTAAGGCTCCAGGCTAGAAACCAGGAGATGGTGAATTCTAGTTCCGCCTTAGCAGTGGTGGGATTCAAATAATTTAACAACCGGTTCTCTGCCCTAATGACCAGCTGGGTGGGTGTGGCTCGGTGGCCATGTGACCGTGTGGGTGTGGCCAAGTCAACGTCACTCACGTCGATGGGCACTTCACCTTAGCTGTTACAATGTAATAAGGGTTAACCAGAGAGGCAGTTTCTGTAAGCAGGGCAATAAAGATTAGGCTAGAAACAACACCAGAATGTTTCCTTCCTGCCTTCCTTACAGGATTAGCCCTGTAAAGTGGAAAAAACCAAAATAAGATTTCTTCCAACAACCGGTTCTCTGAACTGCTTAGAAAGTTAACAGCCGGTTCTCCCGAATAGGTGCGGACTGGCTGCATCCCACCACTGTGCCTTAGCCATGGAAGCCAGCTGGGTCATCATTCTCTCTCAGCCCAGTCCACCTCACAGACTGGTTGTTGTTGTGGGGAAAATAGGAGGAGAAAGGAATATTAGATATCCTCGCTGCCTTGACTTGTTTATTAAAAAAGAAATAAGGGTGGGATATAAATAAATAATAAATAAGTAAATAATAAATTCTCAGAATACATTAACTTTGGTCTATTTCAAAAGCTTCTCTGAGATTCTTCCAATTATGGAAAACAAACCAGGTCAGTGCTGTTAATTTTTCAGCCCCAGATTAAAACACTTTTCCTGGGAATTTAAGAAAGAAAGAAAAAAGGGTATTTTTAGGGTTTTGAAATATCAGATCAGTGGTGGTATTCAGCCGGTTCTATCCGGATCGCGCGAACCGGTAGGGCCGACTGCAGGAAGCCCCGCCCGCCCCGTGCGGACATCATGACGTCCCTTTTTTCGATGATTTTGAGGCTCTGCACATGCGCAGAAGCCCTTGCGCATGCGGGGACGACGGTGCGTGCAAGCGAAGCGAGTAGGGAAGGTAAGTGAATACCACCCCTGTATTAGATTAAAACGGTGGCTTTTGTATTTGTGTGCTTTTTTTGTGTTTACTTTTAAACGGGCTTTTTCATTCGTTCTGTAATCTGCCCACAGAAATTATGCTATTAAACAGATCTAATCTAATAATTAAGTATATATCCATGATGCTGGCCTAGGATTGCAAAGTAAACTCGTAGCATTTCTGGGCGCAAGAGGTGGCATAATACTTCAATGCAATTTATCCTCACCGTTTCCTGCAATTCAGACTTCCTTCTATCCTCTGTTTTCCTCTGTGGGAAACTTTATAGTTAGCTATTATAGACACAGTCCTGGGATTTTGCCCTCGGTGAAGGCCAACCACGCTGTGAACAAATCACGGTACAAATGCGGCATCTCTCCCCCCTCCTCCCAATAATGAACATCTGGTGACAAAATGCTTTTTAGTGCCAGTTGCAGAAAGAAAACAAAAAATAAAGGTAATTACAGGGGTGGCTGAAAGACGTAATAAAGTATCTTGGCTGCTTTCTGCTTTACAGGTTCAAAACAGCTTCCTTCCCAATCGATAGATTCCAGGGGACATTTTCAAATGGTTAACTTTTATTTGTTTGTTTTTTTAAAGAAAATGGGGGAAAAAAACCCCATCCACAGTCAAAGCTGCTCCTAAATACTTGACATATTAATTGTGAAGCTTAATGGAACATTTTATGTGTCTGAACAACCGGTTTACATAATTAAAAATCTCCTTTGATCTGCGAGTGAATGATTTAATCACAATGCTTGTTAGGCTAAATGGGTCTTCCATTTGATTATATCAAAATGGCATGGAAAAATCCCAGGCCTTTTTAGAGATTATTTGTGCTGTTATGAAGTAAGCAAAGAAGCCTATTGCCAAGCAAATAAGCTTCCCTTTTATTCTTTGGACGGTGACGGGTTCTGAAATGACTTAGATTAAAACATTATTGTTTTTTCCTTATCTGATTTTCTTCGTTTCCCCTTCTACAGAAAGCTTTGTGGGAGACTAAGTCATTTCTTAAGTCAATTTATGTTTCTTAAACACTTTGCTGTAGAAATGACACATTGATAAAGCTGTGATTGCTCTCCTGTAGAGAGAAAACAGCATTATTTCCCTGTTAAGAAAATATGATGGTTTGGTTTTCAAGTAGAAAAAAGAAGAACTTGCTTGCTTGACCCCAATTGTTAAATATCTATATGTCAAAAGTGGTATATCTTCAGGTTTCCATCTGATTTTAATTCAACGCAGGAAATTCGTTTAAGATTTGGGAGGGGGGAGGACAATGTTTATTTTATTTTATTTTATTTTATTTGGAAAAGAAGGACCAGGGGTGATATGATAGCAGTGTTCCAATATCTAAGGGGCTATCACAAACAAGAGGGAGTCAAGCTATTCTCCAAAGCAACTTGAAGGCAGGACAAGAAGCAATGTATGGAAACTTATCAAAGAGAGATCCAATCTAGAATTAAGGAGAAACTTCCAGACAAAACAATTAATCAGTGAAACAGCTTGCCTCTGGAAGTTATGAGTGCTCTACCACTGGAGGTTTTCAAGAAGAGACTGGACAGCCATTTGTCTAGAATGGCATAGGGTCTCTTGTTTGAGAACAAAGGTTGGACTAGAAGACATCCAAAGTCCCTCCCAACTCTGTTATTCTGTTGTTCTGTCCTTTTCTTTTTTCAAAACCCCCCACCAAATTTGCAGGCAAAGAAACCAAGGGAAGGATTGCTTCATGGGAAGACGAATTGCTTCAGTCATTTCTCAGAGGCCTCCTTGCCCATCAGGAGTGCTCCTGGAAAAGCCCCTAGATTGGTCTCCTGTGAACTCGAAAAGGGAGTTTGAGAACAACAAAGTTCAGAAGATACAGAGATTCCCCACTTATCCACTGGACATCGCTATATTTCATCAAAGGTTGGTTGCTAATATCTAAAGGGCTTCTATTGAAATAGGAGCTGCAGATGAGAGAAAAGTCCTGGAAAGACAGATTTTAGAATTGTGTTAAATGGATATAATAGCTTATAGAAGATACAGAGTGATAGCTGAATCAGATGTAACACCATACTCTAAGTCAGTGGTTCTCACCCGTTTTAATGCTGCGACCCCCCGTGCCGGACACCGCCATTTGGGTTCTTTTTACCCTCTGCGCATGCGCAAAGCTTTCTGCGCATGCGCAGAGGGTAAAAGAACTCAAATGGCGGTGTACGGGCAGATGGGCGAAGTCTCCCGCTTCTGTGGCTACCGGCTGTCCGGTGACCCACAGGCACGGCCCAACTGGGAGCATTTCCAAGATGGCGGGCTAGAGCGTGCGGCGACCCCTGTGAAAAGGTCATTTGACCCCCAAAGGGGTCGCGACCCACAGGTCGAGAACCGCTGCTCTAAGTTAACAATACAAATATAAGTTTGGGATACCTCATCCTCCACCTCTCATGTAGCTATGAAAAGAGTTAGGAATTTCCCAATTGAAAGTCCTCCTCACTTCCCAACTTGGAGGTACTGGTAGTAAGAAATGTCCTATTACTATGACTATATCCATACTGTATCTTAAGAGTTCATGGAGAAAATCTAACTGTACAGTTACTACGAGTCTACATTGACTTGATGGCCATCTTTAGAGTACGCTACTCTATCCATAGCAATAGCACTTAGACTTATATACCACTTCATAGTGCTTTACAGCCCTCTCTAAGCGGTTTACAGAGTTAGCATATTGCCCCCAACAATCTGGGTCCTCATTTTACCCACCTCAGAAGGATGGAAGGCTGAGTCAACCTTGAGCCGGTGAGATTTGAACCGCCGAACTGCAGCTAGCAGTCAGCTGAAGTAGCCTGCAGTGCTGCACTCTAACCACTGTGCCACCTCGGCTCATATCCATCTTTAGAGTACGCTACGTATCACAGAAAGTAGAGCTTTTAACTTTTAAGAACCTAATATGCTTAATATTAATACAATTGAGTGAGTTCAGAAGTATTTTAAAAGAAAAATCTTGCACCCTCGTGTCCATAATAGAATACCTTATGCTATTAGGCTTGAAATACTTGGCTTGAATAGTTTAAAACTACAACATTTGCAGTCAGATTTAAGTATTGTATACAAAATTGTACATCGTAAGGTCTTAGCTGTATTTTTTTTTTTTTAGTTTTAATTGTAATGTAACGCATGCAATTAATTGTAGTTTTAATTGTAATGTAACGCTTTAAACTTAAGGTAAACCGCTTTAAACTTGATTGTAGAAAATTCAATTTTTGTAACAGAGTTGTCAAAGTCTGGAATATCTTACCCATTTCAGCTACTAACTTTCACAGTTTTAATACCAACTTAACTTTTGTGGACCTCATCCCATATTTAAGAGGTTCCTAAAGGGGGTGTGCACGTGGGTTTCAATTTTTTTTACTACTGGTTCTGTGGGCGTGGCTTGGTGGGTGTGGTGTGGCTTGGTGGGTGTGGCTTGGTAGGCGTGGCAGGGTACACGGATACTGTAAAATCTCCATTCCCTCCCAATCAGCTGGGACTCGGGAAGCAGAGAATAGATGGGGGCGGGGCCGTCAGAGGTGGTATTTACCGGTTCTCCAAACTACTCAAAATTTCCACTACCAGTTCTCCAGAACCTGCTGAAACCCACCTCTGGTGTGCACACATTTTAGTTTTTCATTTTGTTCCTTCAAATTTGTAACTTTTGTTTGACAGATAAATAATATAAAATAAATAACATCCAACGTATTTCCTCTTGTATCCTTCTCCAGAGTATTCTTCTCTTCAGATAGCATCCAAGATAGCCCGGAGAATAATTTTTAGCATAGAAGATAAACTTCAGAGGGAGTTTTATGTATTAGTTTGCCATTATGATTATTTTTTTCATTCCAGCCCATCCCCTTTTTCTGTAGTTTTGATAAGCATTTTTTCCAGTTCATTTCACCTGCTAATGAGGAAGGAGCAGCAGTGCATAGAAAGACGAAAACAACCATAGACTTTGAAAGGAGCCTCTCCTGTCACGTAGGTGACAGTTATAGTATCATTCAATCATTGCCAAAAGCTAAGAAGACCACTAGTGACAACTTCAAGTAATCTTTGCAGCTGGCCTCTCACACATCCACCATAGTCAACAATTTAACAGAATAACAGAGTTGGAAGGGACCTTGGAGGTCTTCAACTCCAACCCCTTTCTTAAACAAGAGAGCCTATGCCATTCCAAACAAATGGCTGTCCAGTCTCTTCTTAAAAACTTCCAGGGATGGAGCGCCCACCACTTTTGGAAATAAACCATTCTACGGATTGTTTTCACTGTCAGGAAATTTCTCCTTAGTTCTAGGTTGGATCTTTCTTTGATAAGTTTCCATCCATTGCTTCTTGTCCTGCCTTCAGGTGCTTTGGAGAATAGCTTGACTCCCTCTTCTTCGTGGCGGCCCCTGAGATATTGGAAGACTGCTATCGTGTCACCCCTAGTTCTTCTTTTCATGAAACTAGACATACCCAATTCCTCATTCATTGTATGTTTAGCCTCATGTCCCCTAGTTATCCCGTGCTAACTTTTAAAAACTCTTCTGCCAGGAATGAAAGAAAGCAGTGGACAATGTTCGTGGCTGAGGCCCACTCTCAGACCAACTCTGCCTGTTGAAATAAAAGGAAGCCAGCTTGACTTTCTTTGTGTGATCCTGGTTGGGAAGGAAGATGGACCGAGGAAGGATCAAAGGAGAAAGAAGAGAGGGAAGGAAGGTTCTACCTTGGCCTTTGTTTCTACTAAAAGAAATGCAAGAAGTAAAATAATAGCTAATGGTTTTTCCCACACTCGTTCTCTTTAATGCCTTTTTAGAAGTCTTAAAAATATGCCTGCACCATTTTGCCCATTTCCCCATTTAACTCAAATTGATTTGTTATCCTATTCTTAATGGAGCTTGAAATTAACACTACTCTCTTTATTTACTCCCTTGTTCATGTATCTAACTTCATGAGGTGTGTGTGTGTGCGTATCTTCTATCACAATGTATATAAAAAGCATCCTCTTTATCATGAGTGGGCTTGCTATGTCTTGGAAGCAATGGAAATTAGTTGATCGGTACCCAAAGTGTTTAATAACTCCAAAATGCAGAACCTGCTCATTGTGTGAGATTTTCCATCATTTTTGCAGGATTTAAAGGGGTAAGTAAGCAATAATCAGAAATAGATTCAGAAAGCAGAGCCCTTCAGAGAAAAATAACATGGCTTTACAAAGTGAAGAGCTGGTTTCCAACAGGATTGAAGGAACAGCTAACTTATTTAATAGCTTCAACTCTTACAGTCTCAACCAGAGGTTAAATGTTGCTTGACCATCCCAAAGGAGCTTTTTCAATAGGCAACTGAACTTTCTACTTTTTCTTTGAAGACATTTCGCTTCTCATCCAAGACGCTTCTTCAGCTCTGAAGAACTCAAGAGCTGAAGAAGCTTCTTGGATGAGAAGCGAAACGTCTTCAAAGAAAAATCCAGAAAGTCCAGTTGCCTCTTGAAAAAGTACCGTTGGGACAACCATGACCTGGATGACTGAGAATCTCCATAGACAGTGGCTTGATCGATTCTCTTTAGGTCCTCCACTAACTGCTTCAGTTCTCATCAGGATGAGCTACCAAAAGAGATCAGATTCCTGTTTGTGTTTAGGCTAGAGCCGATATATTTTTCTTTTCTATCTAGGATGGGATTTACAACAGACATGCGTCTCTGTGGAACAGACTCTAGCCAACATTCCACTTCCTGTTATTAATCTCCTCCAACAACAGAGAAGCTTCTCTGATCATTGAGATGACTTGGCCATCACAGGATTATTTTATAGTGTTAAGAGTGTGTTTTTGTTCTCTGTGGGTGATATTTTTGCCCTATTTTTTTTTCAGAACATGGACCATCCCACAAGACTCAAAGTATTTGTGTGTGTGTGTGTGTGTGTGTGTGTGTGTGTGTGTGTATGTATGATGGTGATGCTTTTCTAGCCACAAAATAATCTCTACTCATTCCTGGACTTTGAACAAGAGGGGATAGTTTGCTATTTGTTAAACTTGCTCTTAATTAAGCGTCATGAATTTTTCTTCCAGTCCATTACTTCCTCTCTTTTTTTTTTTTTTAAAGTTACTTAGAAATCCAGATCTGAATTGGATGCTATCGTAAAATCTTGAATAACTCAGTAACAGTTTAGTTGATGGGGGGAATTGTTCTGGCTAATGTGTAAGCACAGAGAACATTCAAAGCCAAACACCTAGACTGGTTTGGCTTTTTTAAAAGTCCTGCCCCAGTGAGATGGAGAGACACCCACATAAATAGCAAGGTGATTTAAGATTGTCAGCATAACCACCCACCCACCAAATGTTCGGGGGTTTTTTACCTTGTCATTTGCCAATTCGGCATATTGTAACTCCCCACATAACAGCACCCCGCATATTGTGACAGCTAAAAGTGACTCTGCATTCAGACTAGCCTAAGAAAGAGTCACAGCATCAATTGTCCTGGGATTGTCCTCTTGCTTGTGTCATTTTGTCTCTCTGTGTTTGTACATGTCGTTTATTTATATCCCTTCCACTGTGCATAAAAACCTCGGGAATAGCATCACATTGAAACAAACATTTGCTTATTTATTCATTTAAGGACATTTATATGGTCACGCAGCTCACTCTCAGTGACTATGGGTGGCTTACAAGGATAAAAACACAATATAAAAACAATTAAAAAGCAATAACCAACCAACACCCCCCCTTCCCCGGCAACATGGAATGGATGGAAACTAACCAAGGAGAGAAGCAACCTAGAACAAAGGAGACATTTCCTGACAGTGAGAACAATTAATCAGTGGAACAACTTGCCTCCAGAAGTTGTGAATGCTCCAACACTGTAAGTTTTTAAGGAGTGATTGGATAACCATTTGTCTGAAGTGGTGTAGGGTATCCTGCTTGAGCATTGGACTAGAAGACCTCCAAGGTCCCTTCCAACTCTGATGATGATTATAACAACATCAATCAAATAAGCGTTTTGATGGGCTCCATCCCATTCTGGAGTCCCCAGCCCTGTTGGCAATAGAGCCAATCTATAGAGCCAAGGCAGGTCCACACTGTATCCTTAGGCTGTTCTTGTGTTGTGTTGATACTGGCTTGATTCTAAGACAGCTTAAGAAAACCCTATCTAGACTTCAGCAACAATTTGCAAGATATTCAGTCCAGACTGCAGGCTATTCCATTCTCCAAGGATGGTGCCTCGCTTTCTTAATTCCAGAAAAGCAGTTTAATTGTCAACTGCTTTTCTGGAATTTAAAAAAAATCCTTCCTGCAGCATACTGGACAAGCACCCTCACCCCCCATCACATATACTGTATATAAATGTATATGTGAACATAAACCTAGTTATACAAAGGTGTATCTTCACTCACTCACTCTGATGGTATTACCTAGTTAGGTAATGAAATAACCGCAAGCGAACCACCAAGCTCAAAAACCACCAAGGCCTCCACAGAATGTAATTAACAAGGGTTTTGGCAGTTTTCATGTTTTTCAGCAGAGGGGACTAGCTGGACATTAATAAGCCAGCCAACTAAATTTCCGGTTTTTCGCATATACACTTGTGAGGATCTCTTTTTTGATTTTCCCTTTTTGCTGCCGCACCTGCAGACATTTGAGAGGAACTGTGCTTTTGGCTCTTTGTCTTTAGAGTTTTGAGTCAGCAGAAGAGACAAGGATCACACAGCATCTTCAAACTACTTCTGATACTTCGGAGCTGTGTATTGTCAAACTGCATGAGACTCGCTAAATTTGGGAGTTAATCCTAGTCATTTCCCGGAAGGTAATAATTCCGAGAGATAGGACAGCAGATCAAAGAGGGAATCCCTGAATCAAGCAGGAACCTGCACTGCAGTCAACTCAAAATAAGACTCCAATTTATAGGGACAGTCGCTCCCTTCCATTGCAAGCATTTCTTATATATCAGGGTGGTCACATTGGATGATTGCTAATGATTCTTCAAATCCAACCCCCTTTCCCCCTTTCCTTTCAGGTTCTTAGTTAAGAAATCACTCTCCGAATGTGTTGTCAGAAAAATCACTCTTTATATAAACATACTGTTAGGAGGGGGGGGCATTTGAGATATGCGTCCAGGGTTGTTCAAGATGTGTTGATCTGAGTTGGCTTGCTTGATGCAATCTGTTTATCAAAAGAACTAACAGGAACAGAGCTTGAATCGATGGATGGTTTGAAACTGAATGCAAAATGGCTTCTGGAGAAGAATGATAGGAAGAGGCATTGTGTGGCATTTGGATTCAAAGGGCCATGGAGAGAATGAAAGGGAAATCTGTTATATCCACATGGAGTCCTCTCTCTAAGTTGCGGATAACAGTTATGGGTTTTCCAATGGGTTCTTCTTTCTTTGATGGGCCAGATAACAGCAGGGTATATTTCAGTTCAATAGAAGAATAACAACAGTGTGTCTGTTGTGGCCTGTCAGCCGCCGGCCCCTCCAGCAGCCGAATCAGAGGAGAAGGAGACATGGGAGTCAGGGTCAGCATCAAGGCAACCTGAGAGCTCCGAGGGGGAAGAGGGAATGGAGCTGGCAGAGAGAGAGACAGAGGCGGAGCCTGGGCTGGCCGTTAGCCTTCATATGGAGAGTCAACAGCCCCCAGGTCTGGAGGTGGCTGATAAGGAAGAGGAGGAACAGCTGGGTCCAGTGCCTGACGCACGGATGCGCAGAAGGCAGAGGAGAGCAGTGGAAAGCTGTGGGCTGATCCTGGGTAAGGAAGAGCCACCACTGCTAGCAAAGCCCCACTCTAGCTCTGGGGATAAAAGGCAGGGGACGGAGATAAATAGGTGTGGCAGACAACTATTCATCTTCCGGCCAGCCGGACTTGTTAGCCTGCGGTGAGAGAGAAACTTTTTGCTGGGTTTGCTGCTGGCACTCCTAATAAAGGAATCTTTGAGTTAACTTCAGAGGGTTTGTTGTGTTTGGGGAGCTGGGTCAGAACAGTGTCAAGGAGACCAACAACTTAGAAAAGCAGAGGAGATATTCCCTGAGAAAGGTTTTCCAGTAGGTTAGGGTCTTTGGAGATCAGAGTTTTGATGGCATTGAACCACACCCAATACAGGAATTCCTCCTTTTACAACTATTCATTTAGTGACCGTTCGAAGTTACAATGGCATTGAAAAAAGTGACTTATGACTGCTTTTCACACTTGCAACCCCATTGGTCACATGATCAAAATCCAGACACTTGGCAACTGGCTTGTATTTATGACGATTGCAGTGTCCCGGGGTCATGTGATCCCCTTTTGTGACCTTCTGACAAGCAAAATCAATGGGGAAACCAGATTCACTTAACAACTACCATGTTTCTCCGAAAATAAGACCGGGTTTTCTTTAATTTTTCTCCAAAATAATGCTCCAAAAGACACATTAGGGCTTATTTACGGTTAGATCTTATTTGGGGGGAAATACGGTACTAAATGCGTCCATCTGGCTGACAATTTTAACTGGGGCTTATTTTTGGGGTAGGGCTTATATTACGAGCATCTGAAAAATCATGCTAGGGCTTATTTTCTGATTGGGTCTTATTTTCGGGAAAACACGGTATGTTACTAACCTAACAAGTGCATGATTGACTTAACAACTGTGGCAAGAAATTTCATAAAATGAGGCAAAACTCACTTAACAGCTATCTCACTTAGCAAAAAACATTTTGAGCTCAATTGTGGTCTCAAATCAAGGACTACCTGTACTTGATTGGGGAGAAGGGCTGCAGTGGGTGGTATAACAGGGCAAACTCAGCTAAAGTACATCACCAGAAATGAGTGGGACCAAGTATCCTATTTTGGGGGAAATTTGGAATGACAGGCTTAGAGATTTAATTTTAGTGCTTTAACAGGCCATTTTGATATGTTCTTCTCAAAATGATAATGAATCATTGCATCCATTTTTGGTGGAAAAGGGTTCAGCAGAATACCTAAGGCTATCAGATTCGGCCTGCAAAAATGAGCATTAGGTAGCAGAAAATTACCTCTTTGCTACCATCTAGTGATGTTCCAGACTCACCCAGCCCAGATTTGGTAACCTAGAACTGCTCCCCCAAAAGGTTTGGAGACAGGATGTTGTCAGCCTCAAGTTGCTTCCCCCAAAAAGAGATGCTAAATCACTTTCTCTTAGAGACACATTATGAAGATCCAGACCTAAGACATGCTTTCTCCTGCCCTGATTTCTTTTTAATTCACCTTCTCTGGAGAAGACCCAACCTGGCCTTACAGTGGGGCCCTCTGATGGTCACCATAGCAGACCCTGGGCGCTGGCATATCACAGTGGTCAGCTGAGTGCATCGTAAGTCCATCCAACACGGAATGGACTGTACACACTGAACTTGCAAATAATCCATTTGTGGTATTAGATTTTCTTTTCTCCAGAGAAATGACAGAAGTCTGAATTCCTTGGGCAGGTCATCCAGCGATCAGAAGCAGAAAAAAATATACATCCCAAATCTCTGTTTTGACTGACTGCCACAGAAGTCATGGGAATCAAAATATTCAGGGTAAGTCTATTGTACTGAGCAGAAACCAAAATATACTCTTTCACGCACACGTATTGATTCTTCTACAATTCATTAATGGAGAGCTAGGTGAAAGCAATGTCTCTATTCATCACAACCTTAGTGCGAAGGGCAGTAAAGAGTCACAACACAAGATGCAGCTTGTAGGTCATCGATTTGGGAAGGCAATCTTTTCAGTTCTAGTGGTGGTTTGAGGGAGACCCTTGCGTGTTCTCACAAAATGACAGCAGAAGTGGGGGGGGAGTACATTCCTTACAGGGCTTCCATGGAAGACATTATCAGGGACAACACAGCTACTTCCAGAATTCTTCTAGAGTGGCAGGATGATCTCCAGTATCTACCACCCAGTGGTGAAATCCAATTTTTTTTACTACTGGTTCTGTGGGCGTGGCTTGGTGGGCATGCCTTGGTGGGTGTGGCAGGGGAAGGATACTGCAAAATCCCCATTCCCTCCCCACTCCAGGGGAAGGATACTGCAAAATCCCCATTCCCTCCCCACTCTGGGGCCAGCCAGAGGCGGTATTTGCCAGTTCTCTGAACTACTCAAAATTTCCGCTACCGGTTCTCCAGAACCTGTCAGAACTTGCTGGATTTCACCCCTGCTACCACCCCTTTCTTGTCTTCTTTCTAAGTGACAGTACCTCTACTTCCAAGAAGGTGAAGCTGTGAAGTTGCTCCTTGCCTCACCTTCTAGTGTGACAGGATGATCTCTAATATCTACTACCCCTTTCTTGTCCTCTTTCTAAGAGACAGTACATCTTCGGTACTTCCAAGAAGGTGAAGCTATGAAGTTGCACCTTGCCTCAACTTCTTGAGTGACAGAATGATCTCCAGTATCTACCACCCCTTTCTTGTCCTCTTTCTAAGAGACAGTACCTCTACTTCAGGGGTGGGTTCTAACTTACCTCACCACTGGTTCGCTTCCTCCCGCACTGCATGGCTGCATGCGCATTGCACGTCACGTGGCCGCGCCATGCATGCGCAGTGCCGAAAACTCAGCTTCTGCACATGTGCAGAAGCAAAACAAGCAAAAACTAGCAAAAAAAAAGCCAAAAACAAGATGGCGGCGCATGCACAGTGCCGAAAACGCGGCTTCTGCACATGCGCAGAAGCAAAAAAAAACCCAACCCCCCCAAAAAAATTCCCCCCCCCCAAAAAAATTCCCCAAAAAAGATGGCAGCGTCCACGGACCGGCACCGTGTTGTCACCACCGGTTTACTACCGGTTCTATAGAACCGGTGCAAACCGGGAGGAACCCACCTCTGCTCTACTTCCAAGAAGGTGAAGCTGTGAAGTTGCCCCTGGCCTCACCTTCTAGAGTGACAGGATGATCTTCAGAATCTATCACCTTTTTCTTGTCTTCTTTCTAAGCAGGTGGAGATATATCCAAACAAAGCACTGAATTATAGCCACCTGCTTAGACCTTGGTTTCCAAGAAGCCCTTGGAAATAAAAGTTGATGCTGGATGGACCTAGTTGTCTCTTGGCCTTATGGCACGACAGCTTCCGATTTATTAATCTTTTAAAACTTCAAATAATCTCAACAAAAGAAAGCTTGGGAAAGTTTTAGAACTTCATCAGAACACCTTTGAACCTTAGCTTATCACCTTAAGCCTCAACTGATAGAACTGCTACCTTGAAAGCTAAGGAGAGTTTGGCTTTCCCAGTCATGGAAGGTGGGAGACCACTTGAGTATTCCAAGGTTGATGGATAGATTTAATAAAAATCTCTTTTTATTAAATAAATGTATATCTGGTGGGGTGACCCTTACTTTGGAGAAGTGACAGTCCCGCAACTTGGTCAATTGTTAATAATTGTTCCTAAGATATGAAAGTACTTGGTGGGATTAATTTTTTTAAAAATGAAACTCCTTATTTAGTGTCTAAAAGTAAAGAGGCTTCCCCTTCCCTTTCCTTTTTATTAGGTTTCTTTGAACTCAGAATTTGATTTTAAACTTCTAATGTACATATACAATGTGCCCATATTATATCAATTTTGTAGCTTGCATTCTATTACCGTGTTTCCCCGAAAATAAGACATGTCCCGATAATAAGGCCAACAGGGCTTTTCGGGACATGCGTTGAAATAAGCCCCGCCCCGAAAATAAGGCCGCCTCCCCCCACCTTTTTAAACGCACGCGCAGCCGGTCCCCGCCATTTACTCCCCGCCATGCACACTGGTTGCTTTACACGAGGTGCTGCTTTATACCTACGTGGTGTTGCTTTACACGAGGTGAGTAGGGGAGGATGAAGGGAGGGCATGCTACACGCCCTTACCGTACCTACCGGTACCGGTAGGGCTGATGGCCGCACAAAATGAGAGGCAGGCGATCCACGGAAAGGAGTGGGTCGCGAGGCACGACGGCCTCCCCCCACCTTTTTAAACGCACGCGCAGCCGGTCCCCGCCATTTACTCCCCGCCATTCACACTGGTTGCTTTACACGAGGTGCTGCTTTATACCTACGTGGTGTTGCTTTACACGAGGTGAGTAGGGGAGGACGAAGGGAGGGCATGCTACACGCCCTTACCGTACCTACCGGTACCGGTAGGGCTGATGGCCGCACAAAATGAGAGGCAGGCGATCCACGGAAAGGAGTGGGTCGCGAGGCACGCCGCTGGCCTAACTCTAATTTTGCGCCCCACTGCTTCCCACGGCAAAATGGGCGGCAGGCAAGCGACGCGCCTCGCGATCCACGGGAAGGAGTGGGTTGCGAGGCGCGCCGCTGGCCTAACTCTAATTTCGCGCCCCACTGCTTCCTGCGGCAACACGTCCAACCCCGAGCCAATGGCAACAGCAGCCGGCCGT
>QLTV01000220.1:385436-404648 GCA_003457575.1 Thermophis baileyi
TTATGTGTTTACTGCTATGTTTTGATTCTTTATATAAATTTATTTGTGACATTTTTTAATGTGTCCTGTTTCCTTGTATTTGTTGACAAATAAATAAATAAATAAATAAATAAATAAATAAATAAATAAATAAATAAATAAAAATAAATAAATAAAATAAATTCCAGTCTTGCCTTTAGGCATGAAAACCAGTTGGTGACTTTGAGCCAATCGCCAGGAGCCGGTGAATTCTAGTCTTGCCTTTAGGCATGAAAACCAGCTTGCTGACTTTGGGCCAGTCCCTGTTTCTCAGCCCAACTCGCTTCACAGGGTAGTTGTTGTGGGGAAAATAGAAGGAGGGAAATGTGTTGGGTACGTTGGCTGGCTTGAGTTGTTTGTAAAAATAATAAAGGCGAGACATAAATAAATAAATCAGCTGAATGCTGTGATGTCACAGAAGATCTATTCAGAACCGGATAGCCAAAAGGAAAAAGGATTAGCTTCTAAAAAGAGAATGGAGAAGCATCCATTGGCTTGCAGAGTCACTTGGCATGGGTCAGGAGAATCAGAAGTTGAGAACACATGAGGGAGGAGGAGCAAGAATGTGAGAAGGGTGAAACCACACAGAATTGAAGGCAATGTATTGAATTTGAAAATCAGGAGATTAGAGAAGGAGTTTCCATGATGCCCTTGGGTACTCATCCTTAGAATAAGAGGAGTAGAATAGTGTTACCAGATAGTTGAACTGGAGAAGGAGGATGTGGACAATTAGAAAGGACTGCAGTGGAATGTAGTCTGGATTCCAAGGAGGGAGGGAATTGATTAAGGATAGCCTGTTTCAAAATGGGGGAGGGCTGCAATGCCTTAAAGGTTAAAGACACGGAGCTTGTCAGCTGGAAAGCTGACAGCCCAGGTTCAAGACCCCAAGCGCCATATGACGGGATGAGCTCCTGTTACTTGCCCTGCTCCTGCCTGCCTAGCCGTTCAAAAGCATGCAAATGCGAGTAGATAAATAGGTACCACTTTGGCGAGAAGGTAACAGTGTTCTGTGAGCCTCTTGTATAGTCATGCAGGTCATATGACTACTGAAATGTTTTCAGACAATGCTGGCTCCCTCAACTAGGAAACGGAGATGAGCAGTATGCTCCAGAGTTGGACATGACTGGACAGGGGAAATTTTATCCTTTATCTTTATTTCAAAATGGTCCTGGGTGATCTTGAACGAGAGACAGCTTTTAAGATATTTGCAAGTTTTCCCGTGAAGAGGCATTGCGGCACAGAACTAGCTGATTCATTAAGAGAAGAAGCCACCATTTCTCCTACCAATTCCTTGAACTTTCCCATAGCCTTCAGAAATATTTCTAAAGACAAATAAATCTGATGCAGAGGTTTATTTTTCAAAAGTTCAGCATAAGTCTCTAGGTATTTTTACTCCAGATTTGTGGTCCCCC
Organism: Thermophis baileyi; assembly: GCA_003457575.1. Taxonomy (NCBI): domain Eukaryota; kingdom Metazoa; phylum Chordata; class Lepidosauria; order Squamata; family Dipsadidae; genus Thermophis; species Thermophis baileyi. The sequence goes on from QLTV01000220.1 coordinate 386,867, forward strand.
CCCCCAAATATTTTCTTTGCTTTGGTTTTGTGGTTTTTTAAAATCCTTCTTGTCCCCAGGGAAGTTTTTTTAAAAAAATATTTTATATTAACAAAAACAAATTAGGCCTTTAGATTTTGTTGTTGTGAAACATTAACAGGAAGGATGCTGACATCAAATTAAAAAGAAGACAGCAATATTTCTTTGGCTACTGAAGTAATTATTTTCCAAGGTTTCATTAATAGCAGATTTCTTATCACCAAAGTCAAGTTTTAGATTGTGAGCTGCATAAATTTCTCCTTTCATTGGTACTGAATTTTTTTCTTTATTCCCCTTCTTTTCTTTCTTTATGTCTGAAAGCTGAAACCCATTGTGTGACATTCATACTAAGTTTCCTTTTTCTTTCTCTCTGATAGTACTGGATCTCGTTTCAAAATACCTCTTGATTTATTGAACCAAAATATGCTCTTGTTAAATTGCTTACTCAAATATTCACACTGGCATGGAACAATGCTTTTTCTTGCCTAACGTGTTCTATGAAATTACTTCTATCATCTATGAAATTACTAATGGACTAGAATTTATCCATCAATTCATTTTATTCAAGATGCTTAGGATTTACTGAGAACAAGATTTCATTCCTACTAAAGGCGTTAAAGAAACATATTAGGGTGAAAGATTTATATGATCTGAAATGAAACCAGAGTAACTGATTCCATCTTGTTAGACTCCAAAATAGCACTAGCACCACCAATAGCCCTTAGACTTATATACCGCTTCACAGTGCTTTACAGCACTCTATAGGCAGTTTACACAGTCAGCATATTGCCCCCAACAATCTGGGTCCTCGTTTTACTGATCTTGGAAGGCTGGAAGGCTAAGTCAACCTTGAGCCCGTCAGGATCGGATTTCAGGCTGTGGGCAGAGTTAACCTGCAATACTGCATTCTAACCACTGCGCCACCAGAGCTCCTTTCTTTGTTGTTCCTTACCTATAGACCAGAGGTGGGTTCCTGCCGGTTCGGACCGGCTCTATAGAACTGGTAGCGGGAATTTCCCCCCGCTCACCGAACCGGCAGCGATGGCCGGCTGGACACGCCCCCAAACCGGCTCTCTCAGCGGCACCATAGGCGGCGCCATCTTGTTTTTTGTTTTTTGCTTATGCGCATGCATAGAAGCTTGGTTTTTAGCACTGTGCATGCACGCGCGAAGAAGCAAACCGGCAGCGAGGTAAGTCAGAACCCACCCCTGCTATAGACAGAATCTTGCCAAACTAAAGCAAGATTGGAAGAAACTGTGGACTGATAATGTCGGTGGAACCTCTTAAATCATCCCTTCTGAAGGTATTCTCCCACTAATATGCTACTTTTCCAATGTTGGATGTGGTGGATATGTGTGTTTGCATCTCTCTCTCTCTCTCTCTCTCTCTCTCTCTCTCTCTCTCTCTCTCTCTCCACCCACAGAGAATTTACTGTGTAAGGGAAATTGGTTTATATTTTTCGTTTCTCTCTCTCTCTCTCTCTCTTTCTGTGGAACAACTGTTTCCTGCAATTTCCTCATTATTACCTCCATTATATTCTGTTTTTGCTGTGTGCTCATTGCTGGTCACAGATGCATCAAATGGATGAGAAACAACAAGAATTTATATTCTTGATCTAGAAACTCTACATTCATTTCCTAGTGGCGGTAATGCTTTCAAGTCTGCCCTTTATAAGAAATGATTGGAAATATTTTCCAAATAAAACATTCGTACCTGATTTCTTGTATTTGAAATGCAAGGTGGTTTTCTTAACCATAACCTAACATTTATACCATGAGTTGGAACCATCAACCACTGGGCTATATTGGATATAGAAGATTAAAAGCCTGGTAACCATGAAAACCAGGTTTCTGAGTTTATTTATATTAATAAAGGTGAATATTTGTAGCTCAGGATTGAAATGAGGGGTCCTTGGTGCTCTCTGAGCTTGCTTGTTTTCTTGCAGACGTTTCATTACCCAACTAGGTAACATCATCAGTGCTGACAGCAGTAATGATGCAGAGCACTGATGATGTTACCTAGTTAGGGTAATGAAATGTCTGCAAGAAAACAAGCAAGCTCAGAGAGCACTAAGGACCCCTTTAATTCTTTAATTAAAAAAAGAAAGGGAATGTTTCAGTTTTACTTTGAATCTAACATTGTATCCAGACGGTCATCTCAGAAGGGCCTTATGGCATCTTTCATCACCTGGGAATTTTTATGGGGAAAGCGGAATGGTGATTTTACTTAACAAATGGCTTAGGTCTAAGGTAAGTAATAGAGATAAAATGAAGCTCCCCTGCTGGGACCGTTGCTTTATGGAATAACCTAAAAAGTCAACTGATAGATAGTTTGAGGTTGCTGTTCTGTGTTTAAATGGCCAACTGGGTCTTTCTGTGAACACAACTGGCTCTAATAACCTCTTCAGCTGTGCTAATTAGAAATAGGCTTGGTCCTGAATGGGAAGGAAGGAAGGAAGGAAGGAAGGAAGGAAGGGAGGGAGGAAGGAAGGAAGGAAGGAAGAGGAGAAGAAGAAGAAGAAGAAGAAGAAGAAGAAGAAGAAGAAGAAGAAGAAGAAGAAGAAGAAGAAGAAGAAGAAGAAGGAGGAGGAGGAGGAGGAGGAGGAGGAGCAACTACAAGGAAGGAAGGAAGGAAGGAGGGAGGGAGGGAGGGAGGGAGGGAGTTGGGAAGGGAAGGGAAGGAAGGAGGAAGGAAGAAAGGAAGGTCTGTTTCTTCCACTGCAGGAGAAGATGGGAACCGAAGCAACACATTCTGTATTGCACCCTGTGTCTGATTGCACTTTTATCTGTATGTAACTCAGCAATTTCCCTTCAAAAGGTGAAGATGAGAGCTCTCACTTATACTTTATTCATCCAAAGAAAGTGCATTGGCTTTATTTGAATTTTGCCTTAAATGAAATTTTGATGGCCAATGAAATGCCATTTTAAGCTTTAAATCTGCCAGTCTTCTTCCTTCTCCCTTTTCTTCTTCCTCTACTTCCTCTTCTTCTTCTTCTTCTTTTCTCCTCCTCCTCCTCCTCCTCCTCTTTTTCTCCTCCTCCTCCTCTTCCTCCTCACTTTGGGTGTTGAGGGAGATACACATTCTGGCTCTTGCTCTTCTGGCAGCCTCAACCGTTATTATCTGATGCTATTATAAGTGTGTCTTTGATGCTGTCTCTCCATCTTCTTCTGGGTCTGCCTCATGTTCTTTGAACCTGTTCTTTTTGTAAATGCCTTGTGTGGTATGGGATACTCCCAGGTATGCAAAGCTCAAAAGAGCCTGGGGGAATAGTTAGAACGGTGCTCCTTCTTGGTCTTATTATGTTGGCTGCAAGTTTCAAATATCCTTGCAGGAGACCGAAAGGGCAAACCTCTTACCGAAATCCTTACTACAGCAGTGTGTTAGCCTCTGCTGCTTCACCTTAATAGAACACCCCAAATGGGATTAGTCTTCCCTGCCAAAAGTGAATTTGCCTTTTCATTCCAGCAAACCTTTTACCCCAGGTGAGTCCTGACCGAAGGAGATTCAAAAATTAGAATGCGTAACTAACGAAAAGCTCTTCTCTGAAACCAGAAATAACACAATATTCTGTTTTCTTGTATGACAAGGCCATGGCTTTATTTTATTTTCCTTTTTTTTTTTCTGTGAGAAAACAAGATTGAACATTGAGCATGTGCCAGAGAAGGAAGTGATTCATTTGGACGGAGGAGTTTGGAATGATTGGTGCCGGTTAATGACTTTAGCAGAAATTCTCCATTCCTTCTGTTTCCTCTGGAGAATTCCAGCCTGTACAACATATTGCTTGAAAATCCTTTATTTAGCACCTTTCTATTTTCAGAAGTTTCACAATATCTTCGGAGCAGTTGCACCTGAAAGGATTTAATCTCTCTCCTGAGAGGAAACCTGCACAATGTTTCAATCCCGATGCCCTGCCTTTCAATGGATGCTTTTGTTATCTCGGGTGACAATCTAGCATGTTGTGAATTGTCCACCCCAATGCTATTCTGGGAGAGAAAACAAGGGACCAGAAGCCATCCATAAAGGTTAGGGAGGTGATATTATGAATGATGGCGGGTCAAAAATGTGGGAAGGCGGGGTGCAGAAGGGACGAATGGAGTCACATTGTACATTAAACCACAATTGAAAAGTTGAAAGGGATGGTGGAGGTCTTCTAGTCCAACCCCATACCAGAGGTGTTATTCAGATGGTTCTATCCGGTTTGAGCGAACTAGTAGTGGCGACTGCGGGTGGCCCCGCCCACCCACCCAGATGTACAGATGTATTATCCACGTTTTTGAGGCTCTGCGCATGGACAGAGGCGGCACGCGCTCACATTTGCGAACCGGTAGGGAAGGTAAGTGACTCTCTGTTGCTTCTAAAACAATGATATTTTTTTTTTATCAGGTGAGCATCCTTCTTCTGAGATTGTCAAAATCCATAGCAATAGCACTTAGACTTATATACCGCTTTACAGTGCTTTACAACCCTCTCTAAGCGAGTTTACAGAGTCAGCCTCTTGCCCCCAACAATCTGGGTCCTCATTTTACCCACCTCAGAAGGATGGAAGGCTGAGTCAACCTTGAGCCGATAAGAACCGCCGAACTGCAGCTAGCAGTCAGCTGAAGTAGCCTGCAGTACTGCACTCTAACCACTGTGCCACCTCGGCTCAGTTTACTCACGCAGTAAACCCTATACCAGCAGTCCCTAACCTTTCCAACTTGGTGGCCCAGCCCAGCACAGGGTGTGTGAGTGAGTTGGAAGTGCACGCATGCGCACACAGCTCCATTTATGTGAGCGGTGGGCACGCATGCCCTCCATTCATATCAGTGGACCTTCGTGGGCAAGCAGAGAGCACTGACATTCTCGCAAATGGAACTTTTGCGTGCGAGTGTTAGCACCCTCCGCTTCTGCAAGTGAAGCTTCACATGCGTGTGCTTTCCCATCTCTCGTGGCCCGTGTCAGCCCTGAAGCCACATTGGAGCATCTTCAGGGCTGCCACAGTGAGGCCGGTTGGAGCTGTGGGAACGGGAGGGGGGAATAGAGATAGCTGGGGGCTTGTAGCCAAAATAAAATTCTTTCCCCTGTGAACCAAGGACGTTCCCACCAGGTGTTGGGGCGGTATGGACTGAAGCCAACTGGAGTTGGGACAGTGACCTGATTGGACCATGTGATGGACGTGTGGACTGGGGGGGGGAGAACTTCGGGTTTTGATTTGAGTGGGAAAAACCTCGGGTCTTTCAGAGTCGGGTTTTCACCAGCTGTGCCAATATGACATGCCTAATAAATTCATAATTTGAGGAAATCCCAGGTCTCTTTTGACTTTTGATTGCGTTGGGCTTGTTACTTGGAACCTTGACAGCCCGGTTTCGAGCAGGCCGTGGCCCGGGGGGTTGGGGACCCCTGCCCTATACCATTCTGGACAAGTGGCTGTCCAGTCTCTTCTTGACAATCTCCAGTGATGGGGCATCCACATGAAAAAGAGAAATATTGGGAAGAAACAAGTGATTCCATATATATAAAGGGTGGCTTACTCGTTTTCTGATTAATTTATCCAACAGCTGTTTTTAAAAGGCAGTCAATCACTATAGTCTACACAAAGCCATTTTTTTTGTTGCATTGCATGTTCCCTTTCAACGAAAGGCTTTTGTGTCCTGACAAGCAGATTGTCAACCCAAAATGCCGTGTTTGGCATTTCTTTTTTCAACCTCTAAAAAAGCAGAGATGCTGAGCCCTTAAACATTTCTGTCGATCTTTGCAGCCGAAGGAAGGTCAAGACTGAAGATGCAGAAATGAAAGATACCGTATATAAAGTTTGGTGTCTTGCCAGTCATTGTGTCTGCTTTTATTTGACAACAATAATTGGTTTGCAGAAGGAATTCCTTTATAGACCGAGATTTGATTTAATGTCAAAAACAGACTGGCCATTTTTCCCCCTCTAACATAGAGCTGGAGGAAGAAACATTTCCCTGGGTTTCCACTTGCCAATGCAATCCCAAGTTGCATTAACAGAGGGATTCAATCAAGATCAAGTGAGGTACTAATACCACTCTATAAAGCCTTAGTAAGACCACACCTAGAATACTGCATCCAGTTTTGGTCACCACACTATAAAAAAGATGTTGAGACTCTAGAAAGAGTGCAGAGAAGAGCAACCAAGATGATTAGGGGACTGGAGGATAAAACATACGATGAATGGTTGCAGGAACTGGGCATGGCTAGTCTAGTGAAGAGAAGGACCAGGGGAGACATGATAGCAGTGTTCCAATATTTGAGGGGCTGCCACAGAGAGGAGGGGGTCAAGCTATTTTGCAAAGCCCCTGAAGGCCAGACAAGGAACAATGGATGGAAACTGAACAAGGAGAGATTCAACCTGGAAATCAGGAGAAATTTTCTGACAGTGAGAGCAAGCAACCAAAGTTGCCTTCGGAAGTTGTGGGAAGCTTCATCACTGGAAGCTTTCAAGGAGAGACTGGATTGCCATCTGTCAGAAATGGTGTAGGGTTACCTGCTTGGGCGGGGGTTGGATTAGATGACCTACAAGGTCCCTTCCAACTCTGTTAATCTGTATTTGTATCTACTTCAAATTTCAATGCTGGAAGGTTTGAGTGGGTTAAAAAAAATCCTTACTGGTGTTATAGCACCCACATTTGTCCCTGACAAACGATAGCGATGGACAGGTGATCCTTGACTTATGACAACTGATCCCCAAATTTCCATTGCTAAGCTAGACAGTTGTTAAAATGGTGCCCCACTTTATGATGACTCATGAGGTTGTTAAGTGACTCTGGCTTCCCCCATTGACTTTGCTTGTGGGAAGCCAGCTGGAAAGGTGACAAATGGTGATCCCATGACCCCGGGACAGTGCAACCATCATAAATACATGCCAGTTGCCAAGCGCCCGAATTTTGATCACGTAACCATGAGGATGCTGCAACAGTCGTAAGTGTGAAATGGCTTAAGTCATAAGCTGTTCATAAGTCAACTTTTTTCAGTGTTATTCTAACATTGAACAGTCCTTAAACAAATGGTTGTAAGTTGAGGATTACCCAGAAGTAGACAAAGTTAATTAAAAGATTCCACTGAAATCAGCGAGACGTGGTTCACCATAACTAAACAATCTCTGCTGATTTTCATAGATTTGAAACACATGACAGTACACAGGTTTGCAGTTTTGCTTAATAAAATACTTTTTTCCCCCAAACGATCATACATCATTTTTGCAGATTTACCTTTAACACATTTTTAAACAGGTGAGCAGCAATGTCAAATGGTACGAAATGCATTTTCAGAGGATTGCTTATCAGGGCTTGGCTTCATGGCCTTCTTAGCTAGATAAATTGACATTCAGATGTGAGCTAAACAATCTGTCCCAACAGACATACCGTATATATTCTTTGAGAGACGAGAGAAAGAATCTATTTGGTGTGTTATTGTTTGCAAAGCATACCAGTGAACAATTTAAACATCGTTCTGGCAACCATCAGGCTTGTTAATAACATTTTAGAAAATAAATTGTTGCTTTAGATTCCAGACTTTTTTTAAAAAAAATAGTATCAACTTAGTGTTAACAGAGGAATAGAATCAAGATCACGTGAAGTATTAATACCACTGTATAATGCCTTGGTAAGGCCACACTTGGAATGTTGCATCCAGTTTTTATTTATTTATTTATTTATTTATTTTTATTTATTTTTTTGTTTGTCAAACATGTACAAGATAGCAGGTATAGGTATAAACATAAACATAATCAAAGTGAATACAGATAGATGAGGACAATAGGACAGTAGGACAGGGACGGTAGGCACGCTGGTGCGCTTATGCACGCCCCTTACAGACCTCTTAGGAATGGGGTGAGGTCGACAGTAGACAGTCTAAGGTTAAAGTTTTTTGGGTTTGGGGAAGAAACCACAGAGTCAGGTAGTGAATTCCAAGCATTGATCACTCTGTTGCTGAAGTCGTATTTTCTGCAGTCGAGTTTGGAGCGGTTTACCTTAAGTTTGTATCTATTGTGTGCTCGTGTATTGTTGTGGTTGAAGCTGAAGTAGTTGAGACTCTAGAAAGAGTGCAGAGAAGAGCAAGAAAGATGGTTGGGGGCTGAAGGCTAAAACATATAAAGAATGGTTTCTGGAATTGGGCAAGTCTATTTTAATGAAAAGAAGGACTGGGGCAGAAATGATAGCAGTGTTCTAGCTAATGAGCTGCCACAAAGAAGAGGGGGTCAGCCTGTTTTCCAAAGCACTGGAAGGCAAGACAAGAAACAATGGATGGAAATTAATCAAAGAGAGAACCAACCTAAAACTAAGGAGAAATTTGCCTTCAGAAGTTGTAAATGCTTCAACACTGCAGGTTTTTAAGAAGAGATTGGGCAACCATTTGTCTGCCTACTCTTCTGTTATTCTGTTTATTTTCCTTGTTTATTTATTTATTTATTTATTTTATTTATTTGTCAAACATGTACAAGATAGCAGGTATAGGTATAAACATAAACATAATCAAAGTGAATACAGATAGATGAGGACAATAGGACAGTAGGACAGGGACGGTAGGCACGCTGGTGCGCTTATGCACGCCCCTTACAGACCTCTTAGGAATGGGGTGAGGTCGACAGTAGACAGTCTAAGGTTAAAGTTTTTTGGGTTTGGGGAAGAAACTTCAGTTTCAGCCTCCCTCCCTCTTTCTCTCTGATCCATATTCCTGGTTCCTACCAGATCCCAATACAGATGGCTGCCGTATTGCGACAGAAGCAAAAATACTACATTAATGTTTAAAGGGATTAAAAAATCCTCTCAGAAGCAGTGGCATATGCTAGCAGTTAATTGTAGCACTGGAAGCTTCCCCGTTGTTTTAAAACATGGACTCATTTTACATTCTTTTCTTCGGAGTGGCAAAGAAATGTCAAATGTATTGGTATAAGTCTGGATTGTCGTTTGGCAAAGGAAAAGCTGTAACAACAACATGGGGTTGTTATTGTTGTTAATGGTGGAGGGGTTTTTTTTGTTTTGTTTTTTTAATTCCTTAACAAGTTTTAGTCTCCAAATATTGTTTTGCAAGAGTGCCAATGTTGGCGGTGTGCTGATCAAACAGCCCAGATCTCATTTGTATTCATAGCTTTGAGTTTTGGAAGAGATGTTCAGCTGTTTGGTGGCATTGTTTCATGTTCTTCTGATTAGGGTTGACACTTAAAATGTTTGCACGTTGGATCACCCAGGCCAGGTGAGTCCTTGCAGGATGACTGATGGCTGCATGGTTTTTCTATCTTAGCCCCTTCAGTTAATTCTTGAATTAACCACTGCCTACCTATCTGAGCAAGGTAAAAACAAAGCAAGGGTATCAGGCCTAGCAACCAAACACAGGTTAATCTGCTCTGTTGCATTCCCTATATAGCTGCTTGTGGTTGTGAAAGTTGGACCTTAAATAACAAAACAGGAAGAGAATCGACTCCTTTGAGCTGAGGTGATGGAAAAGGCTCCTGCATATTCCTCGGACAGCGAAGGTGAGTAACAAGAAAGTACTGGAGCACATAAAGCGGAGATGTCTCTAGAAGGCAAAATCAAGAAACTGCGTCTCACTTACTTAAAGCAATTATGTTTGGAAGAGTTAGCAGTGAAAGGAAACCAGGCTGTCAAGGAACACGGTGGCTGGACACCATCAAAGCTGACACCAGCTGGAGCATAGAAAAACTCAAAGAAGTCATGCAAGATTGGAAGATGTGGAGAGACCTGGCCCAGAGAATCACCAAGAGTCGGACATGACTGAATGGACATCCTCCTCATGCTCAACCTCATCATCACCTATCCGAAGCCCATCAAGTGATTCCTGAAATAGATTCAGGAGCCATTTCTCAACCTTGCCAATTTCCACGTGTGTGAACTTCAAATCCCAGAATTCCACAACCAGCCTGGCCATGGATGAGAATTCTGGAAGCTGAACATCACATACCTCAAAGTGGCCAAGATTAGGAAACACTGTTCTAGAGCTTAAATGCTACTTCCAGCTTTTGTCTGTGATCTCTAGATTTTTTTTTTCTTGGCTAGGTTTTGGCTAATTTTTGCAATTAAAATTAAATTGGATAGAAGGCATACTAAAATGAGAGAAGGGTGGTAGAACATAGGAGTTCAAAGCAAAGAAGACTGAGTTTGGTGGCTTTTTTATATATGCCGTATTTTTCAGACTATAAGACACACTTTTTTGTCTCCCAAAAGGGGATGAAAATGTCTGTGCGTCTTATAGACCGAATATTGCCGAAGCCCTGCCCACCCGCCAGCAGTTTTTTGGCCTCCGCATGCCCCGTTTTTGAGGCTTTTTTCGGGCCTTTTTCGATGCTTTTTTGGGCCATTTTTGAAGCTTTTTTTGGGTCAGTTTTCCTGAAAAAATGGTCCAAAAAAGGCCTCAAAAATGGGCCAAAAAAAGCCTCAAAATTGGCCCGAAAAAAGCCTCAAAAATGGCCTGGAAAAAGCCTCAAAAACAGCCCCGAAAAAGCCTCAAAAATGGCCCAGAAAAAGCCTCAAAAATGGGCCGAAAAAAGCCTCGAAATCGGCCCGAAAAAAGCCTCAAAAACAGTTTGGAAAAAGCCTCAAACACAGCCCAGAAAAAGCCTCAAAAATGGGCCAGAAAAAGCCTCGAAAACGGGCCAAAAAAAAGCCTCAAAAACGTCCCCCCCAAAAAGCCTCAAAAATGGCCCAGAAAAAGCCTTGAAAATGGGCTGAAAAAAGCCCCCAAAACGGGCTGAAAAAAGCCTTGAAAATGGGCCCAAAAAAACTTTTTGTTGTTTTCCTCTTCAAAATTTAGGTGCGTCTTATAGTCCGAAAAATACGGTAAATGTCTCCATACACTGGAAATGACATTCTGAGGTGTCCTTGGTGCTCTCTGAGCTTGGCTGTTTTCTTGCAGATATTTCATTACCTAAACTAGGTAACATCATCAGTGCTAAGTGTCTATGGAGATTCTCAGTCATCCAGGCCATGGTTGTCCCAAAGGTGCTTTTTCAAGAGGCAACTGGACTTTCTGGTTTTTCTTTGAAGATGTTTCGCTTCTCATCCAAGAAGCTCCTTCAGCTCTGAAGAAGCTTCTTGGATGAGAAGCGAAACATCTTCAAAGAAAAACCAGAAAGTCCAGTTGCCTCTTGAAAAAGCATCTTTGGGACGATCAACAGTGCTAGTTTAGGTAATGAATCATCTGTGAGAAAATAACCAAACTTAGAGAGCACCAAGGACCCCTCACATCAACCCTGAGCTACAAATATTTTCCTTTATTAATGACTTTTTGTTTTGACTACACCCAGGGGTGGGTTCCAACTTACCTCGCTCCCGGTTCGCTCCCTCCCACGCCGCGTGGGTGCGTCTCGTGGGGGCACGCGCGCTTTGCGCGTGCGCGCATGCACATTAACAAACAAAAAGCCAAAAAAAAGATGGCGACCGCATGCACAGTGCCGGAAGTCGGCTTCTGCGCATGCTCAGAAGGAAATAAAAAAATTTTAAAAAAATCAAAAATTTTTTTTAAAAAATTCAAAATTTTTTTTAAAAAAAGATGGCGGCCCCCACGGACTGGCACCAACCGATCTGGTTCGGTGATGTCATCGTGACATCACCAGCGGGCTGCTACCAGTTCGGGAGAACCGGTCCGAACCGGGAGGAACCCACCCGACTACACCTCCTGTCTTTTCTCCACCAGTATACATCACTGGCATGGACCAACAGTTCCATTATTTGAAACAAACAATCAGTAATAATCAAGAGTGGAAGATTAGAAACCTGTCTTTTGTGTTAGCAGACAATGTCCTTCCAATTCAGCAACCACTTGAATAAAAAGAACCACTTGAATAAAAGTCACCTCCTTCTAAGAGAGAAGCCACTTCACTCGCATTATCTAACAGCAACCTTAACTCTGTAGGACAATGTTATTATTTCTTATTTTGCACATAGGAGGAACAGAGGCTGAAAGAGAGCAGTCTGATTACAGTACCTGCTGGGAAGCAAAATTGGAGCCAGGAAGTTCTCAGCTCAGTTTCTTAGCTGCTAGGCTATTACCAGCTGGCTTGGTATTGTGAAGCTCAAAAAAAAAAAAAAATTAACATAAGATGCTTATGAGATTCTTGGACTAGTCTCTGTTGGAGATTACAAAGATTGAGCAAGATGAGCATTGGTCAAAGGCCAGCTCTGCACTAAGTTGTACCCACCCTACCCAAACTCTTCCGTTCCCATCATCATTCTTAATTCAGTGGTGGGATTCAATTTTTTTTACTACCGGTTCTGTGGGCGTGGCTTGGTGGGCGTGGCAGGGGAAGGATACTGCAAAATCTCCATTCCCTCCCGATCAGCTGGGACTCGGGAGGCAGAGAATAGATGGGGGAGGGGCCAGTCAGAGGTGGTATTTACCGATTCTCCGAACTACTCAAAATTTCCGCTACCGGTTCTCCAGAACTGATCAGAACCTGCTGAATCCCACCTCTGATTCTTATCTATTTTGGAGAACTTGAGAGTGCAGCTCTTTTAATTTCCTTATATTCAGTGCTCAACCTGATATCATTGTATAGCACCTTAGGGATGTTAAATTATGTAGCTATTATGCAGTTATTGTCTAGATCTTTCGTACTGACCCCTACCCCTATTTCCTGCTTTTATGCTACCACCAAAGGAGAAACAATCACTAAAATGTAGCATTTGTTCTTTGCAAAGGTACATCAGCTAGCCGTCCCTAAACTGGCCATCTCCAGTGAGAATTTTTTTTTTTTTGAGAGTGACAGGTTGAAGAAGGACGCAGTACAATCTCTAATGAAAACCCTGAGGTTTCTTTCTTTTCCCATTTGAGCATTATCCAAAATAAAATGGAATTTTGCCTCCGACTGTCAGCCAGCAATGTCAAAAAGGATTTTACAAAGCCAGAAGGGAAGAGTGTTACTAAGCAGATGTCAGTTCAAAATAAAATACCAAAGACGTCTGCTTCATTTACATTGATGGATATGAGCAAAATTAAAATGTTCGGTATTTATCATTTTAAACGTAGGGTAGATTCATAAACCAATGGCTTTCATAACAGTCAATCAAAACAAGAGCTGTGGCACCACTTTCCATTCAAGCTTCCGTGGAATGACATCATTTTGATTCAAGAACTGGAAAAGAAGTTGCTTTCAATCATTTGTCCAAAGACTATGACACTTCCAGTGATATTCTCAAGAGTGGAATATAGAATTTTTTAAAACTTATCTTAATTACAAGGTTGAACATGCATGGATGTGTGTGTTTCACTGTACAATCGTATCTCCCATGGTCAATTGCTTTGGTGATTTCTCAAGTTTTGATTCAATTCCGAGGGAAATATCAGACGCAACCTGTACCATATAAATCCACTCACTTAAGGGGTCCTGTGCACAGCCAAGAGTTGACCCAATGTCTTCTGGGATCTTCTCCATTTACTTTTAACAGAATAACAGAGTTGGAAGGGATCTTGGAGGTCTTCTAGTCCAACTAGGAAACCCTACACCACTTCAGACAAATGGTTGTCCAATCTCTTCTTAAAAACTTCCAATGTTGGAGCATTCACAACTTCTGAAGGCAAGTTGTTCCATTGATTAATTGTTCTATCAAGAAATTTCTCCTTAGTTCTAGGTTGCTTCTCTCCTTGATTTTCTTGAATACTGTTAAGGATTTGAGAAGGTTGAGAAAGGAACGAATGAAAACACAGACATAGACAAAAAGAGATACAGGGTAAGTCCCCCAGCAGCCGATTTCTTCAGTGAGAACATAGTCCAAGTGAGGAGAAACTTGGAAAATAATTGTTTCAAAGTAGTCCAAAAACTCTGCTTTAATTAAAACAGATTCAGCAGCAGTCAAAAAAACAACAACAACAACAACAAAAAACCACCCAATGCAATCCTAGGCTACATTAATAGAGGGATAGAATCAAGATCATGTGAAGTATTAATACCACTTTACAGAGCCTTGGTAAGACCACACTTGGAATACTGCATCCAATTTTGGTCATCACAACATACAAAAGATGTACAGACTCTGGAAAGAGTGCAAAGAAGAGCAACAAGGATGATTAGGGGGTTGGAGGCTAAAACACATGAAGAACAGTTGCAGGAATTGGGTAGGTCTAGTCTAGTGAAAAGAAGGGCTAGGGGGGACATGATAGCAGTGTTCCAATATCTGAGGTGCTATCATAAAGAAGAGGAGGTCAACCTATTTTCCAAAGCACCAAAAGGCAAGACAAGAAAGAATGGATGGAGATAAGCAACCTAGAACTTAAGACAAATTTCCTAATGGTGAGAACAATTAACCAGTGGAACGGCTTGCCTTCAGAAGTTGCAGGTGTTCCATCACTGGAGGCTTTTAAGAAGAGGCTGGACAGCCACTTGTCTGGAATGACATAGGGTCTGTTGCAGGTGGTTTCACTAGAAGACCTCCAAAGTTCCTTCCAACTTTGTTATTCTAGGTTCTAGGTTCTAATTAACTCGCTGCACAGGAGATTCTCAATCATCAGGGTCATGTTTATCCCAAAGATGTTTTTTCCAAAAGGCAATTGGACTTTCTTGGGTTGTTTTTTTTTTCTTTGAAAATCTTTTGCTTCTCATCCAAGAAGCTTCTTCAGTTGTGTACACGAGGCTGAGAAACATCTCTTATATTTTCCAAGGTATTTCCCCCAGATTAGCATTCAGGATGCCTTCCTGGCGTCTGTGTAGTTCTTGCTTCCTTAGTCTTGCCCAACGGCATGGGGTATGACACTGATCAATGGCCTTCTTCAAGAAGAAAAATTAAATATCACAACAGGCCATTATGCTGAGTAAAGCAACAATGAAGCTGTCCTTTGAGTCCACAACTCATCATGGCCAGACCAGTCATTTAAATACATCACTCAGTGCAATTTGGTGGGTTCCAATTGGTCTTCTATTTTTATCCCCTTTTACAGAAATGATCACTGTACAGGTAGTCCTCGACTTACAACAGTTCATTGACTTACAACAGACCATTCAAAGTTACAACGGCATTGAAAAATGTGACTTATGACCGTTTTTCACAGTTATGCCCTTTGCAACTTCCCCATGATCACATGATCAAAATTCAGACGCTTGGCAACTGGTTTATATTTATGACCGTTGCTGTATCCTGTGTGATCCCCTTTTGCGACCTTCTGACAAGCCAAGTCAACGGGGAAGCCGGATTCACTTAACAACCGGGTTACTAACTTATCCACTGCAGTGATTCACTTAAACAACTGTGGCAAGAAGCGTCATGAAATGAGGCAAAACTCACTCAACAAATGTCTGACTTAACAACAGAAATGTTGGGCTCAATTGTGGTCGTAAGTCGAGGTCTACCTGTATATCGGTTGTTTTCGTTTTGGGCTTCAGGATTCCAAGTTTAAGTTACATACTTTGTAAATATGTTCAGGATTAAAGGTTGCAAGGAAATTACTACTTGCAAGAGAGAGGAATGTGCCCGAATTAGATCTTTGCCATCAGGGATCCAGAACAATTGTGAAGCAGCTGTAATGGTGCAATCAACACGCATAAAAAGCAGACAAAATGTAGAGTTAGTGTTGTTATTACCTAATACCTGTAATGGGTATTGTGGTGCTATTGTTCTGCCCCTCAACTCTAAGATATGGATGGGTATTGTTGTGGCCTGTCAGCCGCCGGCCCCTCCAGCAGCTGAATCAGAGGAGGAGGGGGCGTGGGAGTCAGGGTCAGCATCAAGGCAACCTGAGAGCTCCGAGGGGGAAGAGGGAATGGAGCTGGCAGAGAGAGAGAGAGAGAGAGAGAGAAAGACGGAGCCTGGGCCATCTGTCAGCCCTCAGACGGAGAGTCAACAGCACCCAGGTCTGGAGGAGGCTGATGAGGAAGAGGAGGAACAGCTGGGTCCAGTGCCTGATGCGCGGATGCAGAGGAGAGGAGAGCAATGGAAATCTATGGGCCAATCCTTGGGACAGAAGAGCCACTGCTGCTAGCGAAGCCCCACCTTAGCTCTGGGGATAAAAGGCAGGGGGCGGAGATGAATAGGTGTGGCAGACAACTATTCATCTTCTGGCCGGCCGGACTTGTTAGCCTGCAGTGAGAGAGAAACTTTTTGCCGGGGCTGCTGGCGCTCCTAATAAAGGAATCTTTGAGTTCACTTCACAGGGTTTGTCGTGTTTGGGGAGCTGGGTCAGAACAGGTATTAAATATTTTAATCCAGCTGGTCCTTGACTTACCACCATTTGTTTAGTGTCCATTTGAAGTCACAACAAACTGAGAAAAGTGACTTATGACTAGTCCTCACACTTACGTCTGTCGCAGCGTCCCCATGGTCAAAATTGGGAAGCTTAGCCACCGGTGTGTCTTTACGAGGGTTGCAGCCTCCCAGGGTCATTTGCAACCTTCCCAGCCAGCTTCTGACAAGCAAAATCAAAGGGAGAAACCAGATTCACTTAACGACAATGTGATTCACTGAACTGCAGTTGATTCGCTTAACAAGCATGGCAGAAACGGTTGTAGAATCAGGTGCGACTCACTTAACAACCGTCTTGTTTAACAATGGAAATTCTGGTCCCAACTGCAGTCCTAGGTCAAGGAAGACCTGTATTAAGAATGACTGGAAATCTCCTCTGTCAGGCATAACGTGATATTCTGAATATTGAAGTCTGTCCTGATGTTGTTTCTGTTCCAACCCGTCATGTCGCGGACTTTGAAGGACTTGAAGAAACCACACAAAATTCCCAGCAGAGACAGTCGCAGGCTGCAAGCATGCAGGGTGTCCATGACCATTTTTATTGCCTTGTCTTTGGGTTCTGGGAGAAAGATGCTGCAGCCAAGTCACTGCTAATGGGATTTGTACATTCCATCCATCTGTCACCCAGCTCTGTCCTATAGATGGCAGCACGATTCTGATCTATGTAGGCAGCAACTCCTGAAGATGAGAGAACTTTCTTTGGAGAAAGACAGTCCTGTGCCTGCTAATATAAATATCACGGCTTTCTTTTAGGGAAGGCCATATACATTCAGCTAAATCCTCTCTCTGTCTCTGTCTTTCTCTATCTCTTTATGTCTGTCTGTCTGTCTGTCTGTCTGTCTGTCTGTCTGTCTGTCTGTCTGTCTGTCTGTCTGTCTATCTATCTATCTATCTATCTATCTATCTATCTATCTATTCTATCTTCTATCATTCATTATCAATCATCTATCTTTCTATCTTTTGGTTAGCTAGCTATCATGTATTTAGCTATCATGCATCAATCATCTATCTATCTATCTATCTATCTATCTATCTATCCATCTATCTCTCTATCTATCTATCTATCTATCTATCTATCTATCTATCTATCTATCTATCTATCTATCTATCTATCTATCTATCTATCTATCATCTATCCATTATCCATCCATTATGATCTATCTATCATCTATCCATTATCCATCCATTATCTATCTATCTATCCATCCATCCATCCATCCATCCATCCATCCATCCCATCCATCATTCATCTATCTATCTATCTATCTATCTATCTATCTATCTATCTATCTATCTATCTATCTATCTATCTATCTATCATCCATCCATCCATCCATCCATCCATCCATGGAGAGTCTCTGTCATCCAGGTCATGGTTGTCCCAAAAGTGGTTTCCAAAAGTCCAACTGGACTTTCTTTGTTTTTCTTTGAAGACCTTGCACTTCTCATCCACGAAGCTTCTTCAGTTCTGACTCTCTCTCTCTCTCTCTCTCTCTCCCCCCCCCCCCCCCCCCCCCCCCCCCCCCCCCTTCCTCTCTTTCCCTCTTTTTTTTTATCTTTCTGTTTTTGTATTTTTTTTT
>QLTV01000220.1:404959-423468 GCA_003457575.1 Thermophis baileyi
ATCTATATCTATATCTATATCTATATCTATATCTATATCTATATCTATATCTATATCTATATCTATATCTCTATATCTCTATATCTCTATATCTCTATATCTCTATCTCTATCTCTATCTCTATATCTATCTATTTATCTATCTATCTATCTATCTATCTATCTATCTATCTATCTATCTATCTATCTATCTATCTATCTATCTATCTACTGTATATATCATCTCTGTAAGTTTTCATTGCATAAAGCACACCTTTAAGAAACAGCAATATTTTGAGCACCTGGTGTGATTTTCTGCTAAGTTTTTAAGTGCCAATATCTATCCGTCCATCCACATCCATAATCCACATCTGTCTAGATCTCCATTCCAACTTTCATGAGTTCTCATGACAACACCCTGAGTTACCTGCTCAAACTCAGAGAGTTTTTAATTTTATTGCCTTTCTTTACAATCTAAGGTCAGCAATAAATTTAATTTTGACAGCCTAAGGTCTTCTTTGAAGTCAGCTCCAGGTTTGGAAGACCATATGGATGCATCCCTCCTGATTTTTCACTTTCTAAGAGTAAAATAATGTTAGCAAGTCATTTAGTACAATAACATGAAAAATCGAGGCTGGAATTTTCTAAGGCCTGTGCTGGACAGAGGCTGATTTTTGGCGTCAACTCAGAGTTATTCAGTCCCATGGCAACTAGATTTGGTACGAAAAACATAAAAGCTTGCAACTCGTTTGTGGTTTTGATAGCAGAGGTAGTAAGTCAACAATCTTATTTTTGGAGGCCCAGACCGGTCCAATAACACTACACCGGCGTATAACTTGACTTCCATTGCTTTTTTTAGACCGTTTAAAATTTAATGGCTTCATTATCAGCTATAAACGGAGAAGGAAAAATCAAAAGGATTGGCTCAGAAAACTCTTTTTTTTTTCCTCCCCAAAAGGAAACTTTTCATGGCTTCTTCAGGCAATAGTGTTAATATACCACTTGTGGTTTTTGAACTCGGCTTTAAGAGCTCACTTAAAAACCAAGGCAGGTGAAAACCACGCATGTTGGCCAAAGCAGATGCGTTTTGCAAGGGCCATTTCAAACCTTTAGCAGAAGGACCTGCTGGCTAATTTAGCTTCTTTGATCAAGAAAGCATCTGTTGGAAGATTACAGAAATCCTTCTCCTTTGAGCTAAACATCTGCTATGTTATAGCTGACAGTTCTTCACAATTGCTTCTGAACCTTGCTTAATGTACAGAGAGGGAGAAAGAAAAACAACGAAATAAGAATACCTAGTAGGACTTGCGCAGACTGAAATTCCTTCACATGGTTGCTTGCTATTGAAATATCTCACATCATCACCTCTCCAAATTTTCTTAACTTGCTTAGTTTTAGCAGAGGAAGCGCAAAAAAACAATGAGATACCTGGAGGAAGATAGGGACGCGGTGGCTCAAGTGGCTAAGACGCTGAGCTTGTCGATCGAAAGGTCGGCAGTTCAGCGGTTCGAATCCCTAGTGCCGCGTAACAGGGCGAGCTCCCGTTACTTGTCCCAGCTTCTGCCAACCTAGCAGTTTGAAAGCACGTAAAAATGCAAGTAGAAAAATAGGGACCACCTTTGGTGGGAAGGTAACAGCGTTCCATGCGTCTTTAGCGTTTAGTCATCCCAGCCACATGACCACGGAGACGTCTTCGGACAGCGCTGGCTCTTCCGCTTTCAAACAGAGATGAGCACCGCCCCCTAGAGTCGGGAATGACTAGCACATATGTGCAAGGGGAACCTTTACCTTTATCTTACCTGGAGGAAGAGGCTGTTTAAATTTGATCTTGGCCAGGATGGGTGCCAAGTAGTTCTCCAGGCATTGCTATACAGGTAGTCCTCAACTTACGTCCACAATTGAGCCCAAAATGTATGTTGCTAAGTGAGACATTTGTTAAGTAGGTTTTTGCTCCATTTTGAGATCTTTCTTGCCAAAATAATTAAGTTAATCACTGCAGCTGTTAAGTTAATAACACAGTTGTTAAGTGAATTTGACTTCCCCATTGACTTGTCAGAAAGTCGCCAAAGGAGATCACCTGACCCTGGGACACTGCAACCGTCATAAATATGAGTCAGTTGCCAAGCATCTAAATTTTGATTACGTGACTATGGGGATGCCGCAACAGTCATAAGTGTGAAAAACGGTCGTAAGTCACTCTTTTCAGTGCTGTTGTAACTTCGAACAGTTACTAAACAAACAGTTGTAAGTGGAGGATTAACCATACTCCAGCTCCCATCAATTCTAACCACCTTGGCCATCCAAAGATTTATCTGTAACTTATCCCTGGTCTTCAGAAAAGGAAATAATTCAAGATGCCTGTTGGCAAAGTGAGGAAACTAGCAGTTATTTAAAGTCAATTTCACTAACAAACTCACCCAAATGGATTTATAGTAGTTTATATATGAAATTCACACTTCATGCATGTAAAATTGACACTTTTTGATGGGCAGAGGTAATCTCAAATATTTTGTGAAGAACGGGTTTACAGTGGGTGTGACAGGGATCCAACGCGGCAAAACTGTGACACACAAATGATACACACATTTTAGGACTTGACCCTGGACAAGACTTGTTCAATGGAAATTCATCCACAAAGTAGTTATTTTAACTACTTTTTGCTACGATATTGGCATAGCACTTTCAGATGAGTAAAACTAGAAGACTAAAGGACTCTTGGGTGAGAAGCAAAACATCTTCAAGGAAAAACAAAGCTGCCTTTCGAAAGAGCATCTTTGGGACAAAAACCTAACCCCTTGGGATTTCAACTCCCAGAATTCCCCAGACCATCTTCACATTGCAAAGAATTGTGGGAATTCTTTGACTCCATTCATTAGGAAGACACCCCAATTGTGGATCTAATGAGTATCTGAAGCTGGAGAAAATAATGTGAACTTCTGCAAAGCAGAATGGTTGAAACCAGTGGTGGGATTCAATTTTTTTTACTACTGGTTCTGTGGGCATGGCTTGGTGGGCGTGGCTTGGTGGGCATGGCAGGGGAAGGATACTGTAAAATCTCCATTCCCACCCCACTCCAGGGGAAGGATACTGCAAAATCCCCATTTCCTCCCCACTCCAGGGGAAGGATACTGCAAAATCCCCATTTCCTCCCCACTCCAGGGGAAGGATACTGTAAAATCCCCATTTCCTCCCGATCAGCTGGGACTCGGGAGGCAGAGAATAGATGGGGGCGGGGCCAGTCAGAGGTGGTATTTACCGGTTCTCCGAACTACTCAAAATTT
This sequence comes from Thermophis baileyi, assembly GCA_003457575.1. Lineage (NCBI taxonomy): Eukaryota > Metazoa > Chordata > Lepidosauria > Squamata > Dipsadidae > Thermophis > Thermophis baileyi. The sequence goes on from QLTV01000220.1 coordinate 408,219, forward strand.
CTGCTACCGGTTCTCCAGAACTGGTCAGAACCTGCTGAAACCCACCTCCGGTTGAGACATTACAATAGAGATGACAAAAGACCCAGGTAGGCTAGCACTAACTCTGTTACACCTAGCAATTTTCTCCCCTATTTGGGCACCCCAAATATAGTAGCAGCTTAAGCATTTCTCAATGTCTTTTTGTTCAACATCTACTTCCGCCCATCTACGTATTGATTGGTAGGAAACACCAAGGGGGAATTTCGCCTCATTAATCATGTCTCATAACAGGGAACGTGACACATGCAAACACACAGAGTGAGAGAGAAGGGGGGACATGGGGGGGGAAGCTACGCTCTACAGCAATCACCCAATGTCTGGTAAGAACAACTGAATGCACGTGCCCAAAATATATTCATGCTAATTAAACCCTATCTGATTTTTTAAATAACATTATCAGAAATATCAGCTATTTTCACACAATGCATATAATCAGAAATTGATTTTAAAAAATCCTGAGATATGACATTGCAAAAATGGAACTAACTATAACCAACTTATGGCCAAAGCCAAAAGGGGTAATTTATAACCTAGCTGCCAAATTTCTTATTTATATCTTATGCACTCAAGCTATATGAGAAGACCTAGGTGAAATCTGATACACAAGTACAAGTATAAACATCAGTTACAAACCATATTTTTTTGTTTATTTAAGTTCATAGATAAGACAGGGGTGTAATATGGCTTATCATATAATGCCTTCTCATTGTATATGATGTTCTAGCTTTCATTTTGGTTTTGTGGTGGACCAAAGTTTGTCAGCCCTAATTTTTATGAAGATGACAATTGAATGGGCCATCTGGTAAGAATTAATTTATGCCTTCTTACATTTTAAACAACCTGGCTATTTTTACTCCTTTCATCCTCTCCAAGGGAGAGAAACGTAATGAAGCATGAGTTGGAAGAGGGCCACGCCTCAGCTGGAAAATGTCAAATCCTATCACACAGCCTTCCAAAACATAAATCATCACTGGATCTATTTTTCCCCCTAAGATGCAGAAGTACCAGAGAAATAGGTATGGTTACTAAAATGTAGGACCTCCTGCCCAAAGGCATCAGAAGAGGAATCAAAGAAGAAGGGATTGCCTTATTCTCCAAAGCACCAGAGGGCAGGAGAAGTAGTAAAAGATAATCAAAGAGAGATCCAACCTAAAATTAAGGAGAAATTTCGTGACTGGGAGACAATTAATCAGTGGAATGCCTTCAGAAGTTGTAGGTGCTCCTTCACTGAAGGTTTTTAAGAAGAGATTGGATAACCATTTGACCGGGATGGTATAAGATCTCCGGCCCTGAGCAGGGGGTTGGAATAGAAGACCTCCAGTGATGTCCATCAGTTCGGGAATAAGAAGAGACATCATAAATATCAACAAAGGAATTTTAAGTCAAGACCAAAATCCCTTGTTCATTGTCTCATAAAAGGCTTTTCATGCTTTAGGGATTACCACATAAACATCTATCTGTTAGAAATACTGTTTATATAAAGCACCACACAGAGCAAACAAAGGGTACAGTCACCATGTGCTTTACTGCTCAACTATATAACAGGATTCCTAACAGGTTATGGGCCCAGGGACTTCATCCAAGCATGAAACAGCAGTATAAACAGCCCAGTCATAGCCAGCAACAGCAAATAAGAGCAACATACAGCAACACTATCACATGGATATCCACTGAATTTTTGACAATGACAAGATGCAACAAACAACATTCCTGGATTTTTATTTAAAGCCACCTGCTCAAATCTCTTATTTAATGCTGTGTTGTAATCTATCTCACAGAGTTATTTCTACTATGAAAGCAGTTTTGGTTTTTATTCTTTATTCTCTGGATGCTTGAGAATTTCTTACACATTTCTCTTGGTGGATGTTTGAGCTTTCCATGTTTGAAAGGTGCTACTGTTGACATGGGTACCTTCTGGGACATGGCTTTCCATCACTCTGAATACTCGTTGTTGTTGTTGTTAGTTGCGAAGTCATGTCTGACCCATGGACAACATTCCTCCAGGCCTTCCTGTCCTCTACCATCCCCTGGAGTCCATTTAAGCTCACACCTACTGCATCAGTGACTCCATCCAGCCACCTCATTCTCTGTCGTCCCCTTCTTCTTTTGTCCTCAATCGTTCCCAGAATTAGGCTCTTCTCCAGTGAGTCCTTCCTTCTCATTAGGTGGCCAAAGTATTTGAGTTTCATCTTCAGGATCTGGCCTTCTAAAGAGCAGTCAGGGTTGATCTCCTCTAGGACTGACCGGTTTGATCGCCTTGCAGTCCAAGGGGCTCGCAGGAGTCTTCTCCAGCACCATAGTTCAAAGGCCTCAATCTTTGGCGCTCAGCCTTTCTTATGACATCTAAGGATTCCTTAGACATCTAAAGAATACTCCTTAGATGTCACTTAACTCAAAAGCCTCAGGAGATATATTGTCATTTTCCCTGGGAACTGGGAGAATGTCTGTGGAGATTCTCAGTCATCCAGGTCATGGTTGTCCCAAAGGTGCTTTTTTTCAAGAGGCAACTGGACTTTCTTTGTTCTTCCTTGAAGACATTTCACTTCTAATCCAAGAAGCTTCTTCTGACTGAACGGTGGGGAATGGATGGATTTATATTCCTTGCAGTTATCTGGTCATTACGGTAGTACTCTCTCTGAATGATGATTGCATGGAATATAAATCCTTCCATTCCCCACCATTCCATCATAACTGAAGAAGCTTCTTGGATGAGAAATGAAGTTGCCTCTTGAGAAAGCACCTTTGGGAGAACTGAGATGGGGATGTGTGAGAAGCCAGAAAATTCTCTTGGCTGTTAGAAAGTTGACTATTGAATTAAGCATAGGATATTAAGACATGATACAGCCCTTGGCTATCTCATCATTAAGTAGCTGCAAAGCACTACCTTCCATCTACAAGATTATCTACCCCTTCGATAGAAATTTCAAAAGCAAATTGCTATCATCCAATTCAAGGAGAGTCGGTCAAAAAAAAAAAAGATTGGCAAATAATTTCTTCACTTAGTTTAGTTATACTCAACTGACTTAGTTCTCTCTGTGGCTATTGACAACAGCTATTCTTTTCCTCAACACTTTTTAATATAAATTAAATCAAATGTTGATAATGTAAAGCTGTATTAAATCTGCAGCCACCGTTGCTTCTTGAGATATTGGTCGTCGTGCATTAATTATGTTTATGGGATTCAATTAGCAGCAAACCTGCTTAGGATGGCAACTTCGGCTTGCTTAAGACAACGGGCAAACCTCCTTATGAACTGGAGATATTCTTTTCCTCTATAAGCATACAATATTGAATACAGCAGACCTGACATCGAATCTAAGTTGATCACATAGTCAAGGAGAATTACTCTCAGCCGTGTGCACACCAGGGGATCGTTGTACATTGAATTTCTCAGTGTAATATGGTATAAATCTTCATGAGAGGCTCAACTTTTATTGGATGCGCAAAAGGTGCTTTCCCCCCCCCCTTATTAAATGCAAGAGATAGTCTCCAGGGATGCCAACTCTTCTAAAACATCTCTATCAATTTTTCTCTCCCCGACGATGAGCTCCAGAAGGCTGATGGGTACAGTCTGGTAAATCACTCCCTCTTGTTTTTCAAATGTAAAATAAATTACTGGTCTCCTGGTCTGAACTTCACGTAGCTCTCCCTCTCTAGAAATTAATACATTTTCATTTGCTCCGTTCCAATGCATTAGCCTCCCAAATTATTCCAAAGGAAAGTTAACTTTCCTGCCGGATTGTCAGGATGGTAACATGGCGTCTGCTTGGCTCGGTTTACTTCTTCTCTAGGTAATTGTGCATATGGGTTTTTCTGGGGATTGGCAGAAACGTAACAAGGGTTGTTGCATGTACGAAGCATTGGTGTTACGAGATCTTTTATAATAAGAGAATTTGGGCTGACCTATAAGTTCAAGTGGAAGCAGCGGTGGGTTGCTCCCGGTTCGGCCTGGTTCTTAGAGCTGGTAGCGGCGGGGGCAGGAGGCTCCGCCCACCCGCCCGGGAAGCTTGTGTGCATGCGCAGAAGCGTTGCGCGTGCACGCGAGCACGCATGCGAACCGGTAGTAAAGGGTTTTAGAACCCACTACTGAGTGGAAGGGATGCGGTGGCTCAGTGGCTAAGATGCTGAGCTTGTCAATTGAAAGGTCGGCAGTTCGGCGGTTTGAATTCCTAGCGCCCCGTAACGGGGTGAGCTCCCGTTACTTGTCCCAGCCTCTGCCAACCTAGCAGTTCGAAAGCACATAAAAAATGCAAGTAGAAAAATAGGGACCACCTTTGGTGGGAAGGTAACAGCGCTCCGTGCGCCTTCGCCGTTTAGTCATGCTGGCCACATGACCACGGAGACGTCTTCGGACAGTGCTGGCTCTTCGGCTTTGAAACGGAGATGAGCACCACCCTCTAGAGTTGGGAACGACTAGCACGTATGTGCGAGGGGAACCTTTACCTTTATAAGTTCAAGGATTACTCAATTCTGTTTTCTAAGATTCTGTTGGAAGAAATATCCATCTGGTTCAGTTCCAAGCCAGGAGAAAGGCACTGGAGACAAAATGGAGGCTGGAGGCTGATTGGAAAGAGAGTCCATTTATTAATGAACAGAACCACATGTTTGTAGTTCTGGTGCAGCTGACCACATGGAGTTGAGAGCGGGGTGTTATACCTTCTCTTGAATATTCTCTAGAATACAAGAACATGTACTCTATTGGCTGTTGTCAGAGTCCCATGGGGCCATGTACAAATCCTAGGAGTTTGTCTGAGCTAAGTTTGGTTGAAGTTTCTGAGGGGCGTTGGGCAATTCCTATTGTGGCTGAAGGCTAATCCTACCTTTGTTGGATCTTGGGTGAGGGTATTTGCTTATGAATAGAGCTATCTATCTCTTTATCTCTTAAGCCCTGACATCTGCTGAGGGCTATTAAGAAAGGTAGGGGCTGCTTTCCAAGAGCATGTTTCTCCATTTCTCATCCAGGGAAATATAATATTCTGCCTTTTTAATATTTCTCAAAATATTTCATTCTTCTAGGAGAGGGGTGGGTGCTAACTTTCTACAATTCAAAAGCTTTGAGTAGTGTCAGAGTAATCAGAAGGTTGAATGCTTTGATGATCTTTCATCATATTCTCTGATTTATTTATTATCTGGGATGTATTCAAGACATTTGCTTTCCCAACAACCAATAAACATTATCCAGCTTTGAACAAAAGTACTTAGTCTCTTTTAGGTCTATGGAGACTCTCAGTCATCCAGGTCATGGTTGTCCCAAAGGTGCTTTTTTCAAAAGGCAACTGGACTTTGTTTTTCCTTGAAGATGTTTTACTTCTCATCCAAGAAGCTTCTTCAGTTCTGACTGAATGGTGGAGGATGGAAGGATTGATATTCCTTGCAGTCATCTGGTCGTTAGCACTCTTTCTGAGAGTCGTTGAGGCCACTTGGAGGTTTATCTGTGCCCTCAGGGTCACCTGGATAGTGCAAATGGGTGTGGAACCTTCTTGGAACTGCTGAAAGGACTGGGTTGTAAACAGGAGATAGGTGGTGTCGTAAATCTCCAAGTGGCCTCAATGACTCTCTGAAAGAATGCTAACAACCCTATGACTACAAGGAATATAAATCCTTCCATCCTCCGCCATTTAGTCAGAACTGAAGCACCTTCTTGGATGAGAAGCGAAATGTCTTCAAGAAAAAACAAAGCCCAGTTGCCTTTTGGAAAAAAAAGCACTTTAGTCTCGTTTAGTCTGTCTTTTCTTATATAATTTGTTAATTTGCTATTATAGCATGGAGATTTTTTTTTTAACAACCTCAAATTTGTCAGGAATGGTGTAGGGTCTCCTGCTTGGGTGGGGGGTTGGACTAGATGACCTACAAGGTCCCTTCCAACTCTGTTAATCTGTTAAATGAAGCCTAAAACATCATTTGGGCTTCCTCGTTTTAAAGAGTTATTTTAGAAGAAATGAAATATTGAGCAGAACAGAATTCAGTTTTCCCTTTTAACAAAACTAATGCCCAGAATAATGAATAGAGAAATGGGCTTTGCTTGACCTCATCCTTCCCATTTCTAGTGAAGATCATCCTTCATCCCTTCTAATTGAGATCAAGTTCTTCTAAACAGCTGCCAAATCCCAAATGCTTCAGAAGAATCCCACTTTTCCAACTCATTGTCAACTCTGAAGCAAACCTAGCTGAGGCCATTTTGGAGGCTTCAGGGTTGCCACAGTGCGAAGAAGGGATAGGGAGGGGGAACATAGTTAGATGGGGGTTTGTAGCCAAAACAAAATAGTTTCCTGTGGGAACCAAGGACATTCCAACAGGTGGCTGGAGAGAGGAGGAGCAGAGTATCCAAGCAACCATCCAGCACCTTGATTGGACAATGTGACTGATGGTTTGGGGAAAGGGGGAACTTTTACTGTTTAATCAGGTGAAAACCGGGGGAACTTTCAGTCGGTTTTCACCAGCTTGTGCCAGTATGGTATCTCCAATAAAATTGTTCTTTGAGGAACTTGCCTGCCTCGGAGTTCTGCTTTCTATGGAGTTATAACCCTGACACTCATCCTGGGGAAAAAACATGGCAACTTTTTAGGAACTCATCTTGAGTTCTTGCAGGGATGCAAAATCTAGTAAGAGAAAAATAACCAATTATTTAAAAAAAAGAAAGTAAATCAGCATTTAGCCACTGAACGATGAAGTGTGCATGACTGCAATGGATAAATCAGAAGACTCTGCTATTTTAATAGGATTCAAGTGAAAATATTGGGTCACACCGGAATTGTGTTACAGTTCCCCAAGTGTACATTTTGCCAGGTGAAAAGCGAAGTTTGGGAATACATTTATGGCCTGATTGCTGTTTGGGTTTCCCCTCCCTACCTGGATCTGTAGAACTGCAGCATAGAGGCAGGTGACAGGTAAAATCTATAACCACTCTAGCTTCTCCAATAAATTATCCTACATATGCCACTGTGGGTAAACAAAGTGGGATGAAGCTAAAGGTTCCACCTGGTTTGAAGTCACCTATCTTTTATAACCTTGACACCGCCGGAATAACAAAACTGGGAAATGTATAATGAACGCACACAAATCTGTCGGGGTCTCTCCTATTTCTTGTCCCCCCTCTTTGCTTTTTTTTTTTTTTTTAAAAGCTGTTGCCTGGCTTTTAGATAGGGAAAAGGTGGGGCATTGTGTTGCAAATAATAAGGGGACAAATTCAAAATAACAGAGTTGGAAGGAATCTTGGAGGTCTTCTAGTCCAATCCCCTGCTCAAGCAGGAGACCCTATACCCATTTCAGACAAGTGGTTGCACGGTCTCGTCTTAAAAGCTTCCAGTGATGGAGCACCAGGGGTGGGCTGCTGGGGGTTCGCAGGGGTTCGGGAGAACCTCTAGCTAAGATTCTGTGCAGTTCAGAGAACCCCCAAATCCCACTCCTGGCTGGCCCCGCCCACCCCTCCCCTCCCAGGAGTCCCCACGCGGCCCGTTTTGGATGCAGGTAAGTGCAGGGCGCGCGCAGAGGGCGGAAAAACAGGCCTACCGGAAGTTCGGGAAGGCCGGAAATGGGCTCCAGAGGGCCTCCAGAGCCTGGGGAGGCCGTTTTCGCCGTGCAGGAGGCTCAAGGAAAGCCTCTCGGGGAGGGCAAAAATACCCCCCCTCTGCCGTGGTGCAGGAGGTCGACTAGGCCACGCCCACCATGGCCACGCCCACCCAGCAACCGGGCATAGAACCCCTTGCTAAAAATTTTGAAGCCCACCCCTGTGGAGCACCCACAATTTCTGGAGGCAAGTTCCATCCTGACACTCTCCTTTCTCTCCACAATAATCCAGGGATAATCAAAACTGGAGGGAGATCTGTAACCGAACTTTCTCCATCAACACCCTAATTCAGTGCCATCTCCAACCATTAAGCTCAAAAGCAGCATCGAGAGGAATCTGAGAAGACATTCTCAAGCTTGTAGATAAAAGCGGAAAACCGAATAAACCTCATGAAGCTTTGCATGGAAGATTTTGGAAGTGGACTTCTAATTCTGATATTAAATATCTACCTATCTAAGGGGACAGTATTTGTTGACACACAGAGCTACTGTCTCCAGCTCTGCTTGCTATAAAAATTCCCTGCTGTGTTGGTATTTAATTAAACAAAAAACAAAAAGAGAAACAAAGCAGCTTCACGCTTGCTAATCACATTGATAGTATCCATAGTCGGACAGAGATATAATGCAGTTTTGTCTTGCGGTTATACAACATCCCAAATAGTTATGTATTAATAATCAATTAAATATTTAGCTGTTGCTGAATTTATATCCTCCCTCCCCAGCAAATGTTGATTTTTATTTACTAGTCTTTCATATCACCAACTACCAAAATCTCTTGGTAGTTTATTTTTTTTAATACAGTTTAAAGCAAAACACAGTATGTGTGTACATACCGCAGATGTAGTTAAGTACTGTACAGAATTCACATAAATTAAAATACAGTCTTCCGGACTGTAATTACAAATCCATTGGTGAAATTCATTAGAAAATATCAATATATTTTCTCCGCACAAAATTGGAATATCCAAAAGCTGACAAACGGATACTTTATTTCAATCACTGATCAATAAAAGTACATTCAATAAAACAAACAACAGAAAACTATCCGCTAACAACAAGAACCATTGGTAAACATTTGTGGGCGAAGCTTACACACAATATTGCAAAATTTGCTGCTTTGAGAGAAATAAATTCATCTTGTTTAACAATGTAAATAAAAGTTAACAGAATGACTTGGAAAGTTACATAAAATAGGGGTAACCAAGTGGTCGCATATCTTCCTGTAGAATTAGTAATACAGAAAAACAAGAGATGTGGCTTCTTGGTACCCATATCAAAGGGGCAGTATCCAGTTTCAAATGGGGTTTTCCTATATTTTGCTTCCGGGACAGCTATGGGGAGAGCTAACAATAAGATTCTCCTAAATTTGGGAGCTTCCATGAGTTTGCAACCGCTAGTAAATGCAGCCTCTGCTTACCCCAAAACCTGACATCTGAAATCTTAAGCAGAAGATTATCTGAACATATTAATGGCCTGCAGTCTTGATGGCTCTAAATTTAGTGAAATTTATGTTCAACTGAAATAGAGCAGCTTGAAAAGTGCAATAGATCTGTTGGACCCATTGCCCTGCAAACATTTTAGGAGAATAGATAAGGGATCTAAATGATATTCCCGTGAAACTACTCAACCTTCCAGCAAAATGTTCTAATAATTTATAGAACTGCATTTCTTAACTTGTGTCCCTTCCCCACCTCTCTCTCTGAACCCAAGGGCCCTACCCTTTTAATATAGTAAAGGGAGTGAAACCTTCCCCTCTTCTTAAAACATGTGTCACTGACATGTACAGTAAATATGCTCCCAGGTCTTGTGGGGTTATTTATAAGCTGTCGTCGGGGCTGTAGGATGGCAAAACAAATAAAAGAAATGAACATTGTCACTTGTAAGGGCAGGGAATTCACATCACAACGCTAAGAGGATAAAAACAGGCACGAATGACTAAGCCATCTATTATTTGGTGTCATGATGTGGTTGAGATGAGCAACAGCATCTGCCATATTGGAACAATTGCGAAGTCTTTAGTGGGGCCCAGTGCTGGATTCTGCTTTAGGTCTTTTCATGTTCTGCTGGCACAATGCAAGCCAATTGAATATAACTTCATTTGTTTTCACACAATGATTAAATTAGTGCCCTTTTGGGCCATTAGTAGGAAATTTAAAAAATGGTGGGGTAGGCCAAACAGTTCAACACTGGTTAGAGCTCTGATCTTATAATTATCTTAGTCTCCCAAGGATCACTGCTACAAAAGGTAATCTATTAGGAAATACTTTGCCTAGGGTACTCTTAAACTTGAAACTGGCTCAAATTCTAAAAAAAAAAAAAAAGAGAGAGAGGCACATTTACATTTACTTCTGACTTTTGGGGTTCAAGAAATGTTCCCCTTTGGTCCCCTCCTTGTCTCCCTGGGGGCTTGTCATTTTTTTGAATTCCTACCGACGGACCAACCATTAAGAACACTGGTATAAAAGAAAATAGTCATTGAAAAAATAGCCAACATGGTTGAGCACCCCAATAGGTGTTATGTTGATGTTTAGCCCAAGATTTAATAAGGATTTAAAAACAAGGATTTAAATCCCAAGGTTTAAAAATGCTCCATGATCTGATTCTCAACTAAATGTCAAATGAAACTCAGATTCTCTTTAGCATCGCATTATTGCCTTTGTATGAGGATTGTGTGCTTATATGTGTATTGTGTAACAGGCACAGGTTGTTGGTTTTTAAATGTTTACAAATACAAAAGAACTTCTTGGATTTCTGATTTCCTCTTTTCAAAGCTTTTCTTTGCTGTTTAGTTCAGTTTTCCCTAATTTATTTACCACTGCTTTCAATTTGCAAGCTGCCTCCATCCACCACTCAATGCTACTACAAGGAGGAAAGTTAGAGAGTTGGAGTTAGCAGAGGTGGCTAAATTGTCTGCTTTGATACAAGAAAAAAACCCAAATACCTTTGTTTCTATTTGGAAACCGCTTCTGGACTTCGTGCTTGAGGTGGAAAAAAAATGAAACTGTCAGCGTTCTGAGTAATGCTTCCAAAGAAATCAGAACTCTGAGGCAGGAAAGTTCCTCAGAGAACATGTTTAATGGATACATCATATCGGCACAACTAGTGAAAACCGACTCTAAAAAGTTCCCGCGGTTACAATATAATTAAACAGTACAAGTTTCCCTCCTCAAATGTCACATGTCACACTGTCCAATCAAAACAGTTGGCGGGCTTCTTGGTCACATCTGTTCCTCCTCCAACTGCCACCTGTTGGGACAACCTTGGTTCCCATGGGAGAGCTCTTTATTATGTCTACGAGATGGTCTAGCTATTTCCCCCTCCCCCCCCCCCATATTACGTGGCAACTATGAAGCAGCAAAAGATGGCTTCAGCCAGGTTCAATTCGATTCAGAGTTGACAGAAACTTTGATTTTGGGTTTTACCGATTAGATAGATTTGTTGATATAGAAGTGGCTAGTTTATATGACTAGCTAAAACTAAAAGGTTGAGGTTGGATATTATTATCTTATTCTACTGGAATTATCATTGAAATTAAAGAGTAGAATAGAATAACAGAGTTGGAAGGGACTTTGGAGGTCTTCTAGTCCAACCCTCTGCCTAGGCAGGAAACCCTACACCACTTCAGACAAATGGTTTTCCAATCTCTTCTTAAAAACTTCCAGTGTTGGAGCATTCACAACTTCTGGAGGCAAGTTGTTCCACCGATTAATTGTTCTAACTGTCAGGAAATTTCTCCTTGGTTCTAAGTTGCTTCTCTCCTTGATTAGCTTCCACCCATTGCTTCTTGTCCTACCCTCAGGTGATTTGGAGAATAGCTTGACTCCCTCTTCTTTGTGGCAGCCCCTGAGATATTGGAACACTGCTATCATGTCACCCCCGATCCCGCTTTTCATTAAACTAGACATACCCAGTTCCTGCAACCGTTCTTCATATGTTTTAGCCTCTAGTCCCCTAATCATCTTTGTTGCTCTTCACTGCACTCTTTCGAGAGTCTCAACGTCTTTTTTACATCGTGGCAACCAAAACTGGATGCAGTATTCCAAGTGTGGCCTTATCAAGGCATTATAAAGTGGTATTAACATTTCATGTGATCTTGATTCTATCCCTCTGTTTATGCAGCCTAGAACCGAAGGGAGTCAGAAGTCAACGCCTTTTCTTTCTTTTTCCCTTTTTTTCTACACTCTCCCTTTCCCCTTTCCCTCCCCTATTTTCCCTACTATTTGTTTTTGTATTTTTTGTATTTTATATTATAAACAAGTTTTTAAAAAAGTAGGAAAGTTTAAGCAGACATATTTGGAAGGCAAGTAACAGTGAAATGATAGGAAAAATGTTGCTAGATAGTAAGAACAATTTGACAGGACTAATCATCTGACAGCATGGTGGGCTGTCCTTTGCTAGATTGTGGAGGGCTTGGACAGCCATCTGTCAAAAATGCTTTAATCTCAATTGCCACAGGCAGCATGTTTTAAGATTCCAAGGTCTAAAAATATATAGTATATATGATTCCAAACTTAAAATATTCATATCGGGTAACTGCTAAGGAGGTAGCAAAAGGCAACTTGAAGAAACATCTTGCTACTAGCATCCTTTTAAACTTGGTTTCCATGAATCTAGTTGAGTTCTCTAATTTTATTTTTTTGCATTTTTGACCTCCCAAGGTGTATTTAGTGAATACAAACATTTGGTACAAAGAAACCCGGGTGTGAGAGATCTTTAACCTTGCTGATTAGAGGATTTTTACTCCGGGTTCATCTGCAACTGATAATAGGAAGGACAGATGAAAAACGACGCCCATGTTTATGAAATGGGATGTTAGTGAAATGAAATACGTGAGAAAAACAGCAAACAAGAAGAAGGTAGCGTCTTTTAGTCCGCAACTGATTCCCCCCCCCCCGTATCTTCCACTTCTTTTTAAAGGACACGAAATTGTCATCAATGTTTCTGCCCATCATTCAAGAAAATGTAAAGGGGATTTGGACACCAGCAACACCACGAACAAAATACTACTTTCTCTTCACATATTGTCTGTCTTACAGATTTTTAACTTATGTTTGGGGAAGCTTGTTGATAATTAACCAAGAACAAATGGATCTAAATACTTTCATTGTACCACTACCATGGTTCAGGTAGATCTCTGGATCCTGACCAATATACGAAGAGGAGGAATCATAAAATCTTTCTCTAAATTCTCATGGCATTTATTACCCCTATCTTCAAATCGGTACCCATAAATAGGCCCTAAATTGAAATTAACAATCTCTATCCCCAATCATAGAATTGTGCTAAACCAAGCCTTTGACAAGTAATCAATTAATGTCTTCAGCAAGAGGTACCCATTTCATCTCTGCAGACGGTATTCAGAGACAGAATGAAAAATGGAAAATAGGAGTTTAAGAAAAGAATCAGAAAACTTTGGTTTTTGTCTTTAAGGACTTAGAAGAGTAGAACCTTCCTTTAAATGCCAGACAGACAAAGTCTGCAGATTTGTATATCTGTTTCTGGTTACATCGATGGAAAAGATTTTATTTTGAAAACGCAAAGCAGTAAATTTCAGTGACATTTTTTTCCTCATATACATCGTACATCGTATGTCCTACATTGTGCATACATACACACATTCAGCCAAAATCAATTCACTGCAGGATGCGGACCTCTTCATTCAATATTATTTTTTTATTACATTTAAATGCCGCCCATCTTATGACCCAAAGCAATTCTGAGCATCTTATAATACCATAAAATCACAAATATAAAAGCATTAAAATGAATAAAAATTAGATGAAGACTAAAAACCAAGAAGAACAATGCTTTGAGGATAGGATCTTCTCTAGAACTCTATCAACTGCCTCCATCCTACAGCGCCCCCACTGGTGCCCCAAGCCAACCAACAGAGGTCCTTCCAGAAAGCTAAAAGGGTGGTTGGTGGTGGCTCTCACCTCCAGTGGCAGGATGTTCCAGAGGGCAGGGGTCAAGGCAGAAAAGACTCTTCTCCTAGATCCCACCAGCCAAAATCCCTGGACCGATGGTGTCCATAGTAAGCCCCTTCTGCTGGAGCGAGTGGGGCAGACCAATCCCACTTACTGTAGATGGACTACAATGGACTACAATCTACAATGCTGGTCCAGTGCTGGTTGGAATACTATTTTTTTTCCACTTCCTAATCTACAGAGAGATAGAAATGGTGGAACCCTCAACTGCAATAACAACCTCCTAATCTTCTTCTAATGATTGTTCATTTTAATACAGTCGAACCAACAGCAGGAAGTTATTTCACAGAGGCCTCCACCACACTGTGCCTCTCTTTTCATATGTAATTATCCTCAAAGTGCATTAGATAATGCGGCGGATCCCACAGCTGCGTACGCATCTATAAATCATTAATGAGGCAGTTAACTGAAGCAAAACTATAAAAGATTTGCATTACCCGACAGAACCCTGCCTTAATTGACTTCCAGTTATTTACAATTAATTTTTCCATTTGAAATAATAACCGATAGCTTCTGTAGATGTGTGTATGTGGGGTTTTAATTGTTTAATGGTTCAAGGAAGAAAATGCCAATGGATGATTCATCACATATTTATTCAGTGAGGCCCTGTAAATAGACAGCAACGGCTTTTATGTCTGGGGGGGATAAAAGTGCATAGAGATGGTGCAGTTTGCACACAACATGCCACACGGTTGCGTTTGGGTTCTTACGTTCACAAGGCAGAAAGACTGGGCCATCCTTCTTCCTTTGCTGCCCAGATTATGGGATGCCTGAGCCACAGCGGTCCTCCCACACAAATCTAAATAAACAGCTTTAAAACTGTTTATGGGTTCAACTGTGTTATTCGTGACTGAATTATTGTTTTCATCCTCGTTAACATCTGCGATTTCTAAATTTTTTTTTAAAGTTGCTCCCACTTTTGCTATTTGCTAGATCTAATTAAAAGCAGGCTCAACAATTTAGAAAGAGGACCCTTCCTTTCCTTTTTTTGTTTTTAAAAGGGAAAGGATTTGCAGCTGCATAGAGAAGTAAGTGCCTATAGCTTTCAGAGGCTGCAATGAAAAGGAGATTTGGACAGCAAAAGGTGGTATTTAGTGTTCCTGAAAAAGCTAGAAGATTCCAACCTAGATAGTAGAATAGGAGCAGTTGGAAGGGACCTTGGGGGTCTTCTAGTCCAACCCCCTGCTCAGGCAGGAAACCCTACACCACTTCAGACAAATGGTTATCCAACATCTTCTTAAAAACTTCCAGTGTTGGAGCATTCACAACCTCTGGAGGCAAGTTGTTCCACTGATTAATTGTTCTCACTGTCAGGAAATTTCTCCTTAATTTCAGGTTGCTTCTCTCCTTGGTTAAGTTTCCACCCGTTGCTTCTTGTCCTGTCCTCAGGTGCTTTGGACAATAGGTAAATAGAATAGAATAGAATAGAATAGAATAGAATAGAATAGAATAGAATAAGAATAGAATAGAATAGAATAGAATAGAATAGAATAGAATAGAATAGAATAGAATAGAATAGAATAGAATAGAATAGAATAGAATAGAATAGAATAGAATAGAATAGAACAGAACAGAACAGAACAGAATAGAATAAGAATATACAGAATGGAATGGAATGGAATGGAATGGAATGGAATGGAATGGAATGGAATGGAATG
>QLTV01000220.1:423645-435723 GCA_003457575.1 Thermophis baileyi
CTACAATCTTGGAAGATGCTATCACGTCACCCCTCGTCCTTTCTCTTCATCAGACTAGACATACCCAGTTCCTGCAACCATTCATCATATGTTTTAGCCTCCAGTCCCCTAATCATCATTGTTGCTCTTCTCTGCACTCTTTCTAGAGTCTCAACATCTTTTTTACATCGTGGCGACCAAAACTGGATGCAGGATTCCAAGTGTGGCCTTACCAAGGCCTTATAAAGTGGTATTAACACTTCACCTGATCTTGATTCTATCCCTCTGTTTATGCAGCCTAGGACTGTGTTGGCTTTTTTGGCAGCTGTAGCACATTTTTTATTTTAGTATTTTAATAGATTAAAATCTCTTAGCTGCAGGGTAGACTAGGAGAACAAAATCCAAACCAGAAAATCGCAACCATTTCTAATTCATTGTGAAGTAAATGGCTGGGAAGCACTAGAAGTCCAATATGGCTGAGGAGAAGCTTACCTAAAAATTATGTTGTTTTTTCATGTATTAAACATACAGGACAGCTACGATTACAATACTCCCAATTCTGATAAGATACTGTAGTGGCCCAAATGGGAAATTGTCCTACTCCTGGTTTTTTGATCCCACAAAGCTTGTTTATTGTCACTGCTTAGCATCAAAGTCTTCAAGATTTCAGCCTGAAGACTTTCTCAAGATGTTGGAGGTTAAACCCAGAGACTTTGATCTGCAAAATACAAGCTTTCTTACTGTATATATGTGTGTGTGTAGGTGTATATGTGCATGTATATGTATGTATATATACTCACAGTTAGCTGGAAGCACAGATAGCAAACGAGCCTGGATCAATCATCAAACAGCAAACCAACTCAGAGTCTAAGCAGCTTCCAGAAATCAGGAGATGCATCAGAAAGTCCAAGAACATGAGGCTCATGAAGTGAATTCAAAGACCTTTTCAAAATTAA
Source organism: Thermophis baileyi (assembly GCA_003457575.1). NCBI lineage: Eukaryota > Metazoa > Chordata > Lepidosauria > Squamata > Dipsadidae > Thermophis > Thermophis baileyi. The sequence goes on from QLTV01000220.1 coordinate 424,581, forward strand.
CTAGTAGAAATTGTAGGTTTCACAGCCACATCCTGAAGAACCTCACTCAGAGCACAGCTGCAGCACTTAGACTAGAGAAAATTCCTAGTAGGATCTTACACCCAGGTAACATGTTAGTTTTAAGGAAGCCTGTTACCAGTTCATCAATTCTCCATTGGGTTTGAAAAATCATCTACCTACATTCTCTGGGGCTGGGGGACGCTTTAACTCAAAGTGGTCCAATCTTGGCAACCTTAAGACTTGTCTACTCGAACTCCCAGAATTCTCAAAGTCAGCCATGTTGGCTGGGGAATTTTGGGAGTCAAAGTCTTAAAGCTGCCAAGTTTGGAGACCCCTACTTTAACTTTAAATCAAGTATGGAGGTCTTGGTCTCAAAATTGACCAACTTCCAGGTAGGTCAAAGCTAACAATTTTCACTAAACCCAACGATCTACTTAAGGATCACTGACCAATTAGGTAGGGGTACCATATCTAGACTACAAAACTCTGAACGATTGCTAGATGGTGACAAATAGCCTGCCCTTTTTTGTATCTATTTGTCATCATCGGGTGATCAGTGGGACTTATACAGTCCAGAAATAGCATTCCTGGAACTCTTGCTTTCTAGAAAGTAGAACAGGGATAGTGCAAATAACAGAATAATAACTGAGTTGGAAGGGACCTTAAAGGTCTTCTAGTCCAACCTCCCGCTCAAGCAAGAGACCCTATACCATTCCAGACAAACAGCTACTTAATTCTCTTCTTGAGAACCTCCAGTGATGGGACACCCACAACTTCTGAAAGCAAGCCGTTTTCTCACTGTCAGGAAATTTCTCTTTGCTGAGAAATGATTATGATTGCAAGAGGCAGATAGACTCCTCCAGTTCGTTCAAATGAAAAGCGAAATGCAAATTTGTGCATCTGCAAATGGGACAAATAACAAACGTGGCTACGATGGATCTGGCAAGGAAGTGGAGAAAGGTCAACAGCCTCAACTCCAACCTTATTTTTCTTCTTTTGTAATCTGCTGCTCAGTCGGTCTCCTACTTTCAAGATTGTATCAGGTGAGGTTCCATTGCATCGTGTTACCGTTTGTAATAATAGTAATAGGAGACCAGTTATGGGTCATTTGGCTTGCTGGTAATTTGGATACTAGCAAATTGATCTTCTTTTGTGCCAGTTCCTGAACTTTATAGCTCCTTATGGCTTTCACGTGTACTTAGCCTTACCCTCAACGCATTAATAGAGAAGATGTGAACTTTGTTTAAATTGTTTGGGATAAAGGTAACTTGACAGCTAGGAGTAGCTCTGTTCTTGATTAAACGTTACGACCAGCGGTGGGTTGCTCCCGGTTCGGCCCGGTTCTTAGAACCGTTAGTGGCGGCGGCGGGAGGCTCCGCCCACCCACCCGGGACGCTCCGCCCACCCGCCCGGGATGCTCCACCCGCCCGCCCGGGACGTTCCGCCCACCTGCCCAGGATGCTTCTGCACATGCGCAGAAGCGTCACGCGCGTGCGAACCAGTAGCAACGGGTTTTACGACCCACTACTGGTTACAACGATTTGTAGTTTGTTATTAATTAGTGCAAGGAGAAGCTAATAAGAATGCAAGAACATACAGCTTAGTTTTCTTCTTTATGACAGCATTTTCTTCAGCATTTTGAGGGTCATTCCAACACATTATTTAGTGTATGGCATACAAGGTCAGAGAAATTTACACATGCTGGACAGAATGCAATCCTGACAGCCTAGAATGCTAGTTCATTCTGTTCAGGGCTTGCACACCTATCCTTGGTGCACCACAGGGGGAAAATAGCTTTACACCAATTAGCTAGTGGCACTTAGGTTGCCGGCTCTTCCACGCTCCTCCGCCGATCTCGCCTCGCCTTGTGTTACAATGCCTCACGTCCGGTGCTGTCTTCTGCATTCCACACACAGGAATGTAGCAAGGTCCCCCCCCCGAAGTGGTACCCATTTATCTACTCGCAATATTGTCTGCTTTCGAACTGCTGGGTGGGCAGGAGCTAGGGATTGAGCGACAGGAGCTCACTCCATCTCACAGAGCGGGGTTCGAACTGCCAGAGTGCAGACCATTTTTGGCTGGTAGTTCCAGTGACATTAAGCCTCTGCACCACCGTGTCCCCTTTGATTCCAGCATAAATGACCAGGCTCCAATAATCCTACTTCAGACAGATTATGTAAAAACCTAGCTCTCTGCAGAAAGCCGGGAAAGGTGGAAGGAAAGAGAAGAAGAGGATGACCAAGAGCAAGGTGGACGGATTCAGGTTCAGTGGCAGTAGAGCACTATTGGGAGATTTGAAATAACAGGTTATGGACAGATGTCACGGAGATAATCTATGTGGTTGCTAAGCATTGACGATGAGTTGATGGCACATAATCATCATCGTCACCCTCCATCTAGCAAAAAAAGACAATTACAAATTGCAGTTGAAGCACACTTTGCTGAATCAAGATCGACAATGTGTTGATGTTGATGCTTTTGGCATATTTTAATCCATTTAATGCCATCTCCATTGAAACTGTCATTAAAGTATCAATCAAGTGCAAATCCTATAGTAGTGATTCCAGGGTCAAAAAGTGGTTAAGGGATGGACATTAAGGCAGTGGCCCCAATGTTTCCAGTTACGCGGACCAGAAGAGCTGTGGCGGCAGCAGGGGGATGGGGGGGGAGGGAGAGGGGATGGTTTCGTTTGCACGCCCACCTCTTGCACAAATGGAGCTTCAAGCACTTGCCTGCCTCTTGTGTGGCCCAGTTCCCAAAGGGGCACAGCCCAGGATTGGTTCACAGACTGGGGGGTTGGGGGACCCCTGCGTTAAGGGATCACCAAAAGGCATTATTGAATGTGCAAGGAATTCGCCCTTACTACATCAAAGTAATCGACTATGACTGAAAGCTGAAGGTGCAAATGAACATAGCTGGTAATAATTGGGGGACTGGTCTGGTATCCTGAGAAATGTGATCTTGGTAAAACTATGCTATAGGAGCCTATCATGTTCATTCACATGCTAACAATACCAACAGTGCAACAGGTGCGCCCTTAACTTTTCTGGAGATACAAGATGGAGTTTTAACTCAAATCATCTTGGTTCGATCTATTGCACACCTTTTTTTTTTTTTAAATCAATTTATGTTGAAAGGACAGAATGTCCAGAAAGAAAAATAATAGAATATTCTTCTCATTGTTGTTTAAAGGCTGACCAAAAGAAAAATATAGTAAAAGAAGAAAGCAGGAATTTTTTTATGTAGTGGCAGTTATTTCTCTTGCTGGATGAGAAGATGGCTTCTAATTTTAAAGGCAGAAAAGCAGATTTGGCCACTGCCAGAGATGTTAAGATTCTACTGATCAGCCAGCAATAGTTGAATTATTTTAAAAAAAGGTCCATACAGGTTAGGAAGTCCTTTAAAAGAGGACCAATGTATCTCCTCCTAAGATCTCTGTAGAAGAGGCAGTCTAATAAAACTTGGCTTAGAGATCCCACTATGATCCACAGGGACATAATTTGTAATTATAATGGACTCTTCTGGATTTCCCTTCCAGTAGGCACAGCTGGCCAGGGTGAGGAACCATCGAAATTTAGGCATTGTTTTATACTTGAGGTAACTTTCTGGTTTCCACACAGGGGCAGAGCTGCTTAAAAGAAGATGCTTAGATAAGGAGGCTGAGCTATTTTGTCATTCTGCATCGAATATACGTGAGTTTATCTTTCTGCCTGCCTGATGATAGGTTAGCATGTGTAGGGTTTCCCAAGACAATCCTAATTAATGGAGTTTGTTTTCCATTATTACTCTCCAATGTGTGATGGAGTTATTGCCTAGTATATGTTGAATCAGGCCAACCTGGTAAAACATATTTTTAAAATGAAAAACGCAGAAAGGCTGGCCTCATAATTGTTTTTATTTTTAGCAGTGCAGCTTTTCTTCTTAGCTTCTCAGATATTTGGGAGCTTCTAAGGACCCGGAATATTTTCCCCTAAGAATTTAGACTGAACTGTCTCTAAAGGGGCGCCATTATGGTACAGTTCTACCTGGGAACCATATAATAATTGAGGAATTATTCTGGTTGAGTAGAGTTTTATGGCTTCTGGGATGAAAAAGGCACCAGATGTTTGATGGAACCATACTGTATTGTGCTTGAACCTTCATGGTTATGGAATTGACTGCGAAGGTTCTGCATAATACAAGTATAGTTTCTATAAGTGGTGTAGCTGCCAGATACCTGGAGGACCATTTCTAGATATTTGAAAGTTGTAACTTGATTGGACATCTTCTTTAGACCACATCAGCTAGCCAGGATTCTTAAATTAGACATTTCTTCAATGAATTAACTTTCTACAAATCCTTTGATTGTGACATTACTTACCAGCGTGCACATCACACCGGCTTGTGATATGAAAGTCTGATGCTTTGGTTAGTCAATATTTATCAGGCACTAGCAACTTTACAACAGATTAATTCTCGGGAGTTTCTTGATTCCTTAAATCTCATTTGCCAGTACTTTGACATTTAAAACTATTCTTGCAAGGGCAAATGAGGAAATCAATGAAGTGTTCACCAAGCTAATACAAATGTAGTAGCTTGGGCATTTGAGCAGGAGAAAACTGCTAAGATGACTTATCTTTTAAAACAATCACATTTGCTCTGCAGTATGGGTTGGATTTTGAAACGAGTTGTTCAATTTTAACAATATTGGTTTTATTAACCCTTCTCGGAGCTTTTCAAAAATTGAAGCTATGGACTTCATGATGTTCAGAGGGGAGTCAAAAGTCACATCCTATTTTTAACTGGGGGTATTGGCTCCAGTTAAAGTGGAAGGCAATGTCAAGCACCAGGTAAATCAGGAGATTCGGGTAGTTCAAATGAGTATAAAGATTTATTGCAAGCTTAAGCTCTCTACAAGAATCTGGCCAACTAACAGTCAAGGGAAATGAGCGGGAGATAAGAGAGACATTCAAGGTGAGCTGGACTTAGATCTCTTGTGGGTGCCCAGGGACTCGTGACTTATGACATATTTACCCCTTCCTCGGGTTCAGCCTGGTCATCTCCTATATAAGCATTAAATACAGAGCTGTGAGATCCAATATGTGGGGTATAATTCTAATACTGTTAACTAAATATATATGATGTAATGATGAAACAGACTATGTAGGTGTAATTTGGATAGAACAGACTTTCAGATTTAATGGATGTCCTCTCCCTGAATAGTCTGCTAAATCAAGGTTTTAATGCCTTGCATAATTTTTTAAGGCTTGTTTTTTTCTATGCATCGAATCCTAAAATAAAAGTTTTCTTTAAAAAAAAATTCTGTAACTTTTGCAAATAATATTTGCAAAATTTGGACAAGTGTGAATATCAAAAAATTATTATGTTTTCAGTAGGTGTGTTGAAAAGTAGATTCAGTTGATTTGCTCAAAAATGTAAAATGAATATCTGGTAACCGTAAGCCAGCATTAAAAAAATGAAGCCATTTCCAAAGTCAAACAAAAATGTTTTAATACTGTAGTTTTTTAGCAAGAACATTTTAACAAAGAATGTGTACTTTTAACTTAATATGATACAACAGAGAAACTATATTTTAAAGTTTCCATTATCTAACATCCTACCATATGTTCATCCTTCCTTTGTCCCCTGGTGTGAAAAGACTAAAAACCAAGCAGAACTGAGTTATTATTTTTTTTTTCTTAAAAAAGCATCAGTTTTATAATCCCCTTGTTACATTGAATATTGGAATTTAGTTCACACTTTTTAGTTGGTCATCCAAGGAAGGACAATTTTTACATTATCATATTAAAAAATGTACATACTTTTCTCTTCAAAACGCAATATATATTGAGTTTTCAGCTTCAGTAAACAAAGCTTAAATTTATAAACACAACTGAAACAGCTCTGCGGTGAACTGTTTTAGTGATAAAACTGGACATGTAGATTATACAGCCAGAAAGAACCACTGCAGCTTATTAAATTAATTGTGCCATTGTTAAACAGTTGTACAGCCATCCTCAACCTGGCTCAATTTCACGTATACTCCCATTGAGTTTTGGGATCTGTGGTCCCAACACATCTTGAAGGTGCCAAGTTGGAGAAGGCTGCGGTAACGCTTGGGGGCTGTTATGCACCGTAACAAACCATGATGACATCAAAATGACAACACACGTGTCATAACCTCATTTGCAAAACCAGGGTGAATACGTAATGGCCTCGTGATGACGCAGGGAATTTGCATCATGACATCATAACAGGTGTGTCATCGTTGCCCCCGCCCCCCTGCTCCTCCTACAGAGGCCATTTTTTTTCCAGGGAATCATACCTATATGTGCTTAAAAAAAGGCTAAAATGGATTCTTCCCCATTCTGGTTTTCTAGGACTTACAAATGTTCTGCTGCAAAAGGTTTGGGATGGCCAAGCTTGCGAGTCTCCACATTTCTCAGTGACGGTGCAGCGATTTTTTCAACACAGGAGTTGTTAAGAGTCCTGGATTCAAAGGTCCGTATTGCAACGTTTACCAGTCTGGGTCTTCACACCGCACCGAAGGGTACCCAGGGTTGGAAAGAGACTTCTTTGCAGGAGTTTTATAATCTTCAGAAGTGACTGTTACATGTCCCCCACCCCTCCCCCACCCCACACAAACATGTCAAATTAGGCATCTTCAGTACATAATGGTTGGTTTGATGTATGCTCTGTTTTCTGGAAAAGAAAAGGGGGAGAAAAAAAAGGATATTGCCATTCCGTGGTCTTTATGTGAAGTTCTCGAAAGCTGAAATGGAAGTCTGTTTTTAGGAAGACGACATACACAACAGATGGTGTCAAGGCTAATACCAGGTATCCCTCGACTTACAACCATAATTGAGCCCAAGATTTCTGTTGCTGAGACATTTGTTAAGTGAGTTGGGCCCCATTTTACAACTTTTCTTGCCACAGTTCTTAACACTACAGTTGTTAAGTAAGTAAGATGGTTGTTAAGTGAATCTGGCTTCCCCATTGACTTTGCTTACCTAGAAGGTTGCAAAAGGGGATCACATGACCCCAGGACACTGCAACCGTCATAACTACATGCCAATTGCCAAGCCTTTGAATTTTGATCACGTGACCATGGGGATGCTGCTATGGTTATAAGTGTCCTATCTCTATGAAACAAATGGGTCACAATGATCCCAGTCCACTTGCAACAGGGCATGTACAGCTATTAGAACAATAACTTCGCTGCCATCCTGTTCTTTCTGCGTTCTTCTGCAACTGGCAACCCAAGCCAAATCAAGAGATATTCAATTCTTTTGTTAAAAATAAATAAGATGATCTTTCAGGAGCCCTGGTGGCGCAGTGCTTAAAGTGCAGTATTGCAGGCTAATTCTGCTGATTGCCAGCAGTTCGATTCTCACCGGGGCTCAAGGTTGACTCATCCTTCCATCCTTCTGAGGTTGGTAAAATGAGGAGCCAGATTGTTGGGGGCAATAGGCTGACTCTGTAAATCACTTAGAGAGGGCTGTAAAAGCACTGTGAAGCAGTATATAAGTCTAAGTACTATTGCTATTGCTAACTCTGCCTACTGCCAGGAGTTTGATCCTGACCGGATCAAGGTTGACTCAGCCTTCCATCCTTCCAAGGTCAGTAAAATGAGAATTTAGTTTGCTGGGGGCAATATGCTGACGTAACCACTTAGAGAGGGGCTGTAAAGCACTAAGAAGCTGTATATAAGTCTAAGTGCTATTGCTGTTGCTTTGAAGGTCAAAGGAAAAAATAAATAAAATCATTAAAAGAATTGAAGGAATCTGCATTTGTTTTTCCACGAGAATAGACTGAAAGCCCTAGCTACTAACTTCTGATTTTAGAAACCACAGTAAAAATGATCAACCTAACTAAGCTTGTGCCAAGAATCGACTGATCTCGCCTTTTGGATTTGCATTGCCAATACTAAATCTACCCTAGGATGCAACCTATAGTGACCAGCTAAATGACACATATCCTTGGAGTGATTGCCAACTTTTGTTACATTTCAATTTTGAAATGCATTTCAGCTATAATATGAGTGATTTATCATTTAACGGCAGCTGTCAGAGTCAACTCCTAGCTAAAACAAAAACATCTGGAACGATAAACAGATGAGGGCAGGAGCTGAATTTCAATCCGCATCCAGCACGTTCGCTCCATTCCAAACAGGAAATGGCTAATTAGGAATTGAATGTTTCATGTTTTAAAGAAGGCCTGCCCTCATGGAACGGCAATGATCCAATATGGAGCCTGAACATAAACACGAATAAATATCACAGACAAATTAATGCCTCAGGAATGTCCAGGAGCCTGGGAACTTAGAATGGCGGAAGGGGACAGAACTGGGCTTTGGAGGCACTTAGAAATGAAAAAAAAAAAAGTTTAGATATTGTCTATCCCAGGGGTGTCAAACTCAAGGCCCGTGGGCCAGATCCGGCCCGTAGGGTGCTTAGATCTGGCCCGCGGGGCCGCCTTGGAAACAATGAAGGACCAGCCCGCGGTGTCTCTGCCAGGGAAAATGGAGCTCGGGAATGCTGTGTGCGGCCCTCCCGAGCTCTGTTTTCGCTGGCAGAGCGCTTGGGCCGCCACAGGCACCCACGACATGAGTGACGAGCTGGCCACACCCAAGGTCAAACACAACCCTGATGCGGCCCTAGAACATAGAATAATAATAGGGTTGGAAGGGACCTTGGAGGTCTTCTAGTCCAACCCCCTGATCAAACAGGAGACCCTATACCAGGGGTGTCCAACTTTGCAAACTATAAGGCTTGTGGACTCAACTCCCAGAATTCCTCAGCCAGCTGTGATGGAGCACTCAAAACTTCTGCAGGCTAGTCATTCCACTGATTGATTGTTCTCACTGCCAGGAAAGTTTTATTTAGTTCTAGGTTGGATCATCTCCAATTCTTTGTCTTCTGTTCTACACTATCTCCTGTATTGCCACATAAATTATCCAGACGTTCTTCTTTTCAACTGATCTGTTGAGAGCCAAAACTTTATTTGTTTGCATTTGGAAATCCTGCAGTATTTTAACCCAGACCATTAGTATAGTCTTTTGTATTAGATTTATTGTATTATTTGTATTAGATATATTTAGTTTGCAATGGATTTTTTTATGTGAGATGTATATGTATATGTATTTTTTATTTTTTTATGCTTTTAAATTTCTTGTCCCCCATTCTCCTTGTGGTCGTCTTTGACTATAATAAAGCAGTGGTGAAATCCAAATTTTTTTACTACCGGTTCTGTGGGCGTGGCTTGGTGGGAGTGGCAGGGGAAGGATACTGCAAAATCCCTATTCCCTCCCCACTCATGGGGGAAGGATATTGCAAAATATCCATTCCCACACCACTCTGGGGCCAGCCAGAGTTGGTATTTGCCGGTTCTCCGAACTACTCAAAATTTCCGCTACTGGTTCTCCAGAACCTGTCAGAACCTGCTGGATTTCACCCCTGCTCTATCCACTCCTTTGATTCCCTATTCACGTCCCATGTTTCAGGAAGATCCATTTCTGACGTGTGGACATCATGTCGATAGAAAACCTAGCAGTTTAGAATTCCTTGAGCGGGACTGAATCTCCCACACAGCAGTTCCCATCTCAAATTGTGAAGGAGCTGGTGTTCAGAGATCAAGCTCTTTGCAGGGGTGAAATCCAGCAGGTTCTGACAGGTTCTGGAGAACCGGTAGCGGAAATTTTGAGTAGTTTGGAGAACCGGCAAATACCACCTCTGGCTGGCCCCAGAGTGGGGTGGGAATGGAGATTTTGCAGTATCCTTCCCTGCCACGCCCACCAAGCCACGCCCAAGCCACGCCCACCAAGCCACGCCCACAGAATCTGTAGTAAAAAAATTGGATTTCACCACTGCCTCTTTGTCTCTCTCTCTTTCCTTCTCAAGTGACAACATTCAGCGTTGCTTTTTTTGCAACTGCTATCATTCAACTTGATGGGCCCATAAAAAACCCCCAACAACCCTTCCTTTCAATATTTCTTTCAAAGGAGAAGGACGTTTTGATGGGCTTCTGAGTTTTACCTAAAATATGAGTTGGCTGAGAAGGATGGGTGAGCATTCTGTTTTCCACTGGATAATCACTTTTCTTACTAGTTTACAGCTTCTCTGACTTTGCTTTGATATCAAGAGAAGGTTATGATGGAACTCTTCCCCGCCTTTTTTTTTTTTTTACCCCAGATCAAAAATGGGGGGCAACCAAGGAGGCCATAAAATGATGCAATGGCAGTTCACAGATAGGGTCAAGTAACTTGGTGGCCTCCAGGTTTTCCATTACCAAACATCAGTGATACGATGTTTTCCCAATCCAGATAGTCCACATTTTGTACTTGAGTAGGAAATGCTGTCAGTATATAAGGGTTCATGAATTGGGATAGACATGGTAACAGGTCAGCCAATGGGAACTGTTTGGTGACCCAGACGGCTCGGAGCCTGGGCGTGGCTTAGGTTCACTGAACTGTATATATATATGTGCTTCTGTGATTCTATAGCCTCTGTATTATATTGCTTCTGTGAACATTACTTCTGTGCTTCTGAATTCTGAGTTCTGGTTCTGGCTTCTGCTGTATGGTATTGTATATAAAGAAATTTCTTATATGTAATTGAATCCTGCTGAAGTTCATTTACCGTATTTTTCGGAGTATAAGACGCACCTTGCCCCCCCCCCCAAAAGAGGAACATTACTTCTGTGCTTCTGAATTCTGAGTTCTGGTTCTGGCTTCTGCTGTATGGTATTGTATATAAAGAAATTTCTTATATATAATTGAATCCTGCTGAAGTTCATTTACTTGTGTGCTGGTCAGATGTACTGCAAACTCTGATAGATAATAATCTGGATTATCCAACTGGTCAACTAAATTCTTATATAGAAGTTAAACAAGGGAAGATTTGATCAACTAAATTATTATAGCCTGGCACAGTGGTTAGAATGCAATATTGCAGGCTAACTCTGCCCACAGTCAGGAATTTGACCCTGACCAGCTTAAAGTTGACTTAGTCTTCCATCCTTCAAAATTTGGTAAAACGAGGAGCCAAATTGTTGGGGCAATATGCTGACATTTGTAAGCTGCTCAGAGAGTGCTGTAAAGCACTATGGAGCAGTATATCAGTCTAAATGCTACTGCTATTGCTATATAGACATTAAAAAAGTGCAG
>QLTV01000220.1:457296-468420 GCA_003457575.1 Thermophis baileyi
GGTGATTGAGAGAAAGAGAGGGAGAGAGAGAAGGAAGAAAGGAAGAAAGAAAGAAAGAAAGAAAGAAAGAAAGAAAGAGAAAGAGACTTCATTCAGACATACATAGAACATGAGGGATCCTTGGTGCTCTCTGAGCTTGCTTGTTTTCTTGCAGACGTTTCATTACCCAGTCACTGATGTTACCTAATTTGAGTAATGAAACGTCTGCAAGAAAACAAGCAAGCTCAGAGAGCACCAAGGACCCCTCATATCAACCCTGAACTACAAATATTATCCTTTATATAGTAATACACAGAATGTGCCAAGGATTCCAAACTGATGATGCATTTGACCCCTCCCTCAGTCTGGTTGTCTCCTACATCACAAGTTACTTTGACAAGCTTTGCTAAAACCTGGTCCTTCTCTAGGTGTCTGGACTAAAACTTCCAAAATACCTAACCCACATGGCCAAAGAATGAGAACTCTGGGTGTTGGTGTCCAATGTATCTGCAAGGTATGAGGTTGGGAAACGTGATACCACACAGAGTGACTCATGTCAAAAGGGTTTTATTTTAAAGAACAAAGACAAATCTTTAGAAAATGGCAAGGCCATGTTACAAAATTATGCCAAAGGAGAATTATTCATGTAGAATGTAAAATGACAATTTACACGCCGAATGTGCTCCAACCCTTGTTAACGATGACTAGATAATTTATACAGTCATGACATTTACCTCCGTGTGGATTAATATCACTGAAAATTATATCTATTTATAACTGGGCACAATAAAATCTGATGCCATAGCACACTGTCAACAGATTTCTTTTAGTTTTAAGTATAGTTTGGTGTGGGTGAAGACCCACATTCTAAGGAGTGGGAATTATTGAGGTGTCTTGTAAAAGGAGAAGGGATGGTGAGTAACTAAGAACAGTATGGACAGAGAATCAAATTAATCAAAGTTGTGATCTCATAGCTTCTTATCCCTTCTCAGATCAGCAAGCTTTTCTAATTATCACAATTGGTGCCATTATTTTCATCTGATGAATTCTTCTCCTATTGGATTAGCTTTCTCACTTCTTCAGTCATTTAGCCAAATATGTTTTGGAAAAATAGGAAGCAGCTTGTCTGCTGAGGAATATCAGGAATCAGTAATTCTCCAAGTGCAACTGAATTATTTTCAACCCCACCTAGAGTTGATGAAGATAGAACCTGGAATTTTTTGACTGCAAAGCATGTTCTCTACCCCTGAGAAGTTCTATTTCCCATTTTATGGGAGAACAATAAAGAAACTTGAGGTTGATCTTTAATTCTGGAGGAAATTAAATTAAAAATTCAATCTGGCCCAAATAGCAATAGCACTTAAGTCTTATATACCGCTTCACAGTGCTTTACAGCCCTCTCTAAGCAGTTTAGCATATTGTCCCCAACAATCATCATTTTACTGACCTTGGAAGGATGGAAGTGTTGTGGTCTGCCAGCGGCCTGCGGAGCTGGCAGCAGAGTCAGACAGCGAGGAGGCTGGGGAGGAACATGGGCCAGTCCTGGAGTCTGGAGAAGGCTCGGTGTCAGAGGCAGAGATCCAGCCCGGGCCATCTGGGAGGTCTGTGCTGACTCCAGAGCCTCCAGAGGCTGACATGAGTGAGGCAGAGGAACAGGGGGAGCCTATTCACAATGCGCACATGCGCAGAGCTGCCAGAAGGCAAGAACAGTTATGGAGGAAAAGGGCTACTCGGGAGTAAGGCTTGGAGATGACTGGCCCCTCCCATAGGATATAAAAGTGGAGCAAACGGATGTGCTCGTTGCAGGAAGCAACTTGGTTCAATTCTGGTCGGTGTAACTCAGCAGCTCCGTTTTGACTCTGTACTCCGTTTTGGCCTTGCAAAGCTACTTGCCAATTAGGTCTTTGGCAGCGTGTCAAGAGAGATAAAGGTTGGTGCTTATCAGCCTTCTTCCGAAAGATTGTGGCAGACTTCTGTCGGACTAATTAAAATTGTTTGGAACTTATTACGGCTGTGAATGAACATAATTTACAGCCGTTGAAATTTTAAAAAAAGAGGTTTTGGGGACTACGTTTGTGTTTTATGATTTATCAGGAAGCCTAGGGGAGAACAGGAAGGCTGAATCAACCTTGAGCCCATCAGGATTGAACTACCAAACTGCTGGCAGCCGGCAGTCAGCAGAATTAGCCTGCAATACTGCATTCTAACCACTGCGCCACCACGGTTCCAAATGCAACTTATTAGATGACCTGAAGCCAACGACTCCTGATTGCTTCATGGATACAACCTTCTTGACAACAATATGGAAGTCAATAAAGGAGAATATTTGTAGCTCAGGGTTGCAATGAGGGGTCCTTGGTGCTCTCTGAGCTTGGTTGTTTTCTTGCAGACGTTTCATTACCCAAACTAAGTAACATCATCAGTGCCAGTAGTGAAACCTCTGCAAGAAAACAACCTAGCTCAGAGAGCAGCAAGAACTCCTAATATGGAAGTCATTTGCCGCTGTTTTCTTCAGGGCTGTTTTTCAAATTCCCAATCTAGCCCATAATATTCCTTGATGGTGTTGCATTCAAATGCTAGCCAGATCCAACCAACCCTTCTTACCTTCTGATCTCAGATAAAGATGATCAAGTACTGTTCCCCGGCTGATTAAACTAATACATATCAAATTTTAGCAGCAAGAAAATAGTAACAAAACAAAAGTACAAGTACAGTAGCAGTTCAGTTTTAGAGGTTAAGGACTTTTTTTTAAAAAAAAAATCATTTGGTACACAAAGTTCTGGGTACGCGGTGGCTCAGTGGCTAAGACACTGAGCTTGTCGATCAGAAAGGTCGGCAGTTCGGCGGTTCGAATCCCTAGCGCCGCGTAACGGAGTGAGCTCCCGTTACTTGTCCCAGCTTCTGCCAACCTAGCTGTTCAAAAGCATGTAAAAATGCAAGTAGAAAAATAGGGACCACCTTTGGTGGGAAGGTAACAGTGTTCTGTGCGCCTTTGGCGTTTAGTCATGCTGGCCACATGACCACGGAGACGTCTTCGGACAGCGCTGGCTCTTTGCCTTTGAAATGGAGATGAGCACCGCCCCCTAGAGTCGGGAACGACTAGCACATATGTGCAAGGGGAACCTTTATCTTTACCTTACACAAAGTTCTAAAGTATGGAAATCAAAATTCAGTTCAAATAGCAAATCCTTCAACATCACCTGAGTGAACGTGCTTTGGAGTCAACGATTCCTAATCAACTGGACACTTTTAATCTACTGGAAACGCAATTAACAAAGGGCTGTGGGCTGTTGTCATTCCACCAGCTGGAAAGGAAGATCACTGCCCTGCTGTGAATCCTTGCCACATGACTCACCCCTTTCTGATCAAATTTCATAAGTGAAACTTAAATAAATAATAGATGCAGCAGCATCTGTGTGCTGGTAGAAACCAATTTCCAGATTACTCAAGGAAGCAATTCTAGAAAGTCCGCTTTCTGAGGAATCCCTCCTGGGAGGAACTTCATGTGTTGTCCTAACCCATGGTTTGCTTAAGTAGTGTGTTCAATAAATCACAATTAGTTGGGATCATATATCATCTTAGCCCAGACTGCACTAAGGTAAGATCAAAGAAGCCACACATTTTCATGAAAGCATTAATTGGGCCAGCCTGGACTCTAGAAGGTGCTGCTAAGCTTAGCTTAGTGGTGTAAATACAACAGAATAGAAACAACTAACAGGTGAACCACTATGGCTCAAAATGGCAGAGGTTCCTTTATTCTTTTTAGATTCCAACCTTCACAAAAATATTTTTGTGTTTTAGTCAAACCCGAATAACTGTACCTTGTAACGTGAATGCTTGGGTGGATGGAGCCCCCTTTTTGTAACATGCATGCTACGTCTTTACATCTAATAGTATCAATGGGTTGCAATATGCTAGATCTGTCTGTTCTGAAGTGCAAAAATCCAGATTATCATTAAATGTGAGTCAAAGGATTGGAAGTTTCTTTATCTCTATGCTGACTTCCAGAAGTTGTCTTAATTTTTGCAGCTCATCTGATATCCACTGAATAAATTACGATAAAAATCTGTGTTTAGAATAATTGATACGTGTTTAATAAAAAAAATATTGAATGTCCAACCTCTAATCCAAGGTACTTACAATAATAACAATTTGAAACATTAGGAAACTCAATGGTAGGCCACCTGTTTTGCATTCCTTTATATCTCAGAGGGCATATGATGGAAAACATCTTTCTATTTTACACCTTGGAAAATTACTGATGGTCAGCAAGGGTGGGTTCCTCCCGGTTCGGACCGGTTCTCCCACACTGGTAGTGGCCCGCTGGTGATGTCACGATGATGTCACCGAACTGGATCGGTCGGTGCCGGTCTGTGGGGGCCGCCATCTTTTTTTCGAATTTTTTCCCCGATTTTTTTTTTAAAAATTTCTTCTGAGCATGCACAGAAGCCGACTTCCGGCACTGTGCATGCAGTCGGCATCTTTTTTTCGGCTTTGTTCCCCCCCCCCCGGTTTTTTGTTACTTCGCATGCATGCGCGCCCAAAGCGTGCGCGTGCCCACTGTGTATGCAGTCGCCATCTTTTTTTTTTTCTGCTTTGTTCCCCCCCCCCCGATTTTTTGTTACTGCGCATGCATGCGCGCGCGAAGCGTGCGCGTGCCCATGAGGCACGCTCATGCGGCGCGGGAGGGAGCGAACCGGCAGTGAGGTAAGTTGGAACCCACCCCTGGTGGTCAGCATTAGTGGAAATTGGCTGGTTTGATATGAACAACCTGTAGCTTGTTGAATAAACCACCATTTAGTTAACCATAGGTCATGTTGTGTGAACTGATCTTCAAAGGTTGGGTTTACACAACTTGCTGAGCCAAAGTCAAACATGAAGGTTTTGTCAAGTGTGAAGAATCAGGCCCACATGTTAGGTTCCAGTTAAGCTGATGTTCTTGCCTATACACAATAATTTATAGTCAACTAACGGTCAGAGCTAAACTGGCACTAGATCAAGGTCAACGGAATTCAAGAAGGGTTGGACTTAGACTTCTTAAGGGAATGTAATGATTCCAGGCCGAGTTATGTCTTGACGCTGCCCCCAGCTCTGCTTCTCCTTCTTCTACAGCAGGGGTGTCAAACTCAATTTCATTGAGGGCCGCATCAGTGTTGTGTTTGACCTCAGGGGGCCGGGTGGGCGTGGCCAGCTCAACATCACTCGTGTCGGGGGCACCTGTGGTGGAGGATCCATTGTCTCCAGAGCGCTGCCCTCCCGGGCTCCATTTTCGGCTGCAACGGCCTCCTGCAGCACTCTGCCAGCGAAAATGCCCTCCCAAGCTCCATTTTCGCTGGCAGAGGCACTGTGGGCCAGTCCTTCGCTGTTTCCAGGGCAGCCCCACAGGCCAGATCTAAGCACCCTGTGGGCCGGATGTGGCCTGCGGACCTTGAGTTTGACACCCCTGTTCTACAGGTTTAGTGAAAAATATGAACCTCATTTACAGCTCATACTTTATTATGTACCTATATACCAACCTTTTGGTAATTTTCCAAGGTGTACTGAGCCACAAGTATCATCAAATGGGCCTACATGGGCAATGATATTGGTTTAGGAATGATGGGGAATATAGTCCAACAAGATAGAGGGCTCCAGATTATGGAAAGGCTCCTCAAAACTTTGCAGTCCAATCATACATTTCCCCCCCCTTGTTTCAAGGCCCAAACTTTCTCATCAACTCAATTTTTGTTCTCAGACCAAATAAGATACTTGTTTCCCCCCCCCCACCACTAAGTTTTTTATTTGTTTGCTGGGTTGTTTTTTTTTAAGTCTCATAAGGGTAGGTGAAACTTGCCTAGAGGGGGAAAAATATTTTAAAGATCTTGAGTTTCCTTGGCAGATTCAGCCTTTCCATATTAATGCCGTGATGATTTCTTTGGTGTTTTTTTTTAAGCTATTTTGCAGCAAATATTTATGACTCCATATGGAACAGCAGATGTTCAAGGAAATGCATGGCAGAGAAGACTTCATTTTCAGTAATTATCCTGCTACTTGTTGTCACACTGTAGGTGGTTTTCAGTGCATTTCTTTAAAATCAACCAACCCTTCTCACATCTTACAATATGCCAAGATCATAACACCCCTTTTCTTCTCCTTTCTGAACTGCATTTGATTAGAAAGACATGCTATGAACATGTGATAACAGTGCATGATTCAATGGGCAAAGGATTTGGGGTATCATATAATGCTTGAACAATGGGAAAACATGTGGATGAAGGGTTTCAAATTTACCTTACACTATAACCATGATGGCGAACCTGTAGCATGCAGAGCCCTCCCTGCGGGCACACCAGCCGTTGTCCCAGCCCAGCTCGATCGTGCATGCATGTGCGCCTCCCGCTGGCCAGCTGTTCTTCAGGTCTCTGCCCCGCATGCAGGGGTTGCGTGCACGCATGCGCAGGGGGTGGGACGCATGCGCGGGGGGCACTCGCATTGCATTTTGGGGCCTCGCGCAGTACCCCCACGCCCCGTTTTGGCTTCTTCCAGGTTGGTGCAGGAGGCCTTCCAGGCCCAAATCGGGGTGTGGGGTGGGGGGGCACGCGACGACAAAAAGATTAGCCATCACTGTACTATAACTTAAAAGAATTTTTTAATAAAATGATGTACTATTGGTATTTTAACACCCGATCAATTGTCATAAACGTAAAAGGGTGTTTCAAATATATGTGGGAAATGTAAATGCAAGGAGGGAACTTTTTACCAACTTTGGTGGACTTGTGATAAAGCAAAGAAATATTCGGGCAAGATTCACATTTTAATTCAGAAGATTCTTAACGTGAATATAAAAATTAAACCAGAGGCTTTTCTTTTAGGCTCGATGGATAAACAATTTGAAAACCAATCTGAAACCTTGTTGTTGTATATGTTGACAGCAGCAAGAATGTTTTATGCACAAACGTAGAAAGATACTCTAATTTCCCACAATGGATGAACGGCTGGAAAAACTGATGGGACTAGCAGAGATGGCTAAATTAACTGCTCTAATCAAAGAAAAGAATATGTCCAACTTTATTTCTACTTGGAAGAAGCTTCTGGATTTTGTGCTTGAGAAGGAAAAAAATGAAACTTTGACTTCCTATTTTGCTGATGAGATAAATTATACATTCTCTAATATTTACCACCCATGAAATAAGAGGATTTAAAAAAAAAAGTTGACTGAAAAGAAAGTATGCATTCCAGAGGTGGGTTCCTCCTGGTTTGGACCGGTTAGCCCGAACTTGTAGCGACCCGCTGGTGACGTCACGATGACGTCACGGATCTGGTTCGGTCGGTGCCAGTCCGTGGGCACCGCCATCTTTTTAAAAAAAAATTAATTTTTTTCTTCTTCTGCGCATGCGCAGAAACCGAGTTTCTGGCACTGCGCATGTGTCGCTATCTTGTTTTCGGCTTTTAAAATATTTTTATATTTTTTTGCACTGCGCATGTGTGCGCGGTACGGCCACGCGGCGCGGGAGGAAGCGAACCAGGAGCGAGGTAAGTTAGAACCCACCCCTGATGCATTCATTTGGGAATCAAGACTGATGTATCTGGTCATTACTGTTTCTAAATTTCACTCTTCAGATCAACATTTATGAAGTTCTGGAAGATTGTAACCCAAATGTTTATTTATTTATTTTATTCCTGGGAAAACTGCAGTAAACAAGTGTGACCTTGTTGTCTATTTCTAAATACTTCCAAGCCTTTTTCCGCATTTCAGCCACATCTCTGCTTGAGTAGGGATTCCAGCATATAAAATTATCCCAATTAAAGTTTACATTTTAGACCATTATTAATGATGCCGTAACATACGCGCTGCTCCTATAAGCTGCCCATATTTTATTTATATTGATATGTTTCATCTGGAAAAGATCAAATCTGTTAGAAGTCAAAGAAAGCTGGTAAAAAGGATCCCAGAAATTCGGACTAGAGAATTTCTGGACAGTGTGAGCTGTTGGACAGTGGAACAAAATGATTTAAGAAGATGGCTGTCACTAGAAGGTCTTAAGAAAGGGATGGGAATTGCATTTGTGGTTAGAGGCCATATCTTCCCCCTCCCTCAATTTTTTTTTTTTGGAGTTAAATGTTGTTGTTTTTTCTTTACTTATCTAGATCAGGGGTGTCAAACTCAAGGCCCGGGGACCGGATCCGGCCCGCAGGGTGATTAGATCTG
This sequence comes from Thermophis baileyi, assembly GCA_003457575.1. NCBI lineage: Eukaryota > Metazoa > Chordata > Lepidosauria > Squamata > Dipsadidae > Thermophis > Thermophis baileyi. The sequence goes on from QLTV01000220.1 coordinate 465,464, forward strand.
GCCCGCGGGGCCACCCTGGAAATAGTGACGGACCAGCCCGTGGTGCCTCTGCCAGCGAAAACAGCCCTCCCGAGCTCCGTTTTTGCTGGCAGAGGATTGCAGGAGGTCATTGCAGCTGAAAACGGAGCTCGGGAGCCCATTTTCGCTGGCAGAGCACTCAGGCCACCACAGGCGCCCCCCGACACAAGTGAGGTCGAACTGGCCACGCTCACCCTGGCCATGCCCACCCCAGCCCCCTGAGGTCAAACACAACCTTGATGTGTCCCTCAATAAAATCGAGTTTGACACCCCTGATCTAGATCAAACTTTAAACTGCCAGAATGGTTCTTGGCTTTGTCACTGGCCAAAAATAAGTAATTATCGGTACATGTTTCTGGTAGTAGCCAACATACCACTAGATGGGCCGGGCTCTGCATCTCTCCACATTCACACAGCGTGCTGTTATCCACTAAGAGCCTCCACTTGAGCATATAGGTTTTACACTTAGCCACTTCAATTCTCAACCTATTCAGGGTCCTCCAAGTAGTATAAGGGAGGTCAGATCCTTCAGCCATATCCTCCTTTAATGTTACTCCTTGCTTGATGGTCTCCTTCCTCCATCTTTTAATTCGAGTTTGTTCTTATGTACCCTCAAGAATCTTTGTTCTGTCCATAAAGCTGTTCCTGGATCTGAGTCAATGGACTTGGGACATATGTCCATTCAGAGGAGGTCAAGGATCATTCTCTTCCTTAAATGTTGTAAGGACATGGAAGTGATGTACCAATGTCCCTGCAGACGGAGGGCTGGGATTTTTTATAAAATAGCTGTGGTCTGCCTATTGGAGGCTCAATGACCCTTCTTCACTTATTCTCCTTTGCCCCCTCCAAAATAGGTCTAGTATTATGTTGGCATGACCTTGGGAGGTTGAACTGCAAAAAGAGGAACACTGACATTCCCTGGTTGGTACTTTTGTTTAATCAGAGAATGGATTTCTGGTGTTGATCAACCAGAGGACATTATGATCGAATCCAGTGGTCTGGTTCAATGATTGTATCTGTATTCATTCATTCATTCATTCATTCATTCATTCATTCATTCATTCATTCATTTCGTCAAGCATGTATTAGATAACAGATATAAGTATAAACATGATTATGAATACATGAAATGGATACAAATAAAAGGGAACATTAGGACAGGGACAGTAGGCACTTTGGTGCGCTTATGCACGCCCCTTACAGAGGTGAGGTCAGTGGTGGGTTGCTACCGGTTCGGACCCGTTCGCACGAGCCGGTGGCGGAAATGTGGCCCCGTTCGCCGAACTGGTAGTGATGGTCGGCTTGCCACACCCCCGAACCAGTTCCCCGGTTGCCGCTGCTTGAAAGTGGCTGGCCACGAACCCTCTGCGCATGCGCAAAGGCTTCTGCGCATGCACAGAGGGTCAGTACCTGCATGTGACACACGTGCGTCACATACGACGCGACGCATGCACTTCCGAACTGGTAGGGAAGGTAAGAGAAACCCACCCCTGGATGAGGTCGACAGTAGACAGTCTAAGGGTAAAGTTTTGGGGGTTTGGGGAAGAAACCACAGAGTCAGGTAGTGCATTCCAGGCATTGACCACTCTGTTGCTGAAGTCGTATTTTCTGCAGTCGAGTTTGGAGCGGTTTACATTAAGTTTGTATCTATTGTGTGCTCGTGTATTGTTGTGGTTGAAGCTGAAGTAGTCATTGACAGGTAGGACGTTGTAGCAGATAATTTAGCATGATAATTTAGATAATTTAACAATGTAGCAGATAAATTCGATGCATAATTTTTTTTAGCTTTCCAAAAGGTGAGACCAGCCAACCCAAACATATCCAAAGCCACCACGATTTTCTGTTCCATAGAGAAGTATCATCTCAAGTTCCCTATATCAACCTTCTGATAGGCCCAATAATATTGAGGAGGCTTCCTCAATGGAAGATAACTTGTCAGAGGCCGATGAGGGGATACAAACTACAAGGGGAGAAAAATCAACAGGGCAAGGAATTTAATCAGTTTCTTTTCCCTCGCCTTCTCAAAATATCTTGAGAATCACCTAAAATACACTTGAATAAAAAAAAAAATATCTTAGCATGCATTTCCAGGCAAGGAAACATTGCTAGCATAGATCGTAGCTTAGCCCTCTCGAAAAGCAGGATAGTAGAAGAAATGTTAACAGCTTGAACAAAATTCAATTCAAACTGTTCCAGTTTTGAGATGCAAATATTTGTTGTGTGCAAAATAAACAAAACAGGGAAAGGAAGGAAAACTAGGAATTTTCTAAATTTGCAAAGTGAGTTGTTTAGGATCCGGCAGCAAAATTCAGAGAACAGCATACGGCAGGTGACACGTACATTTGAACAATATGATCCCATCTAAATCTTTTGGGGAACACTGGCAGATGGGGTGTCTGTAGGGTCCACAAAGCCAAATGGTGGCCAAAACCAAGTTCTAGGTAGCCAACACCCTAGATGATAGGCTCAAGATCCAAATGGATCTTGACAGACTTGAACACTGGGCCCTATCTAACAAAATGAAATTCAATGTAGAGAAAAGTAAAGTCTTACACTTAGGTAAGAAAAATCCAAAGTACACATACAGACTGGGTGAAACCAGGCTTAATAACAATAACTGTGAGAGGGATCTTGGTGTCTTAGTGGACAACCAATTAAATATGAGTCAACAGTGTGTGGCGGCAGCCAAAAAAGCCAATGCAATCCTAAATTGCATTAACAGAGGGATACAATCAAGATCCAATGAGGTACTAATACCACTCTATAAAGCCTTAGTAATACCACACCTAGAGTACTGCATCCAGTTTTGGTCACCACACTATAAAAAAGATGTTGAGACTATAGAAAAAGTGCAGAGGAGAGCAACCAGAATGATCAGGGGACTGGAGACTAAAACAGATGAAGAACGGTTGCAGGAACTGGGCATGGATAGTCTAGCG
>QLTV01000220.1:473287-516051 GCA_003457575.1 Thermophis baileyi
GTGTAGGAGGAGGAGGAGAAGAAGAAGAGGAGGAGGAGGAGGAGGAGAAAAGAAGAAGAAGAAGACGAGGAGGAAGAGGAGAAGAAAAAGAAGAGGAGGAGGAGGAGGAGAAGAGGAAGAGGAGGAGGAGGAACCACATTGAAGAAGGAATTTAAGGGCCATTCTGTCAACACCACCTGAGCTTTGAGAATGAGGAAGGTGTCAGCCCCAAAAGGCAGACCAGACCGAACATCAACTCCACAACATGGCTAGTCTATACTTTATCGGTGGGCTACAAGAGAATTTTGCAAGATTGCTTGTGATCTGCCTCAATTCCCTCTTAAATTATTAGATTAGATTAGGTTATTAAATAACCTAATAATTTAAATTATTAAATTATTAGGTTAGATTATTGCAACGTGCTCTACATGGGGCTACCCTTGAAGAGTGTTCAGAGACTACAGTTGGTCCAGAATGAGGCTGCGCGAGCCGTCATGGGTGTACCTAGGTACACCCATATTACACCAATACTCCACGAGCTGCACTGGCTGCCTATTGGTCTCCAGGCACAATTCGACAAGGTGTTGGTTATTACCTTTAAAGCCCTACGTGGCTCAGGGCCAGGTTATCTTCGAGACCGTCTTCTGCCGCATAGCTCCCAGTGACCGGTCAGATCCCACAGGGTTGGGCTCCTCCAGATCCCGTCAGCGAAACAGTGCCAGCTGGCAGGCCCGTGGGGGAGGGCCTTCTCTGTGGCTGCCCTGGCCCTCTGGAACCAGTTACCTCCTGAGATCCGGACTACCCCCACCCTGCTGGCCTTCCGGAAAGCGGTAAAGACCTGGCTGTTCCGGCAGGCTTGGGGCTGTTGATCTCGCTTCTGCAATTTGGCGAGATCCGGCCATGAAAAGTTGTGCATGGGTTTTAATTGTTTTTAAATGCTTTTTATTATGTATTTTTTTAATAATGCTTTTTTATATTTTAATAAGTTTTGTATTTGTTGTAAGCCGCCCAGAGTCCCTTGGGAGTTGAGCGGCATAGAAATACAAATAATAAATAATAAATAAATAAATAAATAAATCCCAGTGAGTTGGAGGGGGGACGGACCAACCTGAGTCTCTGGTTAATACTAGCTTTGTTCTCAGTATCGTAAGGAACGATTAGGTATGTATCTGTATGTGTACATTTCATAGTCTTTGTCCTATTCAGTCGCGCTAACTTTGCACTGGGTTCGCTGTGGTTCTTGTAGCGAAGCCATCAATACCTGTTATGATAAGAAGTTTTATTTTTCAGCTGGCTTGTTGCCTGACAGTAAGTAGGGCTGAGAAGGCCACCCAGCTGGCCTTCCTGACGAAGAGAGGACTAGAAGTAAGCTTGGTGGTTTCCTTGCAGATGTTTCATTACCAAACTAGGTAACATCATCAGTGCAGAATGCAGAAACGTCTGCAAGAAAACCACCAAGCTTAGAGAACCCCAGGGACCCCACCATTGAACCCTGAGCTACAAATTTTCTCTTTTCATAGTTCTCTAAGCTTGGTGGTTTTCTTGCAGAAGTTTCTGCATTCCGCCCTGATGATGTTACCTACTTTGGTAATGAAACGTCTGCAAGGAAACAACCAAGCTCAGAAAGCACCAAGAACCCCGCAGTCCTCTTCCTCCTCCAAACACCACCCCATAGAACTTCCCAGTCTTCCCAGTCTCTTCATTACTGCACCACACTAGTCCTTGAGATGGGAGGGAGGGAGGGATGGCCCAGAGACCCCCCAGGAGGCTTCTGTGCCTAAGGGAGGACTTGAACCTGCCTCTCCCTAGTCCAGCACCTTCACCAATGCCCCAAATTCCTTCTCATAGCTGCCTACATATGTACAAATTTAGAACACTCAACTACCATCGATCTCCGAAAAGCTTTTCTGGGATTATAGTCCTCTAATGGCTTTCAAATAATCTGTTTTGTTTCCATGATAAATAAGAACCTCTAAGCATGCTCCAAATGGTTTAGGTTTAAAAAGCAACAACTGAAAACAACCAAAGCAACGGAGAACGGCAGTTACAAGTATATATACTGCATTTCCCAGCAGAGAAATATTCGCATGTCCTTTGAGCGTATTTATCCAAAAGCGACGAGAAAGAACAAAGCTGAGTCAGGGAATACAGCGAGGATCATCTTGTTATGACAACTTTGGATTCCAGCACATCTCACTCTTGAAGGTGCATAGAAGAGACAGCTGGGTCAGCAATTCCAGGAGAAGAGCAGCCTGTGGCCACCAGGTAGTCCTCGACTTACAACCGCTCGTTTAGTGACCATTCGGAGTTACGACGGCACTGCAAAAAAATGACACAATCGCTTTTCACACCTGCAGCGTCCCCATGGTCGCGTGATCAAAATTCAGACGTTTGGCAACTGGCGTGTATTTATGTCGGTTGCAGTGTCCCGGAGTCACATGATTCCCCTTTTGCGACCTCTTGTCGAGCAAAGTCCCTGGGGAAAGTCCAGATTCACTTAACGACTGGGTTACTAACTGAACCGCTGCAGCAATTCACTTGAAAACCATGGCAAGAAAGTTCGTAAAAATGGGGCAAAGCTCACTTAACAAGTGTTGTTAAGTGGGTCAATGACAGGTAGTCCTCGACTTACGACCACAACGGAGCCCAAAATTTCTGTTGTTAAGCAAGACATTTGTTAAGTGAGTTCCCCCCCTTTTACGACCTTTCTTGCCAACGTTGTTAAGTGAATCACTGCAGTTGATAAGTTAGTAACTCGGTTGTTAAGTGAATCTGGCTCCCCCATTGACTTTGCTCGTCAGAAGGTCGCAAAAGGGGATCATATGACTCTGGAACACTGCAACGGTCATAAATATGAGTCAGTTGTCTACTGTCTGAATCACGTGACCATGGGGTTGCTGCAATGGTCGTAAGTGTGAAAAACGGTCATAAGTCACTTTTTTCAGTGCCGTTGAAACATTGAACGGTCACTAAATGAACTGTTTTAAGTCGAGGACTACCTGAATTAAATGGTCTCCCCACTCTGGTTGTTGCTCTCTCTTTCTCAGCTCTGGAGATTCGGCAGGTTAGAAATCAAAAAAACAAAAGCTGAAATAAAACAATAACAAATGATAAAAAGAGTCTCACAACGGGGAAAACACACGTTGCCTGAGTAGCAGAATTCATAATTTGGTTTGACTCCTGAAAACTGCCAGAGCAATGTCTGTTCCGAGCGATAAATCCCAGCATTGCCAAGTTAAAATTGTTTGGTTGTATTGCTAGCGTGAACACATCGACAACAACTTTGTCAAGGGAGACAGACGTTTTTACCATCCAGGAGACTCCAAAAAAAAAAATCATAAGGTTTCACCGCAGCTAGCAATAAACACATTTTTATTTTATTTTAAAAAAAAAACAACCCACCAAAATGTAAAATCCAGTCTTGCACAAAAGAAGCAGTGTCATGAGAAAACTTAGGACTCCGAAAAGTTTGGTAAATGCTGCATTTTCAATATTGGACTGTCACTCTTCATTCATTCCCTGACAAGGCTGTCAGTCAAATGACAATCTAGTTTTGTTCAGAGTGTAACCAAAGATCAAAGCAATGATATTGCTGAGTTAACATTATCTTCCCAGAGATAACGACCCTGAGACTTTCCTGCTGCGCAGTAATATAGACTTTGCTAGAGCTGATTCTTCTCGGGCAAATAACCCAACCCCGTGTTGTTTAACAGACTTTCTAGGTCCTGTCATCTAGCATCAAGGATTCATGCCAGACCAACAATCCAGCACTAAACAATACCCCAATCAAGGAACTCAGACCATCAAACAGCAAAAAATTGAGTAATCAAGAAACTACCCAAGAAGAAAACACTCCCACCAACACTGACAGGGTGAGCTACTGTATATAAAGAGAGAATAGCCCCCCCCCACTTGCCTTCCAACAATGATAATGTTACGTAGTTGGGTAATGAAACGTCTGCAAGAAAACAACCAAGTTCAGAGAGCAATAAGGACCCCTCAGTCGTTATTCTCCTCCTCCTCCTCCACTCCACACACCCTATGTCCTTCTAGCACTGATGATGTTGCCTAGTTGGGTAATGAAATGTCTGCAAGAAAACAACCAAGCTCAGAGAGCACCAAGGACCCCACAATCCTAGTCCTGTTCCTCCACCTCCTCCCCTCTTCTATTTCTCCTCCATTCCACCTATCTCATTCCCTTCTCACACTGATGACGTTACCTATATGGGTAATGAAACATCGCAAGAAAACAACTCAGCTCAGAGAGCACCGAGGACCCCACAGTTCAACCCTGAGCTACCAATCTTCTCAAGGGACCCTATGCTACTCCCAGGCGCTTTCCTTGCCCTATGGCCAGCCAGCCTAGCAGTGAGAGAAACCAATGTCAATTAAAAGGAGGAGGGGAGGAAGAGATAATGAGCCATTTCCCCTTCTTGCTCCCCCTCTCCCCCCCTTGCTCTGTGCCTCTTTCATGAAATATATTGAATGCCTTTTACTCAATAACAATAGTTAGGCAATAAAAAGATGAGTGAGCAAAAACGCGGTATATCATCATTTTGTTCGTGACTTTAGCCCAATGGCAAATGAAAGGCATCCAGAATCAATTCCAAGAAGCTAATAAATTCTACCAATGAAAGCGGGGAAAATATAAACTTTTGCAACCTCATCACCCAGCTGATTTGTAAGCAAAGCCGGCTCTTTGCTCTATGTCACCTACACTTTTACGTCCAAATGGGTAATATAACATTTCTACACAGCCGATATTCAGGGGGCTAAACGCATTTATATCTGCTTTCTGGAAATGTATGTCCAACTAATATCATAGTAAAAATAAAAATGTTTCACCTGCAGGAAAACAATTGTGCCGATTGCTATCAGTCATTTCTCCAAGGAAGGGCGGCAGGGAGGCAGGTTTTCCTTCAAGGACACCTGAGATTTTTTTTTCGATCTTTAACCAGCCCTGCAAAGATCTTTGGAATGGCTCTTAAAAGAGACGGTGATAAGGGGCTCGAAAAATTATGCCCAAAATTATGCATTTGCAAATTGGGATGTTCTCGTACTCTCGATGATCAGGTGGGGGGGCCTCTTGAATTCCGGGTTTGATACAAATGCTTCCTTCTGACGTTTTGGGAAGTTTGTCCTTTATTTCTTGATCTGCAGCAAGTATATTTGTTATGCTACCCAGCCGTTGGCTGATCTTTTAGATTACAGAATGAATGAACTGGAAGGTCTTCTAGTCCAGCCCCCTGCTCAAGCAGGAGAACCTATACCATTTCAGATAAGTGACTGTCTCTAGACTCTTCTTAAAAACCTCCAGTGATGGAGCGCCCACGATTTCTGGAGGCAAGCTGTTCCACTGGTTAATTGTCCTCACTGTTAGGAAGTTTCTCCTTAATTCCAGGTTGCTTCTCTCTTTGGTTAGTTTCCAACCATTGTTTCTTGTCCTCTGGTGCTTTGGAGAATAATTTGACCCCCTCTTCTTTGTGGCAGCCCCTCAAATACTGGAATGCTGCTATCATGTCACCCCTAATTCTTCTTTTCTTTAGATTAGCCAAACCCAAATCCTACAGACGTTCTTTATATGTTTTAAGTATCCAGGCCTTTGATCATCTTAGTTGCTCTTCTCTGGAACTTTTTCCAAAGTCTCAACATCTTTTTTGTAGTATGGTGACCTTGATAAAAAGTACAGAAAGTCCTCGACTTATGACCACAATTGGGGACAGAATTTTCACTAAGCAGGGTGGTTGTTAAGTGAGTCATACCTAATTTTGTGACCTTTTTTTTGCTATGGTTGTTAAGCGAATCACTGCTGATAAGTGAATCATGTGGTCATGAAGAAAATCTTTGTTCTCCCGTTGACTTTGTGCGTTAGAACAGGGGCCTCCATTAAAAGAAGAGACTCCCAACAAAGCAAAGTCTGTGGGATCCTTGGTGCTCTCTGAGCTTGGTGGTTTTCTGGCAGACGTTTCATGACCCAACTAGGGAACATCATCAGTGCCATTCATCAGCACTGATGATGTTATCTAATTTGTTAAATTAACAGAGGGATACAATCAAGATCAAGTGAGGTACTTATACCACTCTACAAAGCCTTAGTAAGACCACACCCAGAATACTGCATCCAGTTTTGGTCACCACACTATAAAAAAAAGATGTTGAGACTCTAGAAAGAGTGCAGAGAAGAGCAACCAGGATGATTAGGGGACTGGAGGCTGAAACATACGATGAACGGTTGCAGGAACTGGGCATGGCTAGTCTAGTGAAGAGAAGGACCAGGGGAGACATGATAGCAGACTTCCAGTATTTGAGGGGCTGCCACAGAGAGGAGGGGGTCAAGCTATTCTCCAAAGCACCTGAAGGCCAGACAAGGAATAATGGATGGAAACTGAACAAGGAGAGATTCAACCTGGAAATCAGGAGAAATTTTCTGACAATGGAACAGAAGTTGCCTTCGGAAGTAATGGGAGCTTCATAACTGGAAGCTTTCAAGAAGAGACTGGACTGCCACCTGTCAGCAATGATGTAGGGTCTCCTGCTTGGGCAGTGGGTTGGACTAGATGACCTACAAGGTCCCTTCCAACTCCGTTAATCTGATCTGGTTAATGAAATATCTGTCAGAAAAGAGTATTTATTTCTAAACACTTTCTACAGCGAGAGATACAGCCAGCAGGATAGTAGGCCTTTCAGAAAAACTCTGGAAAAAAGTCAAACAATAACAACATTTTCACAATTTTGGACAACCAAAAAGACAATAAAGAGAAAACCTGGACAGAAATGAGCTGTCCTCACTGAGAAAGTAAAAGGGGAAAACTGGTTGCTCATTATTAAATTCTTAGGGATAGCAGCGTTGTCTCTATGTTGATCCTTTAGGTCCTTTTTATTTTAAGAAAAGCTCTTTTATTACTGATATTATTCAACCTTATGGATAGCCTTATGCCCAACATTCTGCGGTTGTACAATGAGGGATAAATATTTTAACACCCCCCCCCAAAAAAAAGAAGGAAAAAACAAAACATCAGTTACTACAAAGCTTTGTAACCTTAAAGGCTAGCTGGATTTTTATCAACACCACATTCTGGTTGGAACAAAACCTTGGAATATCTGTTCCCCTTTTCCATCTGCTAGTCCCTAGGGTTTAGCCTGTTGCATAGGTACTCTGTTGCTCCACTTCGCTTGCCTTATGATAAACAAAAGACATATGCTAATATATTTGTCCGTGATGGCTGATTCGTCTTGGACAATCTGCTGTACGCAAGCACATGAAACAGCACATGGCATCCAGCATCAATAGGAAAGTTTAAAAAAGAAAAGAAAAAGCAATTACATTCCCAAGCCAAAACACTGGTCTCTTCTTATCTTGACTCATTAATTTTCATTCCCCACTCAAAAAAATAAAAAAAAATAAAAAATAGAACTGATTGGTCTGAAAGAGTGTTATTAATTTCCCCCTCCTCCTCCCACCTTCCCAAAAATGATTTCCAAAGGTTTTTTTTTTTTTTTTGAAAGCGGTGATAACAGATGCTAGGGATGGTTGAAAGTAAAATTAAACATGGCAATATTGTGCAAAATAAAACCTTTAAAAGAAAAACACATCCGGCGTGAAGGAAGTTGGTGCAAGCCAAATATTTTGAATGGAATGAAGACAGATTTCCAAAAATTAGCATATTGTAAGGGGTTCTCCCCCCCCTAATCTAATGATAAGTTATGTCCAAATTCAATCTGGCCTTTAATTTAAAAAATATATTTTGTGTTTCCACAAACATATTCTTATCTTTCAATCATAAAATAAACTAACTAGGGGTGTGTGTATGGAGATTTGCAGTCATCTAGGTCAGCGGTCACCAACTGGTGGTCTGAAAATTTTAGTGGTCTGCAGAAAAATTATTTGCATTTTTTATATTGCACTAAATCAGGGGTCCTCAAACTATGGCCCCTGGCCGGATACGTGCAATGAACGTTTGTGTTGCTGCAGAGAGTCTCCCCCTTCAGGGTCTTTTTGTGCGGGTCGGAGGGGGGCAGAAATTCCGACTTGGGGTCTGCTTCGGCCTCCTGGTGTGGGGCTTTGGGCAAAGGCTGGAGGGAAGCGCCGCTGGTGGCGAAGAGCCGGAGGGCCTCGTTCCGGTGGGACTGCATCATGGCCTGGAACTGTCTGACCATCTCAGCCTGCTGAGCCTCCAGGCGCCGGTACCTGGCCTTGCACTCCCGCAGGTCTTCCCTCTGCTTGGAAACCTATGCTCGTAGTCCTCAGTGAGGTGCTTCTGCTGAGCCTCCTTCTCAGTCAGATCCAATTTGAACTGAGCCAGCTGTTTTGCCAACTCTTTCTCATGGTGGCTGCTTAGCTCCAACAACTGCTTCCTGTTGGGGCCCTAAGGAGCCTGGGTGGGGAGGTGAGGAGTGGCTGGCGAGGAGTGGCTGGGAGGGGAGGGGCGAGTAGAGGCTGGTGAGGCGCCCCTTGACGTGAGTGACATCGAGTTGGCCATGCCCACCCAGTCACATGACCACCTAGCCACGCCCATCCAGCCGGTCATTAGGCAGATCATATTAGTGGTCTGCGGGATTTAAAATTATGAATTTAGTGGTCCCTGAGGTCTGAAAGGTTGGTGACGCCTGATCTAGGTCATGCTAGTCCCAAAGGTGCTTTTTCAAAAGGCAACTGGAGTTTGTTTTTCCTTGAAGAGGTTTCACTTCTCATCCAAGAATCTTCTTCAGTTCTGACTGAACTGAAGAACTGAAGAAGGTTCTTGGATGAGAAGTGAAACGTCTTCAAGGAAAAACAAACTCCAGTTGCCTTTTGAAAAAGCACCTTTGGGATTAATGGGGGGGGGGGAATCAGTCACAATCCTCCTCTCTAAAAACCAGTCAACCCCGCATCTGTTTCATACAATTAACAATCCCCCCCCCACAAAGGCCCTCTGGTATTTCAAGTTTTCATCCAAAATCAATGTACTTTGTTTCTTTATTCCACCCCTCCCTTTTTCACCTTGTGTACTTTGGTTGCAGAGAAAGAGAATTTCCAATTATTTAGGCAATCTTATGATTTATCACTTTGTTGCTTGTATATACAGTATACTCAGAGCTTATGCACCAGAGACAAATTCCTTGTGTGTCCAATCACACTTGGCCAATAAAGAATTCTATTCTATTCTATTCTAAACTTTCTTAATTGAGCTCAAACTAGAGAGAAACAAAAACCCATCAGCGTTGTTTTCCCACCAGTTCTCAGTGTAAACAAAGAATTTCCCAGGAAAGAATGGCAGAGAAATACACCTGTGTGTAAAATCCCATGATCTGTAACTTCTCCAGCTTCCCAGGTCAACAGTGGGTCGTAAGCTGTTGTAGTCATTAAATGGGAGGTTAATGTCAGGCGTGTAAATTCAAAATCAGAAGATTGATTGCTCACGCCTATTCACAAGAATCTAGTCAACTAAGGCTGAGTATTAAATTGGCTCTAGATAAGGGTTAATGGAATTCAAGGGGACTTAGACCAGGGGTGTCAAACTCGATTTCATTGAGGGCCGCATCAGGGTTGTGTTTGACCTTGGGGGGCCGGGGTGGGCATGGTCAGCATGGCGTCACTCATGTTGGGATGTGCCTGTGGTGGCCCGAGCGCTCTGCCAGAGAAAACGGGCTCCCGAGCTCCGTTTTCGGCTGCGACGGCCTCCTGCAACCCTCTGCCAGCGAAAACGGAGCTCGGGAGGGCCGTGTGGAGCCCTCACAAGCTCCGTTTTCGCTGGCAGAGGCACCATGGGCCGGTCCTTTGCTGTTTCCAGGGCGGCCCTGTGGGCCAGATCTAAGCATCATTCCCTAAGCAGCATCTCTTCCCCTATCTCACAAAGAATTAAAGAGAGATTGGACTTAGACCATTTGTGATCATGTAACAATTCTAGGCTGAGTCCTCTCTTAATTCCACCCCCAGCTTCTGCCTCTTTTCCCACTGTTCCTTTCTGAGCTTCTTTCTCTGTTCATTATATAGTTGTGGGCTCCTCCACCCTTTATCTGATCATTCCCTAAGCACCATCTCTTCCTCTGTCTCGCAAAGAATTCAAGAGGGATTGGACTTAGACCATTTGTGATCACGTAACAACTCTAGGTTGAGTCCTATCTTGACTCCACAGGGAAAGCATCTCTTTCCCTGTCTTGCGAAGATCATTCCTACATACCCAAAAGTCAAGAGGTTTTGGACATAGTCTTACGTAGGGAAAGCAACTTTTCAAAAGATTTGCACAGCCCAAAGCAATCGTAGTTCATGCAAAATAGCGAAATTCTCACTTTTTCAGTCTTGCCCTGAAGAGGAGAGCGCTGTGGAACTCTGTGGGAAGAGAGTTCTTTTACATGCCTAGGGCCAAAATCACATCCTCCACATATATTATGTCTTGCAGAAAGATCTACCAATGCTTAGCTCCTCCAGCGTGCTTTCCACGGATGATCTCTTGTGACCCACTCCCAGTGCAAGCTCGGTAAATTATTTGGAGAGGTAGCCTCTCCCCACCCCTGCGCCTGCCACTGGAACATGCTTTCAATAATTAGCTCAATCTCCCAAAAACTCCAAGTTACAGCAAAGCTGGCAGTTTATGGCTCAGAGAGCTATAAATCATTTTCAAAATCATGATGATATTACTGAAACCAGATGTGAAAACATATGTTTACCATGCCTGTGTAAATTGCTGACTTGCCATATTTAATAAACGTCGATACTTTCGTGTTAACTACATATCCCCTCAATAATGAATTCCTAAATCCTTGATGATGATAGTATCATCACCATCATCAGTATTGGCCTTGATAAAGATAAAAGTGGTAGCGCCTGTTTTCTTCCTTAATGGTTTTATGATTTCAAGCCCCCTTTGAAACAAAGCAACAGAGGGGCTAAAATGCATGTAATCAATCAATAAAATGCAAGCAATTGAATTGAAATTCAAAAATGCAAGAGGCAAGCTATAATTAATGCAAATGCATTAATACGGTTAGTTCATTACATTCACATGAAACGCAATTCATTACAAATGTAAAATACAATTAATGCAAACACAAAGAAGTTGAACAACTTATTGAAGCTGCAACCCCGACGTGATCACTCTTAAGTATTTCTGAACTGACAGATGATTGGATAAGATGGCGTGTGAATTTATTTTTGCCAGCACGATTAGCGTTATTCTGTAGACTTAATCTGAATCAGCAAAACTGGATGTCACAGAAAGTCTGAGATATATTCAAGAATGCAACTGTCTGCCAACTACTGGAGTTATAATCACTTGATGGTTTATGCGTGACTTAAGCCATCCTTAGGATGTATAAAAACAGTGGGGTGTTTTTTTTTTTTTACACATTCATATTATAGACTACAAAACAATTTACTATCAATTTTTTTTTTTAAAATCAGGTTCAATGGAGCTTCCTCACCGAATCTATAGAAGTCAAGGAGCTTCAGCAAAACCAGGATTAAATTCTGATACTGGGATCCAACCAATCAATAAGTTACTGCCCACAGTTATTTGGGAGTCAGGTGGCCTCTAAGACTTATCAATCAATCAATCCTGAAGAAAACTGAGCGAAAGAACCAAGTTTCTGAGCACATAGTGCCATGATGGCGAACCTATGGCACACGTGCCCGAAGCGGCACGCACGGCATCGCCCATTCCTCTTCCGGGTTTCTAGCGCGCATGTGCACACAATGATCAGCTGGCCTTTGTGCATGTGGCAGTGCCGGAAACCGGAAGAGCTCGTCTTCCGTTTTCCGGCACGTGCATGCCCCCTGGGCAGCTCCTCTTCCTTGTCGTGGCCCGGATGAGCGTGCACATGCGCGAAGTGCTCCCTTTTCGGCACTCGATGCTGCGCACGTGCTCCCTTTTCTGACATAGTGAGTAACAAGCAGAACTTTGCCCATCCAATAAAATTCTACCAGATATGGGAACATGTAGTAGGGACATTGAGAGAGTGAGATTATACTTTTGTAAAAGAGGGGGAGGGTCTTTCTGCCCCCCCCCCCAGTTACATGGCAAAATACTGGAGGTGAATGCAAACATCACCCAATCCAAACCATTTTCCAAATTACAGCATGCTGTAATCAGAAAACAGACTTTCTAATTTCAACATACGGATATAGAGCAGCAAAAAAAAACAAAACACCAGTCTAAAAATCATTTTGATATGAGAAAAATAAAAAATGGTGTTACCTTTCTCCTTTGAGAGTTTTTTGGGGTTGGGTCCCGATTCTTGATCTATTGCTTCTCCTTCTCTAATATTTGATAACAGACCTAAAAGGGAAGGGAGAGAAATAAGGATCAAAAGTCTAATTAAACATATACATCACAAAGATGATTACAGTATTTTAAGGTCAAGACAATGGTTCAGGGATTGGAAATGTATTTGTCCACATTTCCTTTGGAGGAACTGCAATTTATTACCGGTATATATATATAACTACAGTATATACAAGGCAAGCAGCCCAGGTTCGAATCCCATAAGGGTATGGCTAGCTGATGAGAGCTAAATAGTTTGAAATAGATCTATACTAGTCTCCCTTTATTTCTTTATCAGTAAAATTTTATATATAGAAAAATGATTTGTCGTGAAAGCGACTGCCTGCATGGCCCCTGGATTGGGGCCGAAAAGCGAAAGGAAGCAGTATGCTCCCTCCCATATTTGGGTATACCAGGTGACTTGACAGAAAAAGCATATATATATGTTCGGAAAACCCCCAAATCCCACTCCTGGCTGGCCCCGCCCACCCCTCCCCTCCCCTGCCAGGAGTCCCCAGGCAGCCCATTTTGGATGCAGGTTAAGTGCAGGGCGCGCATGGAGGCTCGGGGAGGGCGAAAAACGGGCCTACTGGAAGTTTGGGAAGGCCGGAACTGGGCCCATTCCCGGCCTCCAGAGGGCCTCCGGGGCCTGGGGAGGCCGTTTTCGCCCTCCCAGAGGCTCGAGGAAAGCCTCCGGAGCCCAGGGAGGGCAAAAACGCTCCCCCCCACCGTGGTGCAGGAGGCCGACTAGGCCACACCCACCATAGCCACGCCCACCCAGCAACCAGGCAGAGAACCCGTTGCTAAAATTTTTGAAGCCCACCCCTGGTCATAATGGATGGTTTCACCTTGACTGGCAATTTATTGCACAACATGGTCTCCAGCAAATATAGGTTTGTTTCATTTCTCTTCCTTTCCCCTTCCCTGTCTATAACAATTTTCAGATATACATTCACTGCCCACAGTCATTCCTGTCTCTCGTTTTCCACAGGGCTGTTCCTAAATTCAAAACGGTCAAACAGTGAAACAGTACAAACCAATTCTATCTGGTGTGTTGTCAATTTGGGATGGAGAACTTGAAACACTGCTGCTCTGGTGTGAAGAGGCATGACTCCCAGGTCGTTGGCCTTCTTCTACAGATGGAGCAGGTGAAGGGCTGTCTTGGATTCTTTCCTTTAAAGAAACAAAGAAGATTGGTTCAAGCAATTAATTGCATTTCTTTAGGGATTCCATTCGAAGGTGATCCAAATGAATCTCTATATTGACTTTCCAAACGAAACTGAAAAATGGAATAGAATAGGAAGCCTTAATATCAGTTTATATAATAATAATAGAATAATACAGTTGGAAGGGACCGTGGAGATCTTCTAGTCCAAACCCCTGCTCAAGCAGGAGACCCTATACCAGTGGTTCTCAACCTTTCTAATGCCGCGACCCCCACCCCGCCCCCGCGGCTCCCTCCCGGCCCCCTCCCCACGCGTGCGCATTTGGGTTCTTTTACCCTCTGCGCATGCACAAAGCATTCTGCGCATGCGCAGAGGGTAAAAGAACCCAAATGGTGGTATCCGGGCAGGTGGGCGAAGTCTCCCGCTTCCGTCGCTACCGGCTGTCTGGTGACCCGCAGGCACGGCCGAACCGGGAGCATTTCACCCCTGCAGTGACGGTGGCACCAAGATGGCGGGCTAGCGCGCGCGGCGACCCCTGTGAAAGAGTCATTCGACCCCCAAAGGGGTCGCGACCCACAGGTTGAGAACCGCTGCCCTATACCATTTCAGACAAATGGCTGTCCAGTCTCTATTTGAAAATCTCCAGTGATGGAGCATCCACAACTTCTGGAGGCAAATTGTTCCATTGATTAACTGTTCCAACTGTCAGGAAACTTCTCCTTAGTTCTAGGTTGCTTCTCTCCTTGATTAGTTTGAGCAAGCTGGACCCTTCCATGTGTTCCTCCCCAAACCAATTCAGAAGTTTGAATGGAATCAACACAATTTGGATGTCCAAAGGGAAATGATCTGATTTTCTGTGGGAAAAAAATCAAATGGGATCGATACTTTCAATAAGATTGAGAGGAACTGCACACCTCCAGCACCCAAAAGTCATCACTGCCAATCAACCTGAATGATCAGGCCACCTTCAGAACATGCTATGATATCTTGTGATCCCAGAATAATAATCCACCAGAGTGGCCTTGGCAGAGAATCCCCCCCCTCAAATGAGGGAAGACACAAGGAAAAGTAGATAAGGTACAAGGATTACCCCTTGTAATCCCCCTGTAACCCCTTCTAACCTTGACTCCCCTTCATGCAAAAAAATTTTTTCCCAGCGAACGTTCCTCATTGCTAAGAGACAGAAACTCATCTGGAGGACACCAGAGGTGGGTTCCTACCGGTTTGGACCGGCTCTATAGAACCGTTAGTAACGTGGCGGCCTGGGTCGCTGGAACCGGCAGCGACCCAGGCTTGCCACGCCCCGAGCCAGTTCTCTCGGCGGCGCCATGGGCGGCGCCATCTTGTTTTTTGATTCTGCGCTGAATCCGGAACCCACCCCTGGAGGACACCTAAGCAAAAGTGAATGTCACGGCTCCAAATAACACATCCACAACAAGGAGAACGCTGAGGAAGATATTTTCCTCAAAGAACAATTTATTGGGATACAGTATATCATATTGGCACAAATCTGGTGAAAACCGGCTCTAAAGTTCCCGCTGATTTTCATCTAATTAAAAGTAAAATTTTTGTCCCTTCCCCAGAGTCATTGGTCACAAGGCCCAATCAGCACACAGTCCAGTTGTTACGATGATCCCAGTCTCCTCCTTCCTCACACCTGCATGGATGTCCTTGGTTCCCAGGGGAAAGAATTTTATTTTGGCTACAGCACCCCAACTATCTCTACTTCCCCCCTGCTCCTTTCCATTCAGCTCCAGTCTGTGTCAGCACTGAAGCAGCAAGAGAGAAAATGAAAATGGCCTCAGTCAGGCCAACTTCAGGGTTGACAGGGAAGTTGAAAGTGAAGAGAAAGTGACTTGAAGTTATCTTTCTACAACTCTGCCAAAGATTTGTTCCAAATCTAATATGGTTCACCTTTTAGTGCATCAAAGAAGACTTGGCTTTGACTTCTAATTTCATGACCTCGTAGACAACCCTCACTCTGTCAAGAACCTTGGAGTACTCATCTCAAATGATCTAAGCGCCAGGGCTCACTGTAACAGCATCGCCAAAAAAGGCATTAAGAGTTGTCAACCTAATCTTGTGAAGCTTCTTCTCCGGTAATATTATACTGCAAACTAGGGCATACAAAACCTTTGCTAGACCAATTCTCAAATACAGCTCATCTGCCTGGAATCCGCACTGTATATCGGATATTAATACAATTGAGAGAGTCCAGAGATATTTCACGAGAAGAGTACTCCAGTCCTCTACTCACAACAGAATACCTATGCCACCAGGCTTGAAATTTTGGGTTTAGACAACCTAGAACTATGCCGCCTACGGTCTGACCTAAGCGTAGTACACAAAATTATCTGCTACAACGTCCTACCTGTCAATGACTACTTCAGCTTTAACCACAATAATACACAAGCACACAATAGATACAAACTCAAGGTAAACCGCTCCAAACTCGATTGCAGAAAATACGACTTCAGTAACAGAGTGGTCAATGACTGGAATGCACTACCTGACTCTGTTGTTACATCCTCAAACCCCCATAACTTTAACCTTAGACTGTCTACTGTTGACCTCACCCTATTCCTGAGAGGTCTGTAAGGGGCGTTCATAAGCGCACCAGCGTGCCTACCGTCCCTGTCCTACTGTCTCCATTATTTTGTACCCATTTACTATGTTCATATTTATGTTTATACTTATACCTGTTATCTTTTACATGTTCGACAAACTAACTAAATAAATAAAAATAAAATTTCAGATTCTGACCGCACGTAAGGTACCGGTAAGTTGTTTTAATACTGGGTATTGCTTTTAAGCCTACCTTGGAATTCTGTACTTCAGAGCAAGCTTTTTCTAGGCCTCATATTTCAGGCAAAACCTTTTGAAGGTTGTGCAGAATGTCTTATGACAAGGGGCCTTTATCAAGAGTATGTTGTGTGGTCTGTTCTAAATGAATTGTTCAGAAAACACTGCCTCAAATGTGTTTTTAATAGGATAGTTATTGGACATTCAATAGCAAGTGAACCTCAAAATCACAGATGCGTATCTATTATGCAGTGGATAATCCTCAACGGAGCTGCTTTCTTAACTAATTATCTCTTAGTTAATGAACATACAATAACTAATAAAACTTAAAAGGGAAGTCTTTAATTGCTCTACTGTTAGCCTACTAATTAAAAATATTTGTTAAGCTTAAGCAGATAGTAATTCTATTCTTGGCCTTTCAGGTTTGGTACATCTTGAGGGAGTTTTTGATTTAAAACAGTTGGAAACAAACCCCCATCATTTTTCAGGACATGGGTAGGGTATTACTGGAGAGCTGAGAATTGTGTTGGGGAAAGAAAGAAAAAGAAAGAAAGAAAGAAAGAAAGAAGAAAGAAAGAAAGAAAGAAAGAAAGAAAGAAAGAAAGAAAGAAAGAAAGAAAGAAGAAAAAAAAGAGAGAGAGAGAGAGAGAGGGAGAGAGAGAGAGAGAGAGAGAGAGAGAGATAATGGATGGATAATGGATAGATGATAGATAGCTAGATAGCTAGATAGCTAGACAGCTAGACAGCTAGACAGCTAGCTAACTAGCTAGGTAGCTAGATAGCTAGATAGCTAGCTAGACAGAGAGAGAGAGAGTGTTTTAGTTTGAAATACCTGGATTCCAATTTCATCAGATTTATCCCACTATTGTTCCAGCTACTCTGAAAGCAGAGGTGAAATTCAGCAGGTTTGGACAGGTTCTATAGAACCGGTGGCGGCAATTATGCGCAGTTCGGAGAACCGGTAAATCGCACCACTGACTGGCCCCACCCCTCCTACTCACTCCTTCTCTGGTTCATACACACAGAGCAAACATGAGAAGGAGGCGAGAAGCAGCCAGGTTGAACGCTAGAAGACTTGGCTGAACTTTTCTGTCGGCTCTGTGGGCGTGGCTTGGTGGGGTGGTGCCGCCCCATCTTGCCATCAGTGACGTCAAGTTGGCCACACCCACACAGTCACGTGACCCGCCTGCACCAAGCCACACCCCAGAACTGGTAGGGGAAAAATTTGAATGTCACTCCGTCTGAAAGTCTATGGAACTCTGAGCTGAGCTGAAAATATATGTGTTCTGAATTTGGAAAAGGGCAGTATGAAACTTAGGAATAGTTAAGAAGAGTGTTGGGATACTTACAGGGAAGATGAATTTGAGGAGGGAGGGAGGGAGGGAGGCAGGCAGGCCAAATAAAAGGTATTACTGTTAAGAAAATGATCTCTGGATTAGTAGACCTGAGGAGAATAGTGAAGGAAAGCTGCTTCTTTGCCTCTTTGTCTCTATCATTTGAAAGCTCAGAGATCTATTTTGTGCAGGGTATCACTAGCAAAAACCTGGGGATGGTGCAAACTACTGGTAACAATAAACACAGCTTGAAGTTTTATTATGTGTATCGGTAGGATCACATTTTGGTGAAAGGAAAGATTGGAAAAAAAATGTATATAAGGGCACAAAAATAAGAGTTATACCTTGTCAACCTGATGAAATAGACCAGATCAGAAAACTGACTCCACACATACATAAGGCTATAGTAACAGAATTTTGCAAGTCTGGCTGTATCCTTCCTTCTTATATCCCAGGAAGTCAGTGTGAGTCTTTTTCTAGTACTTTCCTGTTTCTCTGGGCTTAATGCATGCTTCTTACTGTTGGTTGTCCTCTTTGGGATACCCTCTCCAAGTTCATCTCCATGGCTCCCTACTTATCTCCAGATCTAAACACGGCTAGAAGGAATGTTATTGCACCTTTCCATCTAACGGGGATACGGTGTAACATTTGCTAGTCCAGGAGTACCCCATGGTTCTAGCTTAGGTCTGAGGTCCACAGTCAAGTTACTTCAGTCTATTTACAGAAAGAGAGCTAACCATGCACAGGAATCAGCACACATAAAACAACAGGAAGTTTCCCAGAAAGGGATCCAGTCAACATATATAACATACATCAGTCTAGTTAGGAAAAGAGCAGTGTAGTGGCCTAGTGGTGAAGATGCTCGCTTCCCATTCAGAAGGTTGAGAGTTCAATCCTAGGTAGTGGCAGATTTTTCTCTCTTAGGCCACAAAGAAAAAAAAATCTGCTGTGAACTCTGCGTAGACGTCAGGAAGAGCATCCGATCAGTAAACACTCAGCTCCATCCAATCACCCTGACTCTACTCCAAATTAAGGGATTACAGGGTCATAAAAAGGGAGTTAGTCTTATTAGGAATAGTTGTCTAACAAGAATCTGTTGAATAATAATTCTTCTGACAGACATAATTCCCTTGTGCCACACCTTTTTTTTTCAGGTACAAGATAAAGCTGTACAACTATTACAATCATTACTATGGGCTCTAATGATGCACTTTGAATTAAACATAAGCTCAAGGACTTGATAGTGAAGTCAGGTAGGTAGATACCTGTATAACAAGCATCTTGGTTTTTTTACTGAGTGTGTGTTATCATGTTAAGCCATTATAGCACAGCACTTAGACTTATATACCGCTTCACAATGCTTTACAGCCCTCTCTAAGTAGTTTACAGAGTCAGCATATTGCCCCCAACAATCTGGGTCCCCATTTTACCCACCTCGGAAGGATGGAAAGCTGAGTCAACCTTGAGCCAGTGAGAGTCAAACTGCTGGCAGTCGGCAGAGTTAGCCTGCAATACTGCATTCTAACCACTATGCCACCAGGCCTCTTATATAACAATAGCACTTAGACTTATATACCGCTTCACAGTGCTTTACAGACCTCTCTAAGCGGTTTACAGAGTCAGCATCTTGCCCCCAACAATCTGGGTCCTCATTTTACCCACCTTGGAAGGATGGAAGGCTGAGTCAACCTTGAGCCGGTGAGAGTCAAACTGCCAAACCACTGGCAGCCGGCAGTCAGCAGAAGTAGCCTGCAATACTGCATTCTAACCACTGCGCCACCACAGCTCATTATACAAACTGCTTTTCTGATGGGGTGGGGTGTGAACTCAGAATTGTGGTTTGTATTTATGGCTTAGTCCAATGTGCAATACCTGCCAACAGTGGTTTATTCAACAAATCTTGAATTCATGGCTCAGTCCTGTGTGGGTACTGTCATTCAGATGTTGCCGGTTATGGCAAGGTAATCCTGGGTACAAAATAAAACTCCTCTCCAGCATGAAAGACAGTTGTGGCTATCTTTTGCTATAATGTATGCTGGTGGCCTCTTCTTTGCACATAAACAGATCCATTTTTCAGCGGTGTAATCAGTCTGCTTCTATTAAGCTACTTAACAGCAATGAGTTGTGGTTCATTAGGTAGCTACTGTTGTGTCTCCGTCTAGTTAAAATTTCACAGTGAGTTAATCTATTTTATTACAAATGAGAACACATGCAATCATGTTCCTGGCATTTTCCAAACACAGGGTTAACAGTATTTGTAACAAATCAATGAGGACATTGCAATTGGAAAATGGCAGACTTGATAGGCTAAGCATCTTTACCCGTTGATGACTTCATTTTTTTGTCATTTGTGGATTTTACAGCTCCCTGTCACTCTTTGTATATATTTCAGTTCTCTTCTAAAAATTAGCTGTTGTCCAGCGAACTCCAAATATATAAACTTACCTTCTGGGTAGCTGATAGTCATACACCTGTGTGCACACAGACATTAACATCCAAATATGTTAAAGGCAGGGTTTCCAACTCAGATTAAGCCAGCTTTTCAAAGGTTGTATTGTTACTGGGGCAGGGGCAAAATATTTATGTGATCTGAACAAAAACCACAATATAGATTTTCATTGCTCTTAAAGGACTGAAGAGCGCTTAAAATGCCAATTATTGGTCCAGTATAGTCTGGACATCCACAGCTTCAACTGTCTGTATATGGACCTGACCACTAACAGATATTACATCATCTTGGACTCATTTTGTAATTTAGCCCGTTTGAGGTATATTGATTTGAAAATTGTTGCCTTATGATGCACCATTTCGTGTGAGGGTTGCAAACAATCTAACAGACATAAGAGTTTTAATATTTGCACCACTCAGGTGACCCTGAGGACACAGATAAACCTCCAGGTGACCTTAACGACCCGCTAAAAGAATGCAAATGACCAGCTGTCTGCAAGGAGTATACATCCTTCCATTCCCCACCATCCAGTCAGAGCTGAAGAAGCTTCTTGGATGAGAAGCAAAACGTCTTCTAGGAAAAAACCCAGAAAGTCCAGTTGCCTCTTGAAAAACCACCTTTGGGACAAGAGTTTTAATAGTGTATAAATCAAACTGGAAGGAATCCCATCAAAAGACTCCATTCTTCAGGAAAAAAAAAGCTCATGATGTTTGGTATTTCTTTGGTATGAACAGGATAGCATCATTTGATTATGAGGATACTAGTTCCGAAGACATAGTAGAACAAATGACACCTTTGCTCTCTCAGAAGAAGTGGTTATAGAATAGGATGCACCCCTTAAATATAAACAGGTTTTCTTACATCAAGATGTGGTTGGATCACTATAGCTGAGTGGAATGAGCCGAGGTGGCGCAGTGGTTAGAGTGCAGCACTGCAGGCTACTTCAGCTGACTGCTAGCTGCAGTTCGGCGGTTCAAATCTCACCGGCTCAAGGTTGACTCAGCCTTCCATCCTTCTGAGGTGTTTAAAATGAGGACCCAGATTGTTGGGGGCAATAGGCTGACTCTGTGAACCGCTTAGAGAGGGCTGTAAAGCACTATGAAGCGGTATATAAGTCTAAGTGCTATTGCTATTGCTAATTGTTCAACTGTTGAAGTTCACAGTCTTATTGACTTGAACATTCTGGGGAGCTGTCCAAGGTGCTACCTTTTTTTGATGTGCATTAAACTGCTTTCCATAAAGTTGCTTAATAATGCACAGATCTTTAGATGTTTTTGGGCGACACATTTTTAAATCCCTGACTGTTATCTATACTGAATGGAAGGCTAGGTATTTATGTTGATATTCTACATCATTTTGTTGTATTTGCTCTAAGCCAGCGGCCCCCAACATTTTCGGCACCAGGAACCAGTTCCGTGGAAAGAAATTTTTCCATGGACCGGAGGGGACATGGTTTTGCATGCTGCCTGCATCCCATGGATGGGGCTTTGCTTGTTTGCGCGGACCAGTTTCTGGTATGCCGTGGCTTGCTGTCGGTCCATGGCCCGGGGGTTGGGGCTCCCTGCTCTAAGCCACCGAGAGTCTACTGAATAAGGCAGAGCATAAATTCAATAAAGAGGGGTGTGATGGCTCAATGGTTAATCATGCTGAGCTTGTCAGCTGGAAAGCTGATAGCCCAGGTTCGAGACCCGAGTGCCGTGCAGTGAGTGAGCTCCCGTTCCTTGCTCCTTCCCACCTAGCAGTTCAAAAGCAAGCAAATGCGAGTAGATAAATAGGTACCACTTTGGTGGGAAGGTAACAAGATTCCACACGACTTGGCGTATAGCCATATTGGCCACATGACCACAAAAAATGTCTTCGGACAACACTGGCTCCCTTGGCCAAGAAACAGGGATAAGCAGCGCGTCCTAGAGGTGGACACAACTGGACAGGAAAACCTTTACCTTTACTAAACTCAATAAACAAACTCATCGTGCTCCAAGCATTTTGGATTTTTGTTCTCAATTGCTTCAGCTACCCATTGGATCCAAACTATCCAAAACATCCTGTTTTTATTCAGAATTTGTCCACCTCCCATTCACAATAACCAACCCAGCCAACCTCACAGCAGTTTTTTTTCCCTCTCTATGTGTGTGTCTACGCACAGCTTACCTAGTGCTGGCACAATCCACTTGACCTTCGTCCTTCAGATGTGATATTTCATAGTATCGATCTCCAAGCATTCAAAGCAATTGTGACCTACTGGCTTGCCTTGTTTATTTTTATTTGCACTGCGGCTATAATTACTTGCCCAAATGTTAATCTATTAATGAGTTCCTAAAGGACTTAATGGCATTTCTCTGCCAACAGGAATGTTTTTCAGTTCTTTCGGAATATTGGAAATTTTATTCACACAGTTTATTTCCAAACTTCTTTACAATCAGACGGGCAGGCTGTGGGGCAGGGTATTAAATTCCTGATGAAAAAAGGAAGCAGAAAACTACAGAAGAAATGTTCCAGTCCAAGATTTGGTCTGAGGGTCAAAAGTAGGACACAAACTTCTGATTTTATGGGGGGAAAGAATGAGCGTGGAAACTATCTTAACACATTTTTTTATTTATCTCATGAACAAGATGGCATCATGACTATGGTATCTCTTCAGTTCTTTTGGCCATCTCAAGATGGACTTCCCAAAGGGAAGTGAGAAGATATGATAGTTCTTTTTAGCAAACTTCTTCATGACCACTAGAGAAATCAAATCGATAAATAAATACTGTATGTTTGCTCAATATTTACAGACCTAGTATTACTCAATATTGTTGGCTCGGTATTCACAAGCTTAGCCTATGACTTTGTATTTAATGGGATGTATGAAGAAAATGTCTGTAGGGATCCTTTTCTATTTTAAATTGACAATCAGCGGTGTAGGCAAAGGGACGAATTATTGGTACATTTTTCCAAGAATTGTTTAATCCGATCAGCAAAAATGATTCCCATTATTTGCTACATTTTGAACTGGGGAGGAGGCTAAACACATGTATCATTTACATGTACAATATGCTGAACTACGGCCCACCCAAAGAGTCTTTTATAGAAATCGACACATACATCTACGTGTCTTGAAAAATTACCCTACTTTCAGCATCAATTAGTCTTTAATACCAGCTGTTTGCTTACTAATTTCCCTGCATTGTGACCATTTCTCACCAAGTTGTTAATTGCCACCTGCTCAGATAAACAACAACAACAAAACAAGTTAACAGAACTTCAGATGATCCTGGTACACAGTCAATCACAAACAAAATACAAGTAATTTGGAAACGTGTTTCCTGACCATTACTTTACAATATTCAGACTCTTATTGTGTTACTAGGGAAATGGAACACCTCAGTCAGTCCATGAATATACAGAAAAATGCAGAAGGACTGGAATAAGCTATATATCAGGAGTGTCCAAACTTGGCAACTTTTAAGGTTTGTGGATTTCAACTCCCGGAATTCCTAGCCAGTCATGCTGGCTGGGGAATTCTGGGAGTTGAAGTCCACAAGTCTTAAAGTTGCCAAGATTGGACACCCCTGATATATATGGTTCCTTAGATACTGCTGGTATGCAAATCCCATCAACCCTGACCACTGGCCAGGCTGAAGGATGATGGGAACTATAGTCCAATAATACCTGCCTAGCTCTGAGTTGGCAGTCAATACTTATTGTGAAAAGACACTGCCTGGCTGAAGAAGAAACCTTATTTCTTTATCTCTTCCTGGTTCTGTCTCAGAAAAGGAAGTCAGAAAGGAAGTCAACCTCTCTGCAAACTTTCTGTTCTCCATTCACTTTAATTAAAACACAAACACAACACATACCAACACTGAAATGCAAAAGGGAGGGGTCTATTTCCTCAAGGAACTGTTGCATTTAGAGGCGGGCATAAAATATTCCAAAAACAAAGACCTGCCACCCAAAACAGGGTGAAGTGCTTTGAATCTACAGCTAGTATCAAAAGGGCAGAAAACTCCAAATCCTTTTGCACCTGGCTCATACAATGTAAAGGTAAAGGTTCCCCCCGCACATGTGTGCTACTCATTCCCGACTCTAGGGGGCAGTGCTCATCTCCATTTCAAAGCCGAAGAGCCAGCACTGTCCGAAGACGTCTCCGTGGTCATGTGGCTGGCATGACTCAACGCTGAAGGCGCACGGAATGCTGTTACCTTCCCACCAAAGGTGGTCCCTATTTTTCTACTTGCATTTTTACATGCTTTCGAACTGCTAGGTTGGCAGAAGCTGGGACAAGTAACGGGAGCTCACTCCATTACGCGGCGCTAGGGATTCGAGCCGCTGAACTGCCGACCTTCTGATCGACAAGCTCAGCATCTTAGCCACTGAGCCATCGCATCCCATCATACAACGTACTAAGCCCTAAAGTAATTTGTTTCCTTTGGGCTTTGCATGTGGTGTGAGCCCACCCAAAGCATTTCATAAACCAGACTTCAAGGCTCAGCAAATCAAAGGGTATTTAGTTAACTTGAGTGATCCATGGCTTAGCTTACTGTGTAAATCCTGTCTGGAAATCCGTTGGGAAGTCCCCCCTCTCCCTTTCGCCCAGAAGATAAAAGGACTTGGGTTCCAACCCTCCAGTAGAGCATTTGGTTGAAATGCAGAACAATCTAGGTCCACTCTTTTTCGACTTTTTTTTTTTGTCTATGGCTGTATCTTTTAATAAATTAAAATCAACCTCTTCCATCTCCTTACAAGGACAGAAAAAAATCCTGCAGCGTTTGCAACACTGGACAACCAGAACAGTGCTCAGAATTAGCAGAAGCAAACTCCCTGCGTTGTTGAAGAGAAAGAATTCCACAACTCCATTTCAAAGGGAAGGTTTTGCCTTCTCTGAAACCCAGGAGTAGAACAGTGTTCTAGAAACACTACTTGCAATGCCAGATCATCTATAGCAATAGCAATAGCACTTAGACTTATATACCGCTTTACAGTGCTTTACAGCCCTCTCTAAGCGGTTCACAGAGTCAGCATATTGCCCCCCAACAATCTGGGTCCTCATTTTACCCACCTCGGAAGGATGGAAGGCTGAGTCAACCTTGAGCCGGTGAGATTTGAACCGCCGAACTGCAGCTAGCAGTCAGCTGAAGTAGCCTGCAGTACTGCACTCTAACCACTGCGCCACCTCAGTGTTTCCCCGAAAATAAGACGGGGTCTTATTTTCTTTTGATCCCCGAAATAAACGCTTGGCCTTATTTTCGGGGAGGTCTTGTTATTTTTGAGGTGCAGGAGGCCCCTTAACCTCAGCCCGCGGCCCGTGGATCAGCTGATCCAGAGAGGGCCGGAAGTTCTGTCTCTGTTTCTGGCACACTCTTGCCAGAAATTTCTGTTTCTGGCACACTCTTGCCAGCCCTAGTGTCGCTGGGCCTCCTTGTTGCTTCCCGTGCAAACAGCATGAGGTGAGGATGCGAGGCGGGGGGGGGGCTGCCACTAAGAGAAGGGGCACGGTAGCTAGGGTTTGCAGGAGTGGCCTCCGCGAAGCCATTCCGCGTGGATGGCAGGTGCGTGTGGGGCGCGTGGGACATGTTCCCCCCCTTCCCACCCAGAGGAAATGGCGGGGACTGGCTGCGCAGGCGCTTCAAAGGCCTTATTTTCGGGGGAGGGCTTATTTTAGCGCATGCGCTCAAAAGCCCGATCGGGCTTATTATCAGGAGAGGTCTTAGTTCGGGGATACATGGTAGTTGGGTAACTCTTTTAGAACAGGACAAAAACACCCTATATTCGTTTCCTTTCAACCCACAGAGACGTCTCTCTCCCTCCAGCTCACTACCATCTCCTTTCCACGATAAAAACAGTCCTTTTTTGATGTCTGACTGATGCAATGACAGTCCCAGGGCTCAAAGGCATTGATGCTATTTCAAGTCTCTGTTAGAAATATATTTGTTATTAAGTACAAGTGCTAATGGCTGAGCCAATAGCAAAAGGCTAACAGACAATTGAGCTAATAATATGAGCAAGTTGATTTTCACAGAAAATGAATGAGCATTGGCAAACAAATATTTTTTTTTGAAAATATTACATATGAAAACTGGTATCGTATGTCCCAGAAAGAACTCCTGAGGTTTTTTTTTAACAGGGGGTGGGGATTAAACTTGTAATCTTAAACCTTGCAAAGATAAGACTTAATCCCTCTCCCGAAATCTCATAAAATACTAAAAAGGACTAGCAGTTTAATTTATTGTTTATTGATTAGTCAAAAAACAACAACCCTGTCATTTCTAGAGGTCTGGAAGAGGGGAAGGTTCAACCTTGACTGAGACCACTCACTTCATCTGTTTTTTCCCCCAAAGTGGGCCATTTTTTCCTGCTCCATCCACTTTAGATTTTTGAAAAATAAACCCACCTGACATTTTGTTTAAAATTCTGATCCTGCGGATGAATCCCGGCGAACCGAGTTTCAAACAGTGAGAAAGTTTTCTCAGTGGGATTGTAAATCCCTGAAGGCAGAGATTTATAACCGAATTTTTGACAGCATCCTTAACTATGGAAGTGGCAGTAGGAGCTGCTAATCACATTAAGTTAAGATTATAGATGGCAAGGAAGACTTTTGAAACCTGGCTAGCGTGGCTTTGCTTAATTTATAGTGTTCTTGTCCAGGGGAAATCAAATTTCATAGTTGTGACATTTCTATCCACAGTTACTAAATGTTAACTTTGCTGAGCAGGCACCTTTGAGAGACAGGTGGTGGGATACTGCGGAGAGGAGATGGAGATAGACAGCTTTGTTCTGGATGGTGAATGTGATGGATGGGATACAGGACAACATCGTTTCATTCAAAGAGTTTTAGGGAGCCAAGATCTTCTGGCGGCAGAGAAGAAGCTCGGTGAAAGCTTTACAGAAAGGGCTTCGAAAGATAAATGGCTGAATGAAGATATTCATGGAAAGGTTCTGCCCGAGTGCCATCAGACAAAGCTGTGATGCTCTGGTAGAGCCTGTGGAAATGCTTGGTTTGCATTCCTTTACTGCTGGTCTCAGGGATCGTCATTTTCACTTCCAAAATTGGCTGGATCAGTCTTCCCCAATGTGAGCATCTGGAATTCTCAGCAATGAGGAATGGTGAGAATTGAAGATCTCATTCCTGGAGGCATCCATGCCAGGAGAGCTAGGAAGGAGGACTCAGGGCATGATAGAACCACTAGGACACGAGGCTCAACAGAGTCTTGTGAAGTCCAGAAGGCAGCTGCCCTCCAGAACAACACTCTCCCTGAGATTCCTACAACCCCAAATTTGTTGTCCTTCCAGAGAGGTTAAAACAGCTGGGTCTTCTCACAGGCAGTGTTGTGTGACATTATGTAACTCCCTACTTTGCTGAGTTGAGTTCTCTGTTGTTAATGGTTGTGGTTTCCTCCTTGACGTGACCATTTCTGTTCTTGTTGCCACACAATATTCATTTTTATACACTTCAATCCCACCTACCATGAGAGAGAAAGAAACCTATAACATCAGAAAGACAACGTATATATATAGGAGCCTGGGGGTAGAGTCAAGAGAGGAAACAGCCTGGAGTCATTACATTCCCACAAATGGTCTAAATCCAACCTCTCTTGAATTCCATTGACTCTTATCTAGTGCCAATTTAGTGCTAACTGCTAGTTGACTAGTTTCTTGTGTATACACTTGTAGTCTTAGTACAACTGGGGCCCAGCCACCTGGGTCTTTTAGTCTTAGCACAACTTCATCTTTGATCTGAATTTTCCATCAAAATTTGATGTTTGATCTGAACGTTTAGCTTCTGGGGCAAACATTTTGGGGTCCAGGCACCTGGGTCTTGTAGTCTTAGCACAACTGCAGAATGTGATGCTTAGAACGAAAATCTGATTAAAACAATAATGAAAACACTTGAGCAATAAATCTTCTTTACTGGACCTTAATGTTCCAGTTGTGGAACAGGTGTGGTCCTATTTCTTCACACCTGGCATTAATCTCATTAAATTGGTGCTAGATAAGAGTTAACAGAATTCAATGGGGGCTGCATTTGGACTGCTTGTGGGAACATAATGACTCCAAACTGCTTCCTCTCTTGACTCCACCCCTCAGGCTCTGCCTCTTCTTCTCCTACAGTATACAAACATCTCTCCAGCTGGCTTTCTGAGTGCAGGAAGAAACGTGCATAAGTGAAATGTTACTTCCTGCTGAAATGACATAATGTAACCCAACTGTTCTGACCCAGCTCCCCAAACACGACAAACCCTTTGTACTTAATCAACGATTCCTTTATTAGGCGCGCCAGCAGCCCCAGCAAAAAGTTTCTCTCTCACAGCAGGCTAACAAATCTGTCCGGCAGGGAGATGAATAGTTGTTTGCCACACCTATTCATCTCCGCCCCCTGCCTTTTATCCCCAGAGCTAGGTTGGGGCTTCACTAGCAGCGGTGGCTCTTCCGTCCCAAGGACCGGCCCATAGATTTCCACTGCTCTCCTCTACTCTGCCTTCTGCGCATCCGTGCATCAGGCACTGGACCTGTTCCTCCTCTTCCTCATCAGCCACCTCCAGACCTGGGGGCTGTTGACTCTCTATCTGAGGGCTGACGGATGGCCCAGGCTCCACCTCTGTCTCTCTCTCTGACAGCTCCATTCCCTCGTCCCCTTCGGAGCTCTCAGATTGCCTTGATGCTGGTCCTGACTCCCACGCCTCCTCCTCATCTGATTCAGCTGTTGGAGGGGCCGGCGGCCGACAGGCCACAACACCAACACTGACAGAGAGCTGTGGTCAGAGTCTTACCTTTATTACCGATGCTCCGGCTCTTGAAAGTGGGCTATGCATCTGTGCTGCTGCAGCCATGTTGGCGATAGTATTGAGATGGTTCATTTGATTCATGGCCATCGCTACAGAAGCAGGAGGTAGGCCAACCGGAAGAAGAGGATGGGGCATCATCATAAATGGCAGGTCTATTCCTGAAACACGAGAACAGCAGCCCGTAAATAATTTAAAAGCAGTGATTTCCTGAGGTTTTCACCCATAAAAGAGGGTGAAAGTTTAATGGAACGAGTCAATTAGGACTATAATTAGCTTGAAATGTTTTCTACATTTTTCAGTTAAAATTTAGCTTCAGGAATAAGAAGAACAATAGATTTGTATTAATACATAGAAGAAAAATAGGGCCGATTTTTTGTTTAAAAAGTAAAATAAAAATAAACCTTAGGTGGTTACCCCCGTATTGAAATTAGATATATAATCGAAGGGCACAAATCAATGAAGACACTTCTCTATCTACCAATCTACACCAAAAAAGAATTAAGTCTGTTTTTTTGTTTTTTGCTAAAGTATTCTGATGTTTAAAATGTACAATAGAAATATTGTAATCAGCATCTTTCAAAAGACCCTTGTGACTTGACTTGAATATAATATTCAAAAGATTCAGTTTTAAGATTGATGGCTGGATGACTTGACTTCTGGCAAGCAAAGCCAATCAGGAAATGCCTGATTCCCTTTAAAGACCACGTTTCACTTAATAACTGCAGTGATTCCCTTAACAACCATGGCAAAAAGGACTCATTTAACAACTGCCTTGCTTAACAGTGGAAAATTCTGCTCTCAATCGTGCTTATAAGTCAAGGACTACTTCTTTTTGGAAGACAATATGATGCCAGAACAGATGCTGGGAAAATCCTTATATCTACCTCTAGATCAGCGGTTCTCAACCTGTGGGTCGCGACCCCTTTGGGGGTCGAACGACCATTTCACAGGGGTCGCCGCGCACGTTAGCCCGCCATTTTGGTGCCACCGTCACTGCAGGGGTGAAAAGGTCCCGGTTCGGCCTGCTGCGGGTCGCCGGACAGCTGGTAGCCCGGACGCCGCCATTTGAGTTCTTCTACCCTCTGCGCATGCGCAGAATGCTTTGCGCATGCGCAGAGGGTAAAAGAACCCAAATGGCGGCGTCCGAGTGAAGTCTCCCACTTCCGACGCTATCAGCTGTCCGGCGACCCGCAGGCAAGACCGAAATGGGAGCATTTCGCCCCTGGTGCCACGCCCCCTTTGTCTGCTCTAGATTTATATTTACACAATACACCAAAAGCTATGATTGGTTTGGAAAGAATGTGTGTTGTGATATCTCTTGTTTCACTCACTCCATCCATCCATCCCACATCAACTGCTAATGGCAGTCTTTGTCCACTCATTAACTCTTCCCCTGCAGTCTCGTAATCTTTCCTTCTACACCATAGAGTTTTAGTGCTTCCAGACACCATCTGTCTGAACTGGGTTGCTCATCTCTTTACAATCCAATTGACATGCAAACAACATGCAAATGACAAACAGAATGTAACAACCCTTCCGTTGTTTTAAGGGACAATATCTCAAAGGTTTTACAAAGGGGGGTTGGGGGGGAGGGGAGGCAGAAAGGAAAGAGAAGAAAATGCATCTGCCTTCTGCAGATCGGGCAGAATTATTTCTTATTCAATAAACACTCCAAACACCACGCGAAAGACAACTGAAAAGACGTCACCATGACCATATCAGCAACAACAGCAACAAAATAATATACTGCAGGTTGGGCAGTAAAATAAAATATTTTTGTGGACTTTGCAGGGACACCAATTGGTTTCTGCTGTGCGAGACCAAACTGAAGAGTGCACCGAAGCAAGCAGTGGTGGGTTGCTACCGGTTCGGACAGGTTCGCGCAAGCTGGTGGCGGAAATTTGGCCCCATTCGCCGAACTGGTAGTGATGGCCGGCTTGCCACGCCCTCGAACCGGTTCCCTGCTTGAAAGCGGCTGGCAAAGAACCCTCTGCGCATGCGCAAAGCTTCTGCGCATGCGCAGAGGGTCAGTACCCGGATGTGACGCACGCGTGCAAAGCGCGTACTTCCGACGCGACGTGCGCACTTCCGAACCGATAGGGAAGGTAAGAGAAACCCACCACTGCAAGCAAGTATATATGTATGTATGTATGTATGTATGTATGCATGGCACAGTGGTTAGAGTGCAGTATTGCAGGCTAACTCTGCCCACAGCCAGGAGTTTGATCCTGACCAGCTCAAGGCTGACTCAGCCTTCCATCCTTGTGGGTGGAAGTTGTGGGTGCTTCCATCCTGGAGCATCCACAACTTCTAAAGGCAAGCCGTTCTACTGGTTGACTGTTCTCACTGATAGGAAATTTATCCTTAATTCTAGGTTGAATCTCTCTTTGATAAGTTTCCATTCGCACATTGCACAAAAAAACCCCTAAATTCCAAATGTAAATGCAGAGGGAGAAGAGAGAGGATGGAAGAAAAAGATTGAAAAATGGGATTGAAATGTTCTGGCTTTTAATGACCTCATTGTCCCACAGAGATTATGACATCACTGGAGAACTCCCTGTTGAATGCCAACATCTCAACGGTGCCATTAACACAACATGCTTAACTGGTTCCTGAATTAACCAATTTGTTGGATTAGCACAATACATTAACCACCAAATAGTTCTGAAATAACCAAATGGGTCACATTAAGAAAGCATGGTAAGCAACCCCCTTCCCCAAAGTTTAACATGAATCAGTGTTAACCAGGGTAAAGACAGCTGCTAAGAAGTTACTCAAAAGATGCTTCAGAGTAAATCCTGAGGTAAACGGACGGGACTCACATTCCCCAAACCAGGTGCTAAGCAAAATTAAGACTTTGAGTCCCTTCCTTGCACTGCCTGAGGTTTTTCAGGAAAAGGATAATTGAAAAAAAAAAGGGGGTTATGTTTAAAAAGTAGGGGCTTGGCCATCTCATATTTCCAAATATACCATCTGCATTAAAATTCATCAGACCCTCTAGAAGCCACCCATTTACCAAGAAAAGCATGGAAAGAAAATATATGCAACTCATTAATAGTTTTATTTATTTTTAATCTACCTTTCTTACTTTTATAAATAGCTCAAGGTGGCAAACATAATTCCTATTTCCTCTTCCTATTATGCCCACATCAGCAACCCTCTGAAGTAGTTGGGCTGAGAGAGAGTGACTGGCCCAAAGCAACCTAGTTGGCATATATGCCTAAAGCAGGGCTAGAAATCACAGTCTCCTGGTGATTGGCCCAAAGTCACTCACTCGGTTTTCCTATCTTGGCTTGACTAGAACTCATCATCACCTCATGACTGGCCCGAAGTTGACCAACCAGCTTTCATACCTAAGGCAGGACTAGAACTCACTGTCTCCTGGTTTCTAGCCTTGCGCCTTAATCACTAGACCAGGGGTTTCAAACCACATCCAGCCCGCGGGGTGCTTAGATCTGGCCCGTGGGGTCGCCCTGGAAACAGCGCCCCCCCCCAGCTCCATTTTCACTGGCAGAGGGCCAGCAAAACAAACTAAAAACAAAACAAAAGGAGAAATGTTTTCCCTTTTGCATTTGAGCATGCAAGAAGGGACAGGAAAGGAGAAAGGGAAAGAAAAAGAAAAAGAAGGGAAGATGGGAAGAGAGCAAGGAAGGAAAAATAAGGAAAGAGGGGAAGGAAGAAGAAAGGAGAATGGAAGGGAAGGAAGAAGAAAGGAGAAGGAAAGGGAAGGAAAGGGAAGGAAAGGGAAGGAAAAGGAAGGAAGGAAGGAAGGAAGGAAGGAAGGAAGGAAGGAAGGAAGGAAGGAAGGAAGGAAGGAAGGTTATAATGAGAGTGAGGGAGGGTCAGAGGGAAGTCCTGCCTTAGCACTTGGCCACCACAGGTCCGCCGACACAAGTGACATCGCCCACCCTGGCCATGCATACCCCCCGCCCTCCCGAGGTCAACCCTGATGCGGCCCTCAATGAAATCGAGTTTGATACCCCTACACTAGACCATACTGTTCCATTTGCAGCTTTCTTCACATATTCTGTTTAAGGTGGGGCAACCAATAGTTCTGCCTCCTCCAATAGGTGAAAAAATATAGTACTCGGGTTAATTTGGGCACCTGGCAGACAATTCCCTAAGTCCCTCTTTCTTTTCTTGGCAGTGAAATAAGAAATGGCAGCTAAGGAGAGTGTCTCCCTCCGCTTAACGGCAGGACTGGCCCCAGGACATTTCTGAACACGCCAAGATGCTGGAATGTTTGTGCTTGCATACGTACTGTTTGTGAGCAGATGGTTCTGCTGCAGAGGACTAAGTGGGTGAGCGCTCGCCAAATTGGCCTGCCCGGACAGTGCCGCGTGGCTAATCCCGTGATGGGATCCTGTCGGGATCGGCGACTGAAGCTTCTCTTTATCCCACGAGGATTCACTTCCACCTAAAAAAACAAAAAACAGCACACAGAACATTGATTGTTCCCCTCTTTTAAAGATAGCTTGTCGAACCTGCCACAACTTACACCTCTAAATAGAAACAATCCCCAGCTCCATTTGTTGAGAGAGGTATAGTTTATTAGAGATTAAGTGTATTACAGTATTGCAAAGCCAGAACTGAGAATCACGCACCAAAATCCCTAAGTTAAACTTTTCCCTCCCTTAGCTGTCTCTCATTGCCCACCCTCGTGTAACCAATCAGGTTCAAGCAAGATGTTTTCATCTTTCACAGTCCAAGTGTGGTTTGGTATGCGGCTCTCTCTTTCTTCCAGCTGGGTGACCTTGAGGCAGCATCTCAAGGAGATACAGCACTTACTTTCGTTTCCCCAAGCATTCTCCCACTTAATTTCCCCTCCCCATAGTTCATGACAATCTGTCACCGGATATCAGAGCCCCAGAGAAGCACAAGCTAGCATAAGGTGGCAGCTGATGTATTTGGGGTTTTCCAACAATTATTTCCCTCTCGCTGAGAAGAATCATAAGATCATTTCTCCTATTTCTTTATTTTGTTTTCATTGAAGTACAGATGACCCACCCCACATCGGATCTTAGGAATCCGCAAACTCTTCGGGTCATCAACCCCTTCATGAAGAATGTTCATCGACCCCAAACATTTATTCAATGAAAATAATTTAATAAATACTAAATATTTAAGAAATACTTTGATCTGAAAATCGAAGCTGAATTATTATGGCACAAATCAGACATGGTGGTTCCAGTGGTTATTGACACGCTGGGTGCCATACTAAGAAATCTTGGAGTGCACTTACAAAATCTGCACATTGACAAAATTTTCATCAGTCCATTACAAAAGGACCCACTGCTTGGAACTGCACATTTACTGCGCCGATACATTACGACATCTGAGGTTCTTGGGAAGAAGGTGATGTCTATTAAGGCCAACACCAGCTAAAGAACTGGCAACTGTGCCTTCACACTGTTGTGAACAAATAATAATAATATTAATAACAACAACAACAACAACAACAACAACAACAACTGTAATGGGACACTCATCAATCCTTAGGGGTCAACATTGACCACTTTGGATATGTGGTCCACCTGGATTAGAACATCGACCACCGAGATATGGAAATCATTGATAAAATAAGGCAATTAACCAGAATAAAACACAAATGAAAAATCATTAGAAATAACCTACACGAGAATAATGTACATTGAAAGCTATTGTTTCAGATACTTTGAGACTACATTCTTCAATGAAGACTGTTGTCGGTAGGGCCTCGGAGACGATGATAACTCACAATTAGGTGCCATAGCCAAAAGCTCTCTTTATCACAAATCTACCTAACCCACTGATTGCAATTGTGGGATGTAGAGGAGAGGGCCCTTGGCAGACCATAATTCTTGGACAGGTGTACACGTTGGCAACCTGATTAGCAAGTAAACAAGAAGAACACCTAAAAGTGAGCCACAGTCCATAAATTCTAGCCTTCTTCCTTTTAATAAATCTCAAGATATGCAAAAAAAAAAAAAAAGGATGAAAAGTGGTTGTGGGCAATTGTCCATGTGTCTGGTCACCATTGGTCCAGCCAAAGGAACAATCTGGATCTAAACAGCTAGCCCCAGTACATACACGAATCCTATCATGAGCCCTGGCTTGCAGTTCCTTTCAAGTGTAATTAATTTGCAAACCTCCTAATTGACTGAAAAGAGCCCGCTGTGTTGTTTACAGCATGGGAATTTTAACAAAATCTGCAAATCTCGGAGCAGGGAAAGATACCCACCAACAGGGGCACATTTATTTCTCAACCGAAAACCACAACAATAAGTAAGTGCATGAGTGCTGTTGACATAAAGCATTTTCTATACATCAGACAGTTCAGACTTTCTTAGCAAACTTTCAATAATCCAGGCAGTCTGTCTAGATTTGGTGTGTGTGTGTGTGTGTGTGTGTGTGTGTGTGTGTGTGTGTGTGTGTGTGTGTGTGTGTGAGCTGCAGATAAAATGCAGAGGCTAACAGATCTCAATCCTCTTCTATCATCTAACGCAATTGGTTGGATACATTTTCTATTGTTGAGGCCTCTGTTGCATCACAAGTTGCAATCACTCATGGTTGAACTGTTATTTTACTGAACTGGCTGGCTCCCAGAATGGACTAAACCCTGAATCATGGTTTATATATCACCAATGAATGGTTCTACAGTGTACATACATTAAGCCAAAGAAAAATAAATCTTATAAACGTTTGATGCAACATGTGAACTCCGCCAATATCTACTGTATATACAGGCAAAATATATAATCCTTACTGACATTCTGATGTTGGTCTATGACCTTTATAAAGATTGATTTGATTTACAGACTATCCAGGAAGAAAATTCACTCTCTCCCTTCAACCTGGCCAACTCTTCACAAGACTCTTCTCTTGATGTAAAAATAGACAAGAACCAAACACTGCTTAACCTTAACTACACTCTAAACCAGCATTTCTCAACCTGGACAACTTTAGTTTGGTGTAGCATAGCTGGCTAGGAAATTCTGGGAGTTGACGTCCAAGCATCTTGGAAAATTGCCAAGATTGAGAAATACCGGTTTAAATCCTATGTCGTTTCCCCCCCCACCCCCCCTATACATACAAATCAAATCACTTTTAGGAGATTTCTGCTCTAAGAAATGAATTTCTCTCTTCCCAGCCCTTCTACTCAATAAAATGATTCCATTATTTTGGGAACTGGTAAAAGGAAGGTATGGTTGGCATAGCATAGCTGGCTAGGGAATTCTGGGAACTGAAGTCCACGCATCTTCAAATTACCAAGGTTGAGATGTACTGGTTTAAACCCTATCCCATTTTTTTTTATTTTTTGCATATAAATCAAATCACTCTTAGGAGATTTTTACCCTAAGGAATGTCTTTCTCTCTTTTTGCTCCTTCCATTATTTTGCAAAGTGGTAAAAGGAAGGTATGGTTGAGAGAGTCTGTCTGGATTATTGACAATGCCAGGAATTCATTAACTAGATTTCCAATTAGAATCCATAATATTTCATTGACATGTAAGAGACAGTG
Source organism: Thermophis baileyi (assembly GCA_003457575.1). NCBI lineage: Eukaryota > Metazoa > Chordata > Lepidosauria > Squamata > Dipsadidae > Thermophis > Thermophis baileyi. Next base: position 509,522 of record QLTV01000220.1, read on the forward strand.
GCAGGGGGAAAAATGTATCTTAATTGAAGATAACAGCAGAGAAGCATTCTACATTCTTTATGATGAACACTTGGCTAATAAATGTGATTCATGTTATCAAACAGTAAAATCCGAAAGATCAATGACGGAGCCAAAAAAGGGAAATGCTCCATCATTTTTATGCTCACAGCCGAGCTATGAATTATCTTTACTAGTGCAAATGTGTAATTTGCAAAAACGATGAGCTTTGCATAGGCAAAGAAAGATGCGTTTATGCCAAGTTAAATTATATCATATGTTCTAATATAATGTGGCGTAATTACAGTGGAGTTCAATGGTACCGCTGTATTTGTGTCAGCCGGGCCATCATAAATTCCACACATTTTACAAGGATGACCTCAAATCCATATTGACTGAAAGGGGGTGCAATTCAGACCTTGTCTCTACCCTGTTTCCCCCAAAATAAGACATCCCCTGATAATAAGCCCAATCAGGCTTTTGAGTGCATGGCAATAAGGCCAAGCGCTTATTTCAGGGTTCAAAAAAAATAAGACAGGGTCTTATTTTCGGGGAAACACGGTAGATATATATCTAGAAATGACAACGTTCCAAAATGTAGAGCTGTAACAGGTCACGACTTACCAAGCAGCTCTAAAAAAGTAGAAGTCAATTTGCTTGGAAACTCGGGGTCTTTAACAGTTTAATTCCCACCTATGTTTCCACATTTGGGGGGGGGGGCTAACCTTCTCTCATTTCAATAAAAAATACCCCCCAACTAAGAAAGACATCCTAGGAGATTCATGCAGCGCAGTATCTAAATCAGTGCTTGCCAATAGTGGTAATGTCAACCCTGAAGCTAATCTGACCGGAGCCATATTGGAGCTTCAGTATTGCCACACTGGAGCTGAGGGAAAAAGGAGGGGGGATTAGAGATAGAGCGGTTGGTGTAGCCAAAATAAAATACTTTCTCTTGAGAACCAAGGCCATTCTCACACCTGGACCGTGGAAGGAGGAGTGAGGTCACCAGACAACCAGACGGCGTTTTGATTGGACCATGTGACTGATTGTTTGGGGTTGTGGGAAAACTTTATCTTTTAATTAGGTGAACCTTCAGAGTCGGTTTTCACCAGACATGGGCCAATATGATATTTTCAATAAAGCTATTCTTTGAGGAATTCACCTGCCTCGGAGTTTTGCTTGCTATGGGACTATTACTTGGAACCCTGACAGGTAACTTTTAAGAGTGTGGACTTCAGTTCCCAGAATTGTCACCAATGGCCAGGTTGCCTCTGAAATTCTGGGATTTGAGGTCCACACACCTAGAAATTGCTAAGGTTGGGAAGCAGTGTTCTAGATGCACGTCCTGAGACTTTTAAAGATGCACAAATGACACAGAAATCCTTTGGATTTCCGCTTGAATACTGTACACTCTCATATGGAAAGGCAGTTTAGTCTAGTGGTTTAAGGCACCAGGCTAGAAAGTGGGAGACTGTGAGTTCTAGTCTTGCCTTAGCCATGAAAGCTGGTTGGGCCAGGCACTCTCTCTCTCAGCCCAACCCACATCACAGGGTTGTTGTTCTGGGAATAACAGGAGAAGGAAAATGTGTTATACTGTATATGTTCGCTGCCTTGAGTTATTTGTAAAAATAACCAAGGGGGGATACAAACAAACAAACATACACACATATACTGTACATCAGTGGCCTCCAACCTTTTGGGCACCAGGGTCCGGTTCCGTGGAAAGAGGTTTTTCCGTGGCCTGGAGGGGTGTGGTTTCGAGTGCTGCCTGCATCCCATGGATGGGGCTTCGCTTGTTTACGTGGCCTGGTTTCTGGCATGCCACAGCCCGGTACCGGTCGACAGCACAGGGGTTGGGGACCCCTGCTCTACATACTCAGGTGCAGGACCAGAATGACACCATGAGCTGATCAGGGAGATTTCTTTATTGCTGCTCATCTATTTACAAGAATCTCACCAGACTAACTGCACTCTCTTAGGAACAACCAGATAAGGGCTTCAGGATTTCAAGTGTGCGTGTGTGTGTGTGTCTGTGTGTGTGTGGACTCTGTCGCTTCCTCTCTTGCAGAAATTCCAAACTAGCCAGTCTTTTAACTCCACCCCCCCCCACTCTAGCTGGAGATTCCACCATATCTACAGACAGACAGACAGACAGACAGACAGACGGTATGCATGTTCTGCCTTAATTATTCCATCTGTATTTTTTCTTAGCTGTGTTATGCATTATTTTAAAAACACATAGTAGCAATATTTGTAGGTAAAACATAGTCCAGTCTAAATGCAAAATCAAGTTAGCGCTGAGGTCCCTATCAGGAACATAACTGGCATTGACTCATGGTGATTACCAAAAGATTGATATCGCTGGCGTAGATTTTTATTTTTATCATTTAAAAAAAAAACTTTTCATTTTCTTACCGTGTGGCCCCGAGAGGTTCCTAAGAATGCCCCCACAAGGTATACTTCGTACTCCTTTTAATTTTCCTTCTGTTTTTCTGCTTTAATGGATCTAAATTTTAGTGGATTGCTTTAACGTTGTTTGCAAAGTTTATTTATTTATTTAGCGTATGGCGATGTTACATTAGCCAGGAGACTACAATGCTAATGCCGAGTAGTAGTTTGGCTGCCTAAGACTGCTAGCCCTGTTTGGTTCACACTCACATGCTTTTCAAGGTGAGAAAGAAAGAAAGAAAGAAAGAAAGAAAGAAAGAAAGAAAGAAAGAAAGAAAGAAAGAAAGAAAGAAAGAAAGAAAGAAAGAAAGAAAGAAAGAAAGAAAGAAAGAAAGAAAGAAAGAAAGAAAGAAAGAAAGAAAGGAGGGAGGGAGGGAGGGAGGGAGGGAGGGAGGGAAGGCAGCTTCATCTGGAGCCTCCTTCCTCCACCAAAGCCACTGTAAATGGGTGTCACAACCAGGAAGGTTCAGCACCAGCATGATTCTAACCATCTGCATGAAGTGCCGGCTCGTCTCCCCACCGAAGTGGTACCTATTTCTCTACTTGCATATAACATGCTTTCAAACTGCTAGTGAGCAGAAGCTGAGGCGAGTGACGGGAGCTCACCCTGCCACCAGTGCTAGGACTCGAACTGCTGGGGCAAAGACCATCTCCAGCATCATGAAGCCACCGAGCCTCTGTTTGCAGAATGAGAATAGGTACATAGGTCACATCATCTCTGCAAAGCAACATGGCACATTTATTGTCATTTGCCCTCTCTGTGGACGCCCGTGATTGCAAGAAGAATTGCAGCTTTTAGATGTTCTTTTCTTCTACATGTAAGACTACTTTGCATCCCCATTAACTCTGAGAATTCAGAGAATTCAGAGTGAGAATGCAATAAACCACTTGGTGTTACATATTTACTGGCTTCACCGGAGAGATGGCAAGAAGCTTCAGCGAGTAAAACACTTTCCACCTAGTCATTAATTCTGGTTTCCCCCCCCAAAATGGGGTCACGGTTATTTGACAACAACATTTTGTTTTGTAATTATATCTTGCTTCCTGAACGCTTTTTCCTCTACCAAAAAAATCTTAGCTAGATGCTGCATACACAGTCAACCCCAAATAGGGTGCCTTATCGCTTTCCTATGTAAGTAGATAAATGAAAAAAAAATGCATTCTGCCCTGCGACAATTTTTTCTTTCCATCTCTTCCGCTGAAGTTGGCTTTGTCAGAAGCAACTGGGAGGGCTCAAGAGATTCATCCACATATTTATTTATTAATATTATTTTTTTCTCGGTTATGAAAACTTTTCTTGGGTGGGCAAAGAGCATAAATATTCCTCCCTGCTCACATATTACGAGGCCTTTGGGCAAGAGATCCTTCAGCGGTACAACGGGAAGAGAAAAGCTTATATTCAAGCATAATGTCCAAACAAATTATTTACACTTAGATATTTTCCTCCCATCTTTTTATTTTATGCAGCAAATATTTTATACAAATGGCAGGATGACAACTGGAATCAAAAGAAGAGGCTGAAACGTTAACCATTTATAGATGATATCTCTTTGCTAGCTGAAAATAAAGAAGTCTTAGAAGAGCTTAGAATGAAATGAAAAAAAGGAAGTAAACTCGTATTAAATATGAGTGCTAAATATTAAGAAGACAAAGATAGTATTAACCAGTGTTAAATAGCGGTTTTCCCCCCTCTAGGTCCAATACAAAGAGAATATTGGAAAGCCAACCCCATCAAGGAAAGCCATAAGAAAGACACAAAGGCTAACGACGTTCCAATCAAACAAGAACAGAAAGTCAGGACAGTGTGGTCTTTACACCGATATTGTACAACTGTTGAAAGCCAGACATTGAGAATGAGCGGGGGGGGGGGGAATAGATGTCTTCACATTTCAATTTTGTCTTAGATCAAATAAAATAAAGTTGATCGTTCCACATAAGTGATGATCAACTCACATATGTTGGGGTTGATGTACTAGAAAATGTGATCAGGATTTGCAAAGTTGGGGGAAGCAGAAAGAAGATAACAAATGATTGGATTATAGATTGCTGGAATGTCCTTTAAGAGGTAGACGTCTGAGCTAGAAGGTGGGGTTAAACATGTCATCAGTTTGGAATCATTGCGTTGCTATAAGAATAGAATAGAATAACAAAGTTGGAAGGGACCTTGGAGGTCTTCTAGTCCAACCCCCTGCTTAGGCAGGATACCCTACACCACTTCAGACAAATGGTTATCCAATCTCTTCTTAAAAACTTCCAGTGTTGGAGCATTTACGACTTCTGGAGGCAAGTTGTTCCTCTGATTAATTGTTCTAACTGTCAGGAAATTTCTCCTTAGTTCTAGGTTGCTTCTCTCCTTGGTTAGTTCCACCCCTTGCTTCTTGTCCTGCCCTTAGGAGAATAGCTTGACTCCCTCTTCTTTGTGGCAGCACCTGAGATATTGGAACTCTGCTATCATGTCTCCCCTAGTCCTTCTTTTCATCAGACTAGACATACTCAATTCCAGCAACCATTCTTTATATGAGATCCAAATCCAAGCCCCCTTGAATTCCATTGACTTTTATCTAGCGCCAATTTAGTGTTGATTGTTAGTTGGCCAGATTCTTGGGTATAGGTAACAACAATAAACTCTTCTGTGCTTTGAACTCTACGAATGCTCCTGGTTATTTGCTCCTGACAAGAGGTAATGGAAAATGGCTTGATCCTAGAGTTGTGGCTTTGAACAAGAAGACTTGAATGTCCAAACACAAGTAGCATTTTTGGCAACCTCCCTTTATATCTGACAACTAAATACGGAAAGGTGAGAGGTACTGAGCAGGATAATGGCCCAACATGCAGGACAAGTTTGTCACATCCCTCTCCATCTTAATGTCTACAGAAGGTTGAGGAAAAGCACAAATGTTTTAAACGGATTCATGACCAAGACAAACGTCGTGCTGAAACATTTTGCCTGTCAAGATGAATCAGTTTCCGTGGCTGGTAGGAGAGAGAGAGAGAGAGAGAGAGAGAGAGAAGAACAAACATGTTTTTAATCATAATTAACACCACTACAGGTCCGCATCATTTACTAAACAGTGGATGCAATGTGTAAATTAAGATGATGATCCATATCTGGACTCATTCCAAAGAATGTCTGCATGATAGATGCCGAGGAAGGAAAGCAAGGCACTGCGTTGCAGAGAGCAGAGACGGTGCCTGTTCTATTTCACAGAACCCTAGAGCCGAAAGGATCCAGTGGTGGGTTCTAAAACCCTTTACTACTGGTCTGCGCATGCGCAGAAACGTCCCAGGCGGGTGGGCAGAGACTCCCACCACCGCCGCTACCAGTTCTAAGAACCGGGCCGAACCGGGAGCAACCCACCGCTGAAAGGATCCTTTGAGGCCATCCATACCACCGCCGTTCTGTGCCGGAATCTACATCTAAGCCTCTCAGGTTCTTCTGTTTGAATACATCCAGTTAAATACCAACCATTAAATGCATCTAATATCCTAATCAAGGAACTACCAAGAAAAGAACCCCATCATCACTAACTACTGTACATAGACAGAGAACCCTACACTCCCTTGTACTGATGATGTTACCTAGTTGGGTAATGAGACGTCTGCAAGCAAACAACCAACCTTAGAGAGCACCAAGGACTATGAACTCTGCAGGGGACATACCACAAGGTTCTGTCCACTTAAGGAGGCTTTAAACCACCTTTTATATAAGAGTATAATAAATGCTGGCTATTAATGATGTTGATATGTCAATCAGCTTAATTTTTTTGATGGCATGTGTTAGGTTTATGCCTACAGTGAAATATACAGTTTACCAAAATGTTTGGAAGAGTCATCTTTTATGGTTAGAGGTACGGTTGGGTGAATTCAATTAGATGTGTTGTGCATACACAGCCAATATATGGAGCATTTTGAATATACTCATGTTCTATCCAGGAGAACATGTGAATATTCATCAATCAGGGATGAGAGTTGGTTTTGCCATTCTCAGTTCTATTACATGAACGACATGGTCTTATCATTCACACACAAACACATACATGTATGTATGTATGTATGTATGTATGTATGTATGTATGTATGTATGT
>QLTV01000220.1:519197-532924 GCA_003457575.1 Thermophis baileyi
TTCTCTTCTCTTCTCTTCTCTTCTCTTCTATTCTTCAGCTCTGACAGGATAGTGGGGAATTGAAGGATTTATATTCCTTGCAGACAGCTAGTCATTTGCATCCTTTTAGAGGGTCGTTGAAGCACTTGGAGGTTTATCTGTGTCCTCAGGATAACCTGAGTAGTGCTGATGGTTCCTGTAGTCTGCAATTTTTTCCCCCTTTGGAAATCCATTCCTACTCCCACACCATTCAAAGGGTGTTCATCCCAAACTGTATATCTTAAAGTCTGTAGAGATTCTCAGTCATCCAGATCATGGTTGTCCCACAACTACTCAGGTGACCCTGAGGATGCAGATAAACCTCCAAGTGCTTCAACACCCTTTAAAAGGATGAAAATGACCAGCTGTCTGCAAGGAATATAAATCCTTCCATTACCCACTATCCTGTCAGAGCTGAAGAAGCTTCTTGGATGAGAAGCGAAACATCTTCAAAGAAAAAACAAGAAAGTCCAGTTGCCTCCTGAAAAAGCACCTTTGGGACAACCATGATCTGGATGATTGAGAATCTCTACAGGCTTTATAATACTGTTGACATCTGATGAGTCTTTTTCTATCCACCCTCCAAGTCTTCCATAATGTTGAGATACATTCTTAAACTCAAATCAGAGAGTGTCTGATTTAAGTTATACGTCTATGGGAAATCAGAGAGAGTTTGATTTAAGGTGCATGTCTATGGGAACCTGCTTGCTACATCCACTCCATTTTATACATGTCAAGGTTCTTTTAATTTTTTTTAAGTGTCTGCTATAAAAAAAAAACACAGCAAAGGGTCAGCCTGCTCCAGGCCCACCAAAATGTCAAGGCCTTGTTTTAGAGTGTGCCCATTTGTTCAGGCAAAGAGATATAAGGCATCTAGGAGTATTCACGAAATACAGTATCTTTAACAATTGCACCCATCTGCTTTTTGGTAAAGGGGTGCCTTAACCATGGTTGGGCATGTTCAACTGGCACCATGTTGTGGGAGAACTCATGATCTGCTTTCAACACGTACACAAGGAGGATTGCTTAGTTTAAACACCTGGCCTACTCTTTCATAGGTTGCTGGCATTTCTTTGTCTGAAATAAAAGAATTGGTTCAATTCTGCAAGTTAATCCGATGAGAGGATCAATACAGTTGTAAGCACAGATGTCTGTAAGCAGGAGTGGGCTTCAAAACTTTTAGCAAGGGGTTCTCTGCCCGGTTGCTGGGTGGGCGTGGCCATGGTGGGTGTGGCCATGTTGGCCTCCTGCATCACGGGGGGGGTGGCGTTTTTGCCCTACCCGGGCTCCGGAGGCTTTCCTCGAGCCTCTGGGACGGCGAAAACGGCCTCCCCAGGCTCTGGAGGCCCTCTGGAGCCGTTTTCGGCCTTCCCGAACTTCCGGTAGGCCCGTTTTTCACCCTTCCCAAGCCTCCGCGTGCGCCCTGCACTTACCTGCATCTAAAATGGGCCGCGTGGGGACTCCTGGGAGAGGAGGGATGGGGTGGGTGGGGCCAGCCAGGAGTGGGATTTGGGGGTTCTCTGAACTGCACAGAATCTTAGCTATAGGTTCTCCTGAACCCCTGCGAACCCCCAGCAGCCCCACCCATCTGTAAGAAGTCATGGCGATGTTCAGAATCTATGTCGGTGACCACGTGCATTGACCCGTCATTGCACCAATGCCATTCACATCACTTGCCATGCCTCTTAGGTGGTTCCCCAATGAGTTTGTCGAGGTAGCTTTCCAATTTACCCCAATGGGTATTAATCAAGCAAAACAGCCTACAAAGGGGAAGAGAGATATAATTAGCAGCTCTTGGCCAGGCAAATGAATTATTGATGCTAAAGTTCACAAAGTTTAAGCTGGATATTTAAGTTTAAGCTCTACAACAAGTGGTGGGGTAGAATAGAATGAGGATAAGGCAATCACGTTCCTATAGATTTTACTACCTTCTTATGGCAAAGAGATGCAGTACTGATCTGCGATTGGCTTGTGTAAGAACTCTGGTCATTTTTGATGATGTCCTCAAGGGATATTTAGGTTGAGAAACAAAAATACCACATTTGATTGGAAAACTTTTCATCTGGCAGCTAGAGTGGGAGATAGCCAGTAGGACAGTAATTTTGTCAACTTTCTAAAGGCACTTTGGGGTATCTCTCAGAAAAGGAGTTCTTGCTAAAGTATTAGGGGCTCACCATCTAGATATATTTCTTAAAACTGACTCTTTCTAAGGAAGGAAAGTCTGCAACATGCAAATTTGCTTTAATGTTTGGTGGGTATGAAAAATTTCAAAAACTAATTTTAAGTTCAATCAGTTGACATTGTTTTCTCCTTTGGTTTCAGACTCATTCTATTTTTTTTGTTTTTGTTTAAAAAAAAAGGTGAGATGTCTCTAAATGAAATTCACACTGTCCACTACATCTACCTGCATCTGACATTTGATTTGTGGCTATACATTTCTGGGGGAGAAAAGAACTGAATTCTCTTGCTGAAGATAATAATAATAACTTCGGCCTCCATGCATGGAAAATTCTCAAAAGCTGGTGTGCGCATGCATATATGTGCTACATCTTAGAAATATACAATGCTTTCTTTCTTTCCTTCCTTCCTTCCTTCCTTCCTTCCTTCCTTCCTTCCTTCCTTCCTTTCCTTAAGAAATAAGAAAATAATTTCTTACCTTCCTTCCTTCCTTCCTTCCTTCCTTCTTCCCTTCCCTTCCCTTCCCTTCCCTTCCCTCCTTTTTAAAAATTCGGTGTACATGATGTTGCTTTCTTTTTTATATTTCATACAGCCAGCAAATCTGAGATTAAATATACTACTAATCAAAGGAAAACTCTCATTTCTGAACGGTGAATGCAAAAATGGAGGGCTGTATTTCAGAAGTATTGTGACTTCTGCCATCTAGGAGGTCTGGCCATAATCCTGGGGGTCTCCTTGTCTCCTTCTTAACAACCCTCTGCCTGATAGCTTTGAGACCAAGAATACTTTTAAAATACTAAGACTGATTTGTTTTTAAGTTGCTGTACTGACATGATGTTTTTACTGCTGGAAGATGCCCAACTGTTTTAACAGCTGCTTTGCTTTTAGAGACGTTGTAATTCTGGTTTTATTACATTTGTTTTAACTTATTAGTGGCCTCGAGGTTGTTCAAAGGCAAACAACTCCAGTATATTTGTGAGGAGGCTCCTAAGACCTCATCACATCACCAGATTCACGTTCCACAAATTTCCTGGAGTTACATCAGGGAAGAACATTATGGCAGGAACCTTCACGTACAGGGAGAAGAGAACAGAGGGACATAATTGATGTCCTTCAGTTGTTTGGTCTACAACTCTCACAATCCCATATCAACGGGCATGTTGGCTTGGGATAATGGAATTAATGACCATAATATCTGGAGGGTACCAAGATGGCCTTAACTTATTTAGGAACATTGATTCCTGGCAATTAGGAACTCTGCTTCACATGGCCTTTCCAGTTCTAAATTTCCAATGGATTTGGTCATTGTGAGCTAACTCTGCAGATACTCATGGTTAATTTGTTCCAGGTGGTACGATGAGATTTTCCCCATAAGGAATAATGTAGTGAGTCACAAGGCAGCCGACATTGACCAGTTCTAGCTGGTGTGTCAAGTACTAAACAAATGATGAGTAGCGGGACAAAACCTTCGGGTCAAACTGCGTTGAGTGCCAAATTCGATGAGTTTCAAAGCAGTTGAGTACCAAGGTATTACCATTGTTGTTGTTAGTTGCGAAGTTGTGTCCGACCCATCGCCTATTACCAATTTGGAGGGATGTATTGCCATACATCCCTCCAAATTGGGAAGCAGAAAGGTCTGGCATGCAGATTTTCAGAAGTCTATGTACAGTAGACCTCAACTTACAACAGTTTGTTTAGTGACTGTTTGAAGTTACAACAGCACTGAAAAAATAGTTGTTGTAAAAAAGTGACTTAGGACCTTTTTTCACACAAACAGCATCCCCAAGGTCACATGATCAAAATTCAGACGCTTGGCAACTGACGGTTGCAGTGTCCCGGGATCATGTGATCCCCTTTTGCGACCTTCTGACAAGCAAAGTCAATGGGGAAGCCAGTTTCACTTAACAACCATGTCACTAACAACTGCAGTGATTCACTTAACAACTCTGGTAAGAAATGTCATAAAATGGGGCAAAATTCACTTAACAAGATCAGGAACTTAGCAACAGGAATGTTGGGCTCAATTGTGGTCGTAACTCGAGGACTACCTTGTAGACAAATCTAGTATCAATTTGTTTCATCCGTTTTCTCTACTCATCATGGGTGGGCTTACTATAGAGTACTTCCTCAGGAAGTCTTATTCAGTATGGCTGGATCATATCAAAAGCAATCTTAACCCAGAATACAGGGAGCCCTCGACTTACAATTGAGCCGAAGATTTCTGTTGCTAAGTGAGACATTTGTTAAGTGAGTTTTGCTCCACTTTATGATCTTTCTTGCAAAATTGGTTAACTGAATCACTGCAGTTGTTAAGTTAGCGACATGATACTTAAGTGATACCGTGTTTCCCCGAAAATAAGATCCTGTCTTATTTTTTTTTTACCCTGAAATAAGCGCCTGGCCTTATTGCCATGCACTCAAAAGCCCGATTGGGCTTATTATCAGGGGATGTCTTATTTTGGGGGAAACAGGGTAGTTAAGTCTTCTTCACTGGAGAAGAGCCTAATGTTGGGAACGATTGAGGGCAAAAGAAGAAGGGGACGACAGAGAATGAGGTGGCTGGATGGAGTCACTGAAGCAGTCGGCGTGAGCTTAAATGGACTCTGGGGATGGTAGAGGACAGGAAGGCCTGGAGGAACGTTGTCCATGGGGTCGTGATGGGTCGGACACAACTTCGCAACTAACAACAACAAGAAGTTAAGTGAATCTGGCTTCATACATTTGAGTCAATTGGCAAGCGTTTGAGTTTTGATCATGTGACCATGGGGAGGCTGTAATGGTTGTAAGTGTGAAAAATGATCGTAAGCAGAGATGGGATTCACTTACCTTCCCTACCGGTTCGCAAATGTGAGCCTTGTCTGCGCATGCACAAGGCCTTCTGCGCATGCACAGTGCTCATGCATTATGTCCGGGTGGATGGGTGGAGCCTCCCGCAGTTGCCGCTACCAGTTTGCGCAATCCAGAGAGAACTGGCTGAATACCACCACTGGTCATAAGTCACTTTTTTGAGTGCTGTTGTAACTTCGAACGGTCACTAAATGAACTGTTGTAAGTTGAGGACTACCTGTACTCAGTACAGGTAGTCCTCGACTTATTGTATCCCTGAATTTGGACACTGAGAAAAACAGCATCTCCTTCCTATCCTACCAAGTATACCGTCACTCATCCAGAGCTATTAATAGCCTTGTCCTTCATAAAGTTGTCTAACTTTGAAAGATGTCCAGGTTGATGGCTTTTTAAAGTCTTGTAACGGTGAAAGATACATTTTAATGGTTACCCATAAAACCAAACCTAATTCAACAAAGGAAACTATGGGCAAAAAACGACAACTATCAAACTTTTCAACAAATGTCTAGAAAATAAAAATAAAGGATTGGGGAAGCTTTCAGAAGTGTGTGTGTGTGTGTGTGTGTGTGTGTGTGTGTGTGTGTGTGTGTGTGTGTATAAACAGGAAGTAGTTCTTTTCACAGACTGAAAGTTCAGTAGCTGGAATAATAAAATAAATCTGAGTATAAATATAAGTGGTAGATGCAGATTCTATAGTGGTGTCTTCTGTTTTTTTTTTAATAATCCTAAGTAAAAATACAGAAGATGAGAAGGTTGCTCTTTTAAATGTTTACTACAAAAAAATGGGACTGATTTTATACCACTTTATAATGCCTTGGTAAGACCATGCTTGGAATATTGCATCCAATTTTGCTTGTCATGATATAAAAAAGATGTTGAGACTCTAGAAAGAGTGCATAGAAGAGCAACAAAGATGATTAGGGGACTGAAGTCTAAAACATATAAAGAACGGTTGCAGGAATTGGGTATGTCTAGTTTAATGAAAAGAAGGACTAGGGGAGACATGATAGCAGTGTTCCAATATCTAAGGGGCTGTCAAAAAAAGAGGGGGTCAACCTATTCTCCAAAGCACCTGAGGGCAGGACAGGAAGCAATGGATGGAAATTAATCAAGGAGAGAACCAACCTAGAACTAAGGAGAAATTTCTTGATAGTGAGAACAATTAATCAGTGGAACGACTTGCCTCCAGTAGTTGTGGGTGCTCCAACACTGTAGGTTTTAAAGAAGAGATTGGACAACCATTTCTCTGAAATGATATAGGGTCTCCTGCTTGGAAAGGGGGTTGGACTAGAAGACCTCCAAGGTCCCTTCCAACTCTGTTATTCTGTACATTCTGACTTTTCAATGAATGATAACTGAAAACTAACAGCAACTTATAGTGGTTTCCTAAAATACATCTGATCATTTGAAGGACAAGATAATGCGTCCAGTTTGAAAAAAGAAGGGGTAAAGTTGACTAAAAGCCCATGAAGAAATTTCTCCAAGAATCTAGTTGCCATTTAAAATGGGGGGGGGGATGAATGAGCAATCCAAAGACCCCTCACATTTGATGATTTGCTTTTTATATTCACATTAACAGGACGCAATATTGTACGTTCCAAGTAAGCCACAAAAATAACATATTAAAAATGGAGAACTCCAGTGAAGGCCTTCTGCTGGTCTATTTCCAAAAAGTTATCAAGTGGCTCAGCAGATGTAATTACTGCTCGGCTCTGCCAAGCCTTTGAAGTATGCCCATTAATTCAGCAATTCCCAGTCTGTCCATCAGTCAGTCATACTTAAAAAATATGTCTATCACGACTTAGGTGTGGTAATCTGTTGATAATTGTATAATAAATAGATAAGGGGGTAGGGGAGAAACACCCAGATTTTCTCCAACTTTGTGAAAACTAATCCTAACTTTAAGTGAGAAAAATTTGGGCTGGGTTGATCGATTAACTTAAATGAACTATAACACTGCTAAAAACAAAATGTTTAATTTAGACTTTTTACTAATGATTTACCTTGCTTAGTATCAGAAGCAGCAATCTGTAAGCTGTGGGGTACATGTGGCCAGAGGTGGGTTCCTACTGGTTCTAACTGGTTCTTTAGAACTGTTAGTAAACCGGTGATGATGTCACGGAACCGGTTCTTTCGCCGTCTCCGTGGGTGCCGCCATCTTGGATTTTGCTTCTGCGCAGAAGCTATTTTTTTATTGCTGTGGGGGCGGGGGCATGCGCAAAGCGCGAGGCAGCACGACCCTGAGCGAACCGGCAGCAAAAGGATCCAGAACCCAACCCTGCATGTGGCTATCAAGGTCTCCTCATTTTTTTATTTTTGTAGACCTCTAAGGCTGCACTGCCAAAATTTGCATCGGAGAATCAATTTATATGGACATCTCTGCCACCTTTTGCTAGAAATAGACAAAACTGGTATGTTTAGCTTCGTACAACATTTATCACATGTAAAAATGCCTCCAGTCCCAAAGTGTGCAAAAAAAAAAGGAACAAACTCTTTTCTCCATTCTGTTATCACATCACATCAGTACCAATTTGGACGTCACTACCCAACCTATATCACAAGATAGCAGTTATGGGGAAAATGAAGAAAACGGTTTTATGAACAGGACTTTGAACTCCTGGAGGACAGGTGAGATATAACCCTAATCAACCTGTAAAGAAATCCATTATTTTGTTGCAGTTATGGATAATAATATACTTCTTAAGCATTTGTAAGCCACTCATGAACGATGAAACATGATTACACAGGAAGCAACTCGCTCTTGCTCGATTCCACTCCTTAGCACAGAGGTCTTCAAACTTGGCAACTTTAAGACTTGTGGACTTCAAGTCCCAGAATTCTCCAGCTGGCTGGAGAATTCTGGGAGTTGATGTCCACAAGTCTTAAAGTTGCCAAGTTTGGGGACCCTTGCCTTAGCACATGTGGCAAAACAAACTTGAACATTTTCATATTACATTAATTACCGCAAATTCAGGATCTCAGCATGTTGCTCTCTTTACATGCCAAGATAATGGACCAAGACTTGTTAGCTCATGAACTTTATCTTCTTTGGAAAAAGAAAGAAAACACCCAAGATTTGGGGGCTTCACTGTACACTAAGAAAGCCAACTCTGTTTTACATAGTTCTTAATTCTAGTGTGAAAAGCAAGCTAGGAGGAAACAGGCTAACTGCATTAACACTCTGCCAATTCACTGCAAGTTAGGAGTCACCAAAAACCTAATTTACTACTCAGTGTGAATTTAGTTACTGTGAAGAACATCTGATGGTAGCTGAATGTAGTTGGGCACCATTTATTGCATACATGTGCAAGAGAGACTATTCACTCCTGCACAGAGAAGAGGTGGGTTAAATAATACATACGCAGCCTTCAGCCTAATTTTATTTATTTATCGAATTTATATAACCACCCATCTCATTGAAGGCTCAATCTGTTCTTGTCTGCTGCAAGGGGAAAAGGGGGAGGGAAGGAGGGGTATAAGGAAGAAAGGAAAGTGAAGAAGAATTCAGAATGAGAAAGGTGAAGAAAGAAGAATGTCAAGAAGAAACCAAATGTCCATTTTTGATCAGCTCAACTGACCACTGAACCCAGGCCAGGATCTTGCTTGCACATAGATGTAGCTCTTAACAGAAAGTTACTCAATCCTCATGTAGTGGATGAGAGCCTAAAGAATATCATTAACTCCAAGTGGCTTCCAAAGGTGTCCTTCCCAGAAGCAAAAATGGAGGCAGAAGATGGAAAGCAATCAATGTCTCTGATATGGGTGAAGGACATGCTTCAAGTCAAGAGAGGTGTCCTTCAACCCAAATGCTCTTCTGATAAAGGCCTCCCAACCTACAGAAGATGGAAAGCAATCAATGTCTCTGATATGGGTGAAGGACATGCTTCAAGTCAAGAGAGATGTCTTTGAACCCAATGCTCTTCTGATAAAGGGCATCCAACCTACAGCAATGCAGCCTTGGAAACAGTTTTCAAACTTTACCAATTTTGGCTGGTTGCTCCATTCATATTAAGCAAGCTGCACTTTTGATGATCATTTATAAAAATATTGACAGCTTGCCTCCTTCTACCACTAGCCCAGCAACGTGTTTCTAAAACGTTGTGCCCATCTCTCGCGAAGCATCGCCATCTGCCAGGGGTGGCATTTCCTAGCTGTTTACTCTGTCTACCTCCAAGAAGTCATCTGCCACTGCCTAATGCTGCCTGAATAAAGGGGATTAAGACTCGGATGCAACAGAGACTATTGATAATGTGGCATAATTGGGAAGAAATGAAGATAAATGAGGTTGAGGATGGAGAGGCAATTAGTCGAGGCGCCCGTACAGCTGTGTTCTCGGCCTAGCTCCCTTGGCCTTTCCAATGGCGAGGTACGGGCAAATTAAACATAATGACAAACGCTCACTTCCCCGAGCTCTTCATTTTGGGAAGAAAGTTGATGTTTGTTCTTGACAACCCCCGGTAATAAAATTACTACTTTCTTAAAGAGCAATACATCACAAGCCCCTGTGCAGAGGAGGGTACATTATATCATCGACTTTCTTTTTTTCAAATAGTTTTATTAATGTATAATACGACATACAAAGAGAATACAAAAGCAAATATTAGGGAAATTAGGAAAGGAACAAGGGAAGTGGATAGTGGAGGAAAAGAAGGGAAAAAGAAAAGAAAAAGGCATTGACTTCCGAATCCTTTGGTGCAGTAAAATAAGGCATTAAGATCTACCCTCAACTTTTAACTTTTTCATAATAATAGAAACTAGCCATTTCTATAACAACAAATCTATCTAATCAGTAAAACCACAAATCAAAGTTTCATTTGTTTCCACCTCAAGCACAAAGTCCAGAAGTGGTTTCCAAGTAGAAATGAAAGTATTTGTATTTTTTTCTGCCGACTCCCTTTGGTGCAATAAAATAAGGCATTAAAATCTACCCTCAACTTTTTACTTTTTCATAGTAATAGAAACTAGCCATTTCTATAACAACGAATCTATCTAATCGGTAAAACCCCAAATCAAAGTTTCATTTTTTTTCCACCTCAAGCACAAAGTCCAGAAGTGGTTTCCAAGTAGAAATGAAGGTATTTGTATTTTTTTTCTTTCATCAAAACAGTCAATTTAACCATCTCTGCTAACTCCATCAGTTTTTGTAGCCATTCATCCATTGTGGGGATCGAGGTGACCTTCCATTTCTGTGCATCATTGACTTTTTTCTTAACTTCTTATCACAGTTGGTTTCCAAACTCTACGTCAGAATGGTGGAAGTCACAATTTTGTCGTGCATGTTTTCGTATTCACTCCACTGTCTTCTCGTTTCTTATCGCCTTTCCTGGCATGAGCAAAGTGGACTAAGTTGTAATAGCCAAGGTTTGTGCAAACCATGATTTGCCTCCTAGCCAGCATGGGGAACCTACACGATGAGTTGGTCTGGAGGCAAATAAGTATTTTTGGATCAAAAGGGGAATCTGACAAGAAAGAGAATATGTATTCATTAAGAGGCCTGCCCTATTATAATAATTGTCAAAGATCAGGATTATAATCTTGATTTGAGTTTCAACGAGCTAATTCTGTTCTCCCCTTATTTCAGCTGTAAGACATGTTTGGATTTGCTGAAATATATTTGAAACTTTATTTATTTAATCAAGCAGAGGGATTGGTTGAAGCGCTTAGAGCAGTGGTTAAAAATGGTAAAATCAGATGGCAAAGTTGTTTTGTTAAATGTACAGCAAAATTAGATAGTAAAAGCATTGGATTTTTTGGCTTAAGTTCTCTAATGCTTTATTTTTTTACTATCACTGTTAAATATATTGTGGTGCTTACTGACTTTATTGTTTTTCTGTAACTTTAATTGTTAGTTTTACTTCTTAATTTGGATGGCGGATGGATCTCAGCCCCCTCTCTCTCTGTGTATGCTTTCTAAACAAAATCTTTGTTTTTATTTTGTTTGTCTGGTCAATAATTCTTTTTTTCCTCATGAAGTAGCATATCGCAAATATTAGGTTTGATCTCAATAGCGACTACTTTGGATGCATGTTCGTCATGTCTAGCCCAGGTAATCCTCAATTTACAACAGTTCGTTTAGTGGCCATTCGAAGTTACAACGGCACTGTAAAATGTGACTTTCAACCAGTCCTATCACTGTAGCATCCCCGTGGTCATGTGACCAAAAATTGGGCGCTTGGCAACCCGCATGTATTTATGATGGTTGCAGCATCTCGGGGTGATATAATTGCTTTCTGTAACCTTCCCAGGTTGGCTTCTGACAAGCAAAGACTATAGGGGAAGCATGATTCACTTAACGAAAAAGATGGTAAAATTGACTCATTTAACAACTGCTATGCTTAACAAAGGAAATTCTGGTCCCAATTGCAGTCTAGGTCAAGGACTACCCGTATCAGAAATAATCGATCCTCGGATATCAGCTCCTGGATATCAGTTTCTTGAGAATAGTGCATGGCTGTAGTATGTTCAGAGGCATCTTGTTACAGAACCTTGATTAATGTGCAGTATTGCAGGCTGACTCTGCCCACTGCCAGCAGTTCGATCCTGAGCGGCTCAAGATTGACTCAGCCTTCCATTCTTCTGAGGTCGGTAAAATGAGGAGCCAGATTGTTGGGGGCAATAGGCTGACTCTGTAAACCGCTTAGACAGGGCTGTAAAACACTATGAAGCGGTATATAAGTCTAAGTGCTATTGCTCTTAGGAGCCCTGGTGGCACAGTGGTTAGAATGCAGTATTGCAGGCTAACTCTGCCCACTGCCAACAGTTCGATCCTGATCGGCTCAAGGTTGACCCATCCTTCCATCCTTCCGAGGTCTGTAAAATGAGGACCTAGATGTTTGGGGGGCAATATGCTGGCTCTGTATACCACTTAGAGAGGGCTGTAAAACACTATGAAGCAGTATATAAGTGCTATTGCTATTAGGAGTCCTGGTGGCGCAGTGGTTAGAATGCAGTATTGCAGGCTAACTCTGCCCACTGCCAGCAGTTCGATCCTGACCAGCTCAAGGTTGACTCAGCCTTCCATCCTTCTTAAGTCAGTAAAATGAGGACCTAGATGGTTGGGGGCAATATGCTGACTCTGTAAACTGCTTAAGAGAGTGCTGTAAAGCACTATGGAGCAGTATATTGTGCTAAGTGGTATTGCTATATCCAGGAAATCTAATGCAGGATTTTTGTCCTTATATAAATTTGGTGGGTAGTAAAATCTGAGCTTTGGTGAGTCATTGCCTTCTTATCCTTGCACATTTCCCAGTGTCCCATCACCACATTTCAAAAATGTCTACTTCTGTGTGTGATTACACTAACGAGTATCATGAGGGTTAATATGACCTTTATTTCATTTATTCTTAGCTATGAATTCACAGCAACCTCTGAATCATCAGATTTACACACACACACACACACACACACACACACACACACACACACACACACACACACACACACACTTCCTTTTGTCCTTTCTAAATCATATTTTATGAACTCAACAAGACAAACCAGGATTATGGGGAACTTGCTTTAAAATTCACTGAACTCTCTTCTGAAAAACGTATTAATAATGGTTCTTAGGAGGTTTCCTTAGCATTTTATGCTGGGTTTTTTTCAACTACACTGGCTCTCGGCTTATTTTCAGGGCCAGCTCAAAATGTTCTATATTAAATGTCCTAATATTTAATCCTAATATTTAACCCTAATCTAGACAGCATACTAAAAAACAGAGACATCACCCTGCCAACAAAAGTGCGTATAGTCAAGGCTATGGTTTTCCCAGTTGCAATGTATGGCTGTGAAAGTTGGACCATAAGGAAGGCTGAGCGCCAAAGAATTGAGGCCTTTGAACCCTGGTGCTGGAGAAGACTCCTGCGAGTCCCTTGGACTGCAAGGCGATCAAACCGGTCAGTCCTAGAGGAGACCAACCCTGACTGCTCTTTAGAAGGCCAGATCCTGAAGATGAAACTCAAATACTTTGGCCACCTAATGAGAAGGAAGGACTCACTGGAGAAGAGCCTAATGCTGGGAAAGATTGAGGACAAAAGAAGAAGGGGATGGCAGAGAATGAGGTGGCTGGATGGAGTCACTGAAGCAGTCGGCGTGAGCTTAAATGGACTCCAGAGAACAGGAAGGCCCGGAGGAACATTGTCCATGGCAGTGGTCAGCAACCAGAGGTCTGCGGGCCACTGGTGGTCCGTGAGAAAATTATGGTGGTCCGCAGAAAAATTATTTGCATTTTTATATTGCATTAAATACTATTTATCTTTTTAAAAAATTCATATTAGTGGTCCACGGGATTTAAAATTATGAATTTAGTGGTCCCTGAGGTCCGAAAGGTTGGTGACCCCTGGTCCATGGGGTCGCGATGGGTCAGACATGTCTTCGCAACTAACAACAACAAATATTTAAGCTTCTTCAGTCTGGGGCCTGAGAATCTGTAGGATTCATAATCTCTCCCCAAATGTGTTTTTCTCTCATCTTGTAGATCTTCCATCATTCAATTCCAGTCATTGGTTGACAAGGAGAAGACTTCTTGATGGCAACACACAGGTTTTGGAATGCTCCCTCACTAGTTAGAGTAGAATAGAATAACAGAGTTGGAAGGGACCTTGGAGGTCTTCTAGTCCAGCCCCCTGCTTAGGCAGGAAACCCTACACCACTTCTGAGAAATGGTTATCCAATCTCTTCTTAAAAAC
>QLTV01000220.1:536831-578607 GCA_003457575.1 Thermophis baileyi
GAGGGGAGGAAGGAAGGAAGGAAGGAAGGAAGGAAGGAAGGAAGGAAGGAGAGATAGGAAGGAAGAATAGGAAGGGAGAGAAAGGAAGGAAGGAAGGAGAAGGATGGGTAGATGGATGGATGGAAGGAAGGGGAGACAGGAAGGAAGGAAGGAAGGAAAGAGAGGAAGGATGAAAAGGAAGGAAAGAGAGATAGGAAAGAGAGGGATAAAAGGAAGGAAGGAAGGAAGGAAGGAAAGAAGGAAGGAAGGAAGGGAGGGAGGGGAAGGCTAAGGAAACAAATGATTTTTTTCAATTAATGGGTCTCATTAGATTTCCATAAAGGTATGTTCACAAATATGGCATGGATCTTAGAAAATTGCTTTATTTAAAAAAAAAAAAAGGGATATTAAAAACATGCAAAGAACAGCCATGGGATGAGTCGTAAGGCGGAGTCAGAATAAACCTCACACTTTCCAAAAATGCCTCCTTACCAAATTGCCTACCCCACCATAACCAGCCATGGTCCAATCTGACATGGAAAAGAAAACAAATAGGCCTGCAAGGCGAAGCCATAAATAACATTATGGTGAATAGGACTGGATCAGACACAATCTCGCTTCTTTATTTAAAATAAAATCAATCTCTATGTTTTCTCTGTTTTTTTCTCCAGCACGCTTCCTGTCAATAGTGTGAAAAATGATATAGATTTCGGAGGGGAGCGGCCTCAGTGTAGCTTCTCTCATATTATTATTCCAGTATCATCTGTTACAAAGTAAGACCAATTCCCACATCTAATTACAAACAGGATTTCAGAGTCATTAAACAAAATACATTTCCATTAGTGCTGCTGTAAGAAGATGGGGGGGGGGAGGAAGATTAGTCCATGCTGAATGTCTCCCCCCCCCCCACTGAAAGCTTTGAAGAGGTTAGACCTCTGCACTCGGATACTATAAATTTGTGAAAGAAAAGGAGAAAAAGGTTCATGAATGTAAACAGTTTCTGAGCCCAAAACTGGATTAAAGAAAATAAAAAGAAGGAAACTATCTTCCGAACACCTCATCAATAGCCCTTTCGCCATGCATTCATTCTTAAGGGCGATTTGGAATTAAAAATAAAACAAAACTCTGAATGGATACATAGCTAGGTTTTCATGACGTTAAACATCATCAACTCTCATCAAAAGTTGTATATTTTTGCTCTAAAGAAACAGTGGAGGAAACAAAATAGAAAGCATTAAGAGTAAGGAGATTTCCCCCCCCCCTCATGAGGCTCCTCCAGGGGTGGGTTCCTCCCGGTCGGACCAGTCCGCCCGAACCGGTGGCGCCCCGCTGGTGATGTCACGATGGCGTCCCCGATCCGGTTTGGTCGGTGCCGGTCCGTGGGCGCTGCCATCTCTTTTTTTTTGAATTTTTTTTGAATTGGTGTTGTTTTTTTTTGAATTTTTTTTTTATTTTTTCTTCTGAGCATGCGCAGAAGCCGAGTTCCGGCACTGTGCATGCGATCGCCATCTTGTTTTTGGCTTTTTTTCCCCCCTGGATTTTTCGTTACTGCGCATGCGCGCATGTGCGAAGCGCGCGTGTGCCCATGAGGCGCGCCCACGCGGCACAGGAGGGAGCGAACCAGCAGCAAGGTAAGTTGGAACCCACCCCTGGGCTCCTCATATAAGTATTGGAAGAATTCAGGATTTCCAAATGATCTGATCTGATCTGATCTGTGGTTTATAGATCAACATGCAGATAGATCTGCATTAGCCAACAGCTTTTGTCCACCCAGATGCTTTTAGGTTAAATGCACCGATAGAATATTTCAGAGGTAACATACACGTTGGACTGCAAATTTTTATGCGTTATTAAAAACAAAACTCTACAATTCTGAAGACGCAGGAAGCTCACAAAATGCAGGTATCCATGTAAGTGACAAAGATGGGACTAGACCAGTGGTTCCCAACGTGGGGCCCATGCCCCACAGGGGGGCAATTTGATTTTTAATGGGGGCAATTGGAACCTTGTTTAAACCAAGTTAATGGCCTTTTAGGCTTCCTCCGCGTGAGTAGGAGTTCACTTTTTGAATAGTAAGAATTATATGTCACGGGGGGGGGGGCATCAGGATTTTAGAGATGCTTACCGTGTTTCCCCGAAAATAAGACCCTGTCTTATATTTTTTTGAACCCTGAAATAAGCGCTTGGCCTTATTGCCATGCACTCAAAAGCCCGATTGGGCTTATTATCAGGGGATGTCTTATTTTGGGGGAAACAGGGTAGGTGGGGCATGGCCAAAAAAAGGTTGGGAACCACTGGACTAGACTGAATAGACAATATGTCTTTATTTATATTTTGTCTTTATATTAATTTACATAGCTGCTCACCTCAGTGGCTGCAACGCTGGACTGCGCGTATTAGATTAAAAACCAACCACGAGAGACTTTCAAAATAATGTCCTGCTAACTTTTCTCCAAATTTCAGCTACGGGGAAACTCTGAGGATGATCTTCTAGTTGGAAGGAAGAATTTCCAAGGAAGCAAACTAGAATTTCAGTCGGGTTGGTGAATTCTACAATCAGTTTGGCTAAGAGCTGCCTCAACCTATGAAGCATTCCTGGAGCTCTGCAAGAATCAGTTTGGTCAATCTTTATTTCTTTATTTCTCTTACTCAAGGTAAGAGCCAAGGTGGCGCAGTGGTTAGAGTGCAGCACTGCAGGCTACTTCAGCTGACTGCTAGCTGCAGTTCAGCGGTTCAAATCTCACCGGCTCAAGGTTGACTCAGCCTTCCATCCTTCTGAGGTGGGTAAAATGAGGACCCAGATTGTTGGGGGCAATATGCTGACTCTGTGAACCGCTTAGAGAGGGCTGTAAAGCACTGTGAAGCGGTATATAAGTCTAAGTGCTATTGCTATTATTTTTTGCAAATGGCAGGCAGCTTGCATTGTATAATGCACGAAATGGGCGGCACTAAAATAAAATGGACAGTGCTAGGACAACAATTAGAAAGACTACAGGGGTCTTTATTTAATGACCACTTGAAGTTACAATGGCACTGAAGAAAGTGATTTACGACCATTTTTTACGCTTACGAACGTTGAAACAACCCCGTAGTCACATGATCAAAATTCAGACGCTTGGCAACTGGTAGGTAGTTACGACAGCTGCAGTGTCCCGGGGTCATGTGATCGATCACCTTGTGACAAGGAAAGTCAGCCAGATTCCCTTAACAACCCTGTTGCTAACTGAACAGTTGCAGTGACTCACCTAACAACTGTGGGAAGAAAGGTTGTAAAATGAAGCAAAACTCCCTTAACAACTGTTTTACTTAGCAATATAAATTCTGGGCTCAATTGTGGTCCTAAATTGAGGACTACCTGTACAGTTAACATGTTTATTCCATCTTCATTAGATCACTTCTGTCTAGTTTTGGACAGAGCCCAGCTGCCAGAGTAATTTTTAAGGCTTTGTCTGCTTAAAGCAATAGCACTTAGACTTATATAGCGCTTCACAGTGCTTTACAGCCCTCTTTTAAGCATCTTAAAGAGTCACCATATTGCCCCCAACAATCTGGGTCCTCATTTTACTGACCTCGGAAGGATAGAAGGCTGAGACAATCTTGAGCCGGTCAGGATCGAACTGCTGGCAGTTGGCAGAGTTAGCCTGCAATACTGCATTCTAACCACTGCACCACCACGGTTCCTTTATTTTGGCTTAAAATATTAACTCAAGGTAAGCATCCCATACAAACCCACTCATCAGCACACATCATCCCATTCCTATCCCAGAAAGGAATGACACACATATCCCCAAAAGACTGATCTAAGTTAAGTCCCTCTGGTCAAATTCTTGTCCTTTGCTAAAGTGCTGGAAAGGAACAATGATAATAGAGGCGAGGAAAGTTGGCAGGTGTAGGGTGGCATTCAGGAGATGTATTTTTGAGATGATGCTGAAGTTAACCTAACATCCCTGGCCCAACCAACCAACATAGAGAGAAAGAGAGAGAGCTCACCAGAGGGCATATTGTCTGTGCTAGTGTCTCTCAACCTCGGTAACTCCAAAATATGTGGACTTCAATTCCCAGAATTCCATGGCTGGGGAATTCTGGGAGTTGAAGTCCACACATCTTAAAATTGCTAAGGTTGAGAGACACTGGTCTATGTGGGTACTGTTGGAACAGTCTTTGCCAAAAAGGGCATTTCCTTGCCCATCACCAACTTTGCCACCAGAGCTGAGGGACAGGTCAATGCCGTGATGGCAAACCTATGGCACGCGTGCTACAGGTGGCACGCAGCGCCCTCTCTGTGGGCATGCGAGCCGTCGCCCCAGTTCAGTTCCACCGCGCATGCGCGCGCGCCTCCCACCGGCCAGCTGGTCATTGGGTCTCTGCCACGCATGCACGGGGGCGGGGAGTGTGCAGGGGTGGGGCGCTTGCGGGGGCTTGCGTGCGCATGCATGGGGGCCGTGTGCGAGTGGGGTGTGTGCACGCATGCACGGGGGCAAGAGGCGCAGGGGGCCACATGCGCATGCGTGGACGCATGCGTGGGGTCACACATGCATTCGTGGGGGCGAGGCGCATGCGGAGAAAGCACGTGCGCATGCATGGGGGCGGGTGCATGCGTGGTGGCTGCATGTGCATTGCATTTTGGGGGTTCGGGCATGCACATGCGCATTCGTGCACACATGCACGCACTTTGGGCACTCGGTACGGAAAAGGTTAGCCATCACTGGGTCAATGCATTCCCCCTCACTGATGGCACTAGTGTCAGCTGTCACTCTGTGGCATCCTGGTCCAAAAAAGGGGAGGGGTATTCTATTGAGGCAATCATTTCGATCCTGCTCATCTCTTGAATGAGTAGGATCAAAGTAGCTAACACTTATTAAAATCAATAAAAAGTGATGTAACAAAGCACATTACACAGAAGAAGGAACCTACGGGAAAACAGGTAGGGTCAACCAGTTAAAAAAACAAGGATGTCAGATCATGTCCACATGATCCCAAGAGAATTAATGCTTTTGTAATTATGAAGATCAGTGGAAGGTTTTCAGATACCCAGAGGTACAAAATTTCATATTTTAGCTCAAGTTAGAATGCCCATTGTCTTCCCGGAAGATCCATAGAAAGGGGTAGAATTGCTAATGAAAAAAACCCCCAAAGAATTTGGTACCGTAGTAAGATTTAAGATTAAGAAACAAAAGACAACAATTTTAACTAAAAATATGGAGCAAAATGACCAATTAGAATTGATGGATAAAACAGGCTTTAAGGGTGAGAAAAAGATAACAGAATTACAAAGTTGGAAGAGACCTTGGAGCAGGGGTGAAATGCAGCCGGCTCTATCCGGCTCACGAGAGCTGGTAGGGCCGGCGGCGGGTAGTTCGGAGAGCCAGTAGCGCCGGCGGTGGGAGCTGCGCCCCCCCAAACCGGGAGGTCATCACATCCCGGTTTTGACCCTCTGCACGTGTGCAGAAGGCTCTGCGCATGCGCAGATGATGGCGCGCGTGTGAGTGAAGCATGCGCATGCACAGATGACGGCGCGTGCACATTAGCGAGCCGGTAGGAAAGGTAAATGCCTTTTACCCCTGCCTTGGAGGTCTTCTAGTTCAACCCCCTACTCAAGCAGGAGACCCTATACTATTCTAGACAAATGGCTGTCCAAGTCTCTTCTTAAAACCCCCCAGCGACAGAGAACTCACAACTTCTAACGCCTGTTGTCTTGTTCCCATCAATTGTACTTCCACCGTACTGGGGATCGAAGAAGGATGTCTTTATCTAAGTTTAGATCCAGGTAATTTGGAATGCAAGGAGGTTGTGAGAAAATTCCCCCAAAAGGAAAAAAGGGAGACCAATTTCCGGAGATGTGAGAAATGCCATTCTTAAAACGCACACCTAGCTCCTCACGTTTGACGTACCTCCCAGAATACGTATTATTGAGCCTCAATTCCCTGCTGACCCATATTGAAATAAATGTTCTCTCCCCTATATTAGCGATGTGATTAAAGAAGGAAAACAAAAGACGGGGTTTGTTTGTACACATGTGTTTGCATCCTTTGCTGTCAGGAAAAATAAATCAGGAAAGCGGCAGAAGATCTTGGAAGCGATTCACAGGAATACCTATCCTCCTCCTCCTCCTCCTCCTCCTCCTCCTCCTCCGTCCTTCCTTCCTTCCGTCCTTTCTCTTTCTTTCTTTCTTTCTTTCTTTCTTTCTTTCTTTCTTTCTTTCTTTCTTATTCTTTCTTTCTCTTCTTCTTCCTCCTCCTCGTATTTTCGGATCATTGAATGCCACTTTGCACGTCCAACTGTGTCTCCAGGGCGCAGCCCCGTGGCTTTCATATCTTTGTTGATGGTGTCTTGCCATCTCTGTTTTGGATGCCCGCGAGGTCGCCAGCCATTGACTTCTATTTGGTACACAGCTTGGCCAAGGTGGAAGGTGCTGCTCTCTGGACATGTCCATACCAGCAGAGCTGGCCTTCTCTCACCTTCTCTAATTGGTGACACACTAAAATGTTGTCAAATGGTGTCATTTGTGATGTGGTCAAGAAGGGAGATGCCCGATATCCAACAGAGCATTCACATTTCCATGGTATGGAGATAGCTTTCGGTCCCTGTTGTTGCTGCCCAGCATTCAGTGCCATACAGTGCAACAGGGCAAATGGTTGTCTTATAAATCTTAGATTTAAGACGGGTTGGCATTTGTCTGTCACATAACACATCACCTCTTCTTCTTCTTGATCCGCTCATTAACTCACAAGCCAATCGTAGCATGAGCAACCTACTTTTTGGAAGAAAAAAACCCCAACTTCTTTTGACTGAAGACACTAAAAGAGTATGGAAGAGAATTGCTGACCAGGTAATCACTAGGTCTGCGTGGACGGGGCTGAACATGAAAAGTTACAGGCATGGAGCAGCCCACACACCTCTTCAACTCCGAACCTCCTCCTGCTCCAACCCCACTTCTGCTAACTCGGCCATCCGCTGACAGATTTTCGAGGATTTTCTAAATAATGCATAGGGTTTTCTTTTAGCGTGTCAGTGCAGAAGTATCAATTTTGCCCTCGTGTCATTTGTGATGCTGATTTTCCTTGACAGCATTCCATTAAACCAATGAGTTCCTCCCCTCCTGATGCTCCTTTAAATATTCTTTTGAGTGATGTATTTATGGGTGTTTTTTTTTACCAAAAAAACAACAACACCAGATCGTGAAGGATGTTTGCATTTACAAGGGGCAAAAATAATAATAAAAAAACCCTGCGTGGCAGGTACAGAGTGGGAGGTGGGGAAAATGCACACTCACATGCATGCGTGCGCGCACACACACACACACACAATACACTACAAGCAAAGCAAGAGAAAAGAGGTTTCTCCACGCAGGGCATAAGCATTATGCTTAAACTCAGTTTGTTTTGGGAGTCAAGAATAATGACCTAAAGGAAAGTTGCTGTAATATTTAGGAAGCATATCTTTTACAGGTACTGATTTGCAGGATCAAAGAGGAGGAGGAGAGGAGGAGGAGGAGGAGGAGGAGGAGGAGGAGGAGGAGGAGGAGGAGGAGGAGGAGAAGGAGGAGGAGAAGAAGAAGGAGGAGGAGGAGGAGGAGGAAGGAGAAGGAGGAAGAAGGAAGAAGGGAGAAGGAGAAGGAGAAGGAGAAGGAGAAGGAGAAGGAGAAGGAGAAGGAGCAGGAGAAGGAGATCAGGCCAGATATGCATTGTATCAGCACCAGTGAGGAAGCGGACTTGACTTGTCTTACTCCAGGAAAGATGAAGGCCCCCTTTTCGACTTTCCACCAGACTTCACTTGGGGTGGAGTTCTGCTTTGGCATGGACTGAGCTGAGCAGCCAAGTTCACTACAGGTTTGTCCTCGACTTACGACCACAATTGGGATCGGACATAGCAGGAAACCACACCACCAATTTTTCAGTCACTGCAGTTTGGAGAGTTTGGTCGGACTGTGTTTTGGCTACAGAAAAAAGAGTCCACCATGAGGCCCAACTCTTACGGAGGGTTCCAATGCCAGCAAAACCAAAACCAAACATAATATGCTGTAAAAATGAATTACGGTACAGGTAGTCCTTGACTTATAACCACAGTTGAGCCCAGAATTTCTGCAGTTGCTAAACGAGACAGTTGTTAGGTGAGTTTTGCCCCATTTTATGACCTTTCCTGCTGCAATTGTTAAGTGAATCACTGCTGTTGTTAAGCTAGTAACATGGTTGTTAAGTGAATCTGGCTTCCCCATTGACTTTGCTTGTCAGAAGGTTGCAAAAAGTGATCACATGACCCCGGGACACTGCAACCGTCATAAATATGAGTCAGCTGACAACCATCTGAATTTTGATCACGTGACATGGGGATGTTGCAATGGTTGTGTGAAAAACTGGACTAGAAGACATCCAAGGTCCCTTCCAGCCTATTCTGATTAGATTCACTTAACAACCTCTTCAAATAAAAAACAAGAAAGTCCAGTTGCCTCCTGAAAAAGCACCTTTGGGACAGTGGGTTTTTCTATTCTATTCTATTCTATTCTATTCTATTCTATTCTATTCTATTCTATTCTATTGTTTCTATTCTGTTTCTATTCTGTTTCTATTCTATTCTATTCTATTCGTTACTATTCTCTTTATTTTCTGTTTCTGTTTCTATTCTATTCTATTCTATTCTATTCTATTCTATTCTATTCTATTCTATTCTATTCTGTTTCTATTCTATTCTATTCTATTCTATTCTAAAAACGGTCATTTGTCACTTTTTTTCAGTGCCGTTGTAACTTCGAATGGTGACTAAATGAAAGGTCGAGAAACTACCTGTAAGTCGAGAACTACCTGTATATATTTTCTATCTCTCTAGTGAAAAAGACACTATAGCAAACTTAGGAAGAGGAGTAAGCTTTCTCTCTCATTTTTCAAAAGTCAACCGGCAACTTCAAACTCTTTGCAATTCCGCACTGAAGTGTGTACGTGTGTACATTGTGTGTGTTTGTGTGTAGCAGTACATCTTCAAAAGAAAGGAAGATACACTGCTCAAAACAAACGGGAAGGCCCATATTTCTGATTTGACAGCTACAGTTATAATCATTCAAGCGCCTATTCCCCCCCCCCAACTCTCAAAAGCCGTAACCTTTCGTGATTAATTATAAAGTTTCAGGAGCAATAGTACACAGACTAATTTCCTAAAACAATAAAAAGACAGAATTTCTCATTTGGAACTAAATGAAACACGAACAGGTTGTTATTCATGCTGAAATCAAGATGCGTGGTCATGTTGCAACCATTAGAGAAGCTATTAAAGGCAACCTCGAATCAAAGAAACTGTAGGTCTGTCTCCTTAAAATAAAATGTTTGCCTCGGTGAACGTGGCTTACTGCTTTTGTGTGTGTGTGTGTGCGTGTGTGTATGTGTGTGTGTGCTGATTTCAGAAGAAGTGACTTTCAAAATACAATCTTTTATTTTTGGTTTGCCTCACCATTGTATTCCATTTTTAGCCCTGAGGTGGACTAATGGGTCGAATACCTTATGTATTACCACCCCACCTCACAAATCTTGGGTGATACGTTGTACAACAACTCAGGTTTATTATACAGATGCAGGCGGTCCTTGACTTACGACCACAGTTGAGCCCAACATTTGTTTTGTTGAGCAAGGCAGTTGTGAAGTGAGTTTTGCCCCATTTTACGACCTTTCTTGCCACAAGTTGTTAAGTGAATCAATGCAGTTGATAAAGTTAGCAGCACGGTTCTTAAGTGAATCTCGCTTCCCCATCGATTTTGCTTGTCAAAAGGTCACAGAAGGCGATCACGTGACCTTGGGAAACGGCAACCGTCATAAGTATGAGTCAGTTGCCAAGCATCTGAATTTCGATCACGTGATCATGGGGATGCTGCAATGGTTGTACATGTGGAAAAAAGGTCATATGTAACTTTTTTCAGTGCTGCTGTAACTTTGAATGGTCACTAAACAAAGGGTTGTAAGTCAAGGACTACCCTGTTTCCCCCAAAATAAGACATCCCCTGATAATAAGCCCAATCGGGCTTTTGAGTGCATGGCAATAAGGCCAAGCGCTTATTTCAGGGTTCAAAAAAATATAAGACAGGGTCTTCTTTTCGGGGAAAGACGGTACCTGTATCAGAAGTAGCTTGCCATTGCTTGCATCCTAGGGCTGAGAGAGAGAGACTGGCCCATGGTCACCCAGGCTAGCTTGCTCCTTAGGTAGGACTAAAACTCACAACCTCCTGGTTTCTAGCCTTAACCTCTTCATCAAACTGGCTCTATTACAGAATATTTAGTACCAGTATTATGGCCAGGAATAGTCCTGCCCCTATTTAGTATATGTGGAATACAGATAAGATTATTCTACCTTGACCCAAAGGTGCTTTTTTTCAAGAGGCAACTGGACTTTCTGGTTTTTCTTTGAAGACGTTTCGCTTCTCATCCAAGGAGCTTCTTTTCTGATCGAGGAAACTTCTTCAGCACAAGCTGAAGAAGCTTCTCGGATGAGAAGCGAAACGTCTTCAAAGAAAAACAAAGAAAGTCCAGTTGCCTCTTGAAAAAGCACCTTCCATGACCTGGATGACTGAGAATCTCCATAAATATTCTACCTTGACTTACTTGCACAATTGAGGCCAAAATTTCTGTTGCTCAACGAAACATTTGCTTTGCCCTATTTTATGACCTTTCTTGCCGCGGTTGTTAAGTGAATCAGTGCAGATGGTAAGTTAATAACATAGTAACATAAGTGAATCTGGTTTCCCCATTGACTTTGCTTGTCAGAAGGTCGCAAAAGGGGATCACAAGACGCCGGGACGCTGCAGCCGTCATAAAGATGAGTCAGTTGCCAAGCATCTGAATTTCGATCACGTGACCATGGGGGTGGTGCAATGGCTGTAAGTGTGAAAAACGGTCATAAGTCACTTTTTTCAGTGCCGTTGTAACTTTGAGCGGTCACTAAATGAATGGTTGGAAGTCGAGGTCAACCTGCACAATGATTCAGTGCATTAATATTTAGTCAGTTGTGTAACTAGTGATGCAGACATTCCCATGTCTTCACTGCCTGCCAACATGCACTCACTAAAATCTTAAGTACAACAGAGCACCACACATTATGCTACCTTAAACATCTCCCACTCTAGAATTACATACTCAATAATATTTTGGCTGTTTTTCAGGGGGTTTAAAGGGCCTCCTTCTCTCATTGTCATCTAAAAAATGCCCACAAATGATTTCTCTCAACTCTAGAAAGAGTGCAGAGAAGAGCAACAAAGATGATTAGAGGACTGGAGGCTAAAACATACGATGAATGGTTGCAGGAACTGGGCATGGCTAGTCTAGTGAAGAGAAGGACCAGGGGAGACAGGATAGCAGTCTTCCAATATCTCAGGGGCTGCCACAAAGAAGAGGGAGTCAAGCTATTCTCCAAAGCATCTGAAGGCAGGACAAGAAGCAACGGATGGAAACTAATTAAGGAGAGAAGCAACCTAGAACTAAGGAGAAACTTCCTGACAGTGAGAAGAATCAATCAGTGGAACAACATCTCCAGAAGTTTTGAACACTGGAAGTTTTTAAGAAGAGATTGGACAACCATTTGTCTGAAATGGTATAGGGTTTCCTGCCTGAGCAGCAGAGGTGGGTTTCAGCAGGTTCTGACCAGTTCTGGAGAACCGGTAGCGGAAATTGTGAGTAGTTCGGAGAACCGGTAAATACCACCTCTGACTGGCCCCGCCCCCATCTAGTCTCTGCCTCCCAAGTCCCAGCTGATCGGGAGGAAATGGGGATTTTGCAGTAACCTTCCCCTGCCATGCCCACCGAGCCACGCCCACCGAGCCACGCCCACCGAGCCACACCCACCGAGCCGGTAGTAAAAAAAAAAATGAATCCCACCACTGCTGAGCAGGATTGGACTAGAAGACTTCCAACGTCCCTTCCAACTCTTTTATTCTGTTATTCAAGCTTGTCAATCGTACCACCCTATTACCACCCAGCCTCTGAAATCTTCCAGAAGATTGCAAGATGTAGTTGTATATCCCCCAGTTCTTAAATATTTACCCAGGCTGGTCTTTGGGAGTGGCCTGGGGATGACTAATGCTTTCAAACCTCTGAATTGTCCTCCAGGCATGCAAATGAAGATTATTTTGCATAAGGTGAATGCCGTTACCTGCACAATTTTTCCTTCTGACTGAGCCTTCAAGTTGCCATTTTCCAAAATCAAAAGGCATGATTAACATTTTAAAAAAAGAAAGAAAAAAGGGAAAACAAAACTGTTGCCAAAAAAGAAGAGGGGGGGAAAAAACCCCCAGTGGGGCTCAGCAGGGGATCTCCTATGCATGTAGGGCTTTTCCTGCCAATTACAGATGATTTCTTAAAGGGGAAAAAAATAGCTTAATTCATGTTGTATTAAGACAATAATGGAAAGTCATCTTCCCCTCTGCGTTCCTGCAGCTGCTTTAGGTGTGATGTGCTTTCTTGTTTCCCAATAAAATAACTGTTCTAAAGGGTGCATCTTATCCAAAATAGCAATGAAGAGAAAATAAAACCTCTTTTTGTATCTAATGCAATCTTTTATAAAGTCCAGTTGCCTTCCGGAAAAAGCACCTTTGGGACAACCATGACCTGGATGACTGAGAATCTCCACAGACGTGCAAACAATTCACAGTTGAGACTTGCTTTACCTGCATTCGAATTCAGTTCTTCGTTCTCCGACTCGGTCCCATTCTGACTTCCGCTTCCATGGAGACTGTTCATGGCCATAAGCTTAATCTTCTGCAACTTCATTGCTTCAGCCATGGCTGTGAGGCCTGTTTATAGAGGCAGAAAGGGAAAGAGAGAAAGAAAAAGAGAGGAACAGAGAGAGAGAGAGAGAGAGAGAGAGAGAGAGAGAGAGAGAGAGAGAGAGAGAGAGAGAGAGAGAGAGAGAGAGAGAGAGAGAGAGAGAGAGAGAGAAAGAGAGAGGGAGAGAGAGAGAGAGAGAGAGAGAGAGAGAGTGAGTGAGTGATAGAGTGAAATAGAAATAGAGTGATAGAGTGAAAGAGAAAGAACAAGAGAGAAAGAAAAAGGGAAAGAGAAAGAGATGAGAAAGAGAGAGATAGAGAATGAAAGGAAAAAGAGAGAAAGAGAGAGAAAGGGAATGAGAGAGAGAGAGAAAGAGGGAATGGAATGGAATGGAATGGAATGGAATGGAATTCAGCAAGGTTTCCCTTCCAGAGAGAAAGAAAAAGAGGAACAGAAAGAGAGAAAGGGAATGAGAAAGAGAGACAGAGAGAAAGAGAAAGCATGAAAGAGAAAGAGCAAGAGAGAAAGGGAAAGGGCAAGAGAAACAGAAAAAGAAAAAGAGAGGAACAGAAAGAGAGAAAGGGAAAGAGAGAGACAGAGAGAGAGAAAGAGTGAAAGAGAAAGAACAAGAGAGAAAGGGAAAGAGAATGAGAAAGAGAGATAGAGAGTGAAAGAGAAAGAAAAAGAGGGAAAGGGAAAGAGAAAGAGAAAAAGAAAAAGAGAAAGAGAATTAAGCTTACATTAACTAATCAGACTAGATTCAAAACATTACTAATCTTCCAGTTTTGACCAGATTTCAACATCCATAAAACTATGGCTAATCCTCAATTTATGAACACAATTGGGATCAGAATTTGTAAGTGATTCCATTCATACTGTCTGATTTTGCTCGTCAGAAGCCAGCTGGACTGGTTGTAGAAACCATTTCTCCAGAAAACTAGAAAGGATCCCTTCACAGATATATGTATCTGTGTATATTTTTCCTAGAGGGTTTTTTTTTTTTTTTGCCAAACAATTTTACCTAATTTAAGAGGATTGTGTGCATGCTTTTTTCTCTAATATGTGTACTTTTAATACACATTTGGGAAGATCCCCAAAATGATAAATGTTGGCATGATGGTGAATCCAGCTTCATTATATTTTTTCGAACTGCAACTTTGGTTCTTCTACCTTACAATGTGACTAAAATATGAGTCATTTCTCATCTATTCCTAGATGAGGGAGACCATCCCACAATCTAAGCTACATAACAGAAAACATTGCTTCCTTTCTACTTTTTATAAGAGCAAGCTACAACTTTTAAGTTTTATATATGGCGTACATACACAGAGTGAAAATTTGCATTTTCATAAGAACTATTCCCAAGAGTCTTCAAAAAACAGTAAAGAAAAGGGAATCTGCAGATTAATAGAGGCTATCCATTATTAATTAATCAGAACAATTAGTGGAAATTAAAACTAATATCAGTTAGATGCATTAATAAGATTATTCCAAACAAATGTATGGAGCAAATAACTTAATGGATGGATTATTAATGATATTAATGATTGAACAGATGCATATTAAAGACATGGCAGATGCTACCTAGAACTAATGGAATTTGTTTAAAACAGTCTTTGAACAACCAGTAAATTATATATTTCTCCCATTGGAAGATAAGCCAAACTGATGCTTTCCCATAGACAGCTATTTTTAAATTGCCACTATGAAGACCTTGCCTTACAGTTTCTATCTCCATCAGATGCCAAGGCTGTTCCAGCACCAGTAGACTGGAAGAAGAACAGAAAAGTGAAGGTCACTTTGGGTTCAGTTCATCTCCTGGTTGAGTTGACCTAGGACACAACTGTGTAGGTTTTGGGGGCAGCTGTACAAAAATAGTTTTACTATTAACTCTTTAGAAGGCCAGATCCTGAAGATGAAACTCAAATACTTTGGCCACCTAATGAGAAGGAAGGACTCACTGGAGAAGAGCCTAATGCTGGGAACGATTGAGGGCAAAAGAAGAAGGGGACGACAGAGAATGAGGTGGCTGGGTGGAGTCACTGAAGCAGTCGGCGTGAGCTTAAATGGACTCCGGAGGATGGTAGAAGACAGGAAGGCCTGGAGGAACGTTGTCCATGGGTTTGCGATGGGTCGGACACGACTTCGCAACTAACAACAACAACAATTAACTTTGGCCAGGGTGATTTTCAACTGTCTATCTACCCTACAGACAGAGATGATCCTAGATGACATATTTGTTCGCTCTAATTACACAGACAGGCTTCAAAAAAAGACAAAGCATTCCCCCTGAGCATCCTTCCTAACCTCTCCTCAACGGCTTTGAAACATTCCCTCTAGCCTTTTAGGAAACTCTTATCATTTACTGTTTAACTATTGTTTTTAGACCACTGGGCACACGGAAGAGTGGGCTGAATGATCTCTGTGTGCCTTCAAGGGAATGACTGGACAAATCCATGCAGTGGCTCCAAACCTAAAGCAGGACTAAAACTCCTGGTCTCCCAGTTTCTAGCCTTATACCATTACACCAAACTGACTCTCAAATGGCCTGTATACACCTACCAGTCTAGCACTGATGATGTTACCTAGATGGGTCATGAAATGTCTGCAAGGAAACAACCAAGCTCAGAGAGCACCAAGGACCCCACAGTTCAATCCTGAGCTACAGATATTCTCCTCTGTTGCTACCAGTTCCTACTAGTGTCTTTAGGGTCTACTCAAGGCCACAAACCATTCTGGGAAATAAAAATGGCTCTGGAGACTGGCACCATGGTGTGCCAACTCC
Organism: Thermophis baileyi; assembly: GCA_003457575.1. Classification (NCBI taxonomy): domain Eukaryota; kingdom Metazoa; phylum Chordata; class Lepidosauria; order Squamata; family Dipsadidae; genus Thermophis; species Thermophis baileyi. The sequence continues at coordinate 552,333 of QLTV01000220.1, forward strand.
CCCTTTAAAAAGTTTTAGGGAGCCAGATGAGTGCTAAAGGCTATTTTTGTGATTGTGTTGGTGCCCATGGATCACAGTTGAGGATGTGAGCTTTAGAATATTCTTTACTGGCCAAGTGTAATTGGACACATAAGGAATTTGTCTCTGCTGCATAAGCTCTCAGTGTACATACAAACAGCAAAGTGATAAATCATAAAATACAATCGTAAGATACAAGTTCCAGATTGTTCCGGCTGCAGCACAGGGCCAGTTGATTTAAAGATTTAACTACCATTCTATACTGAAATCTACTTTGTTATTTCTCTAGAACAGGGGTGTCAAACTCAAGGCCCGGGGGCCATATCCGGCCCACGGGGTGCTTAGATCTGGCCCGTGGGGCCGCCCTGGAAATAGTGAAGGACTGGCCCGCGGTGCCTCTGCCAGCGAAAATGCAGTTCACGAGAGCCGCGCGCGGCCCTCCCGAGCTCCATTTTCACTGGCAGAGGGTTGCAGGAGGCCGTCCCAGCTGAAAACGGAGCTCATGAGGGCCGCGCGTGGCCCCCTCGAGCTCCGTTTTCGCTAGCAGAGGGTTGCAGGAGGCTGTCACAGCCGAAAACGAAGCTCAGGAGCCCGTTTTTGCTGGCAGAGCACTCAGGCCACCATAGGCGTCCCCCTGACACAAGTGATGTCATGCTGGCCACGCCCAACCTGGCCAAACCCACCCTGGCCCCCCGAGGTCAAACACAACACTGATGCGGCCCTCAATGAAATGAGGTTGGACACCCTTGCTCTAGAGGTCTTTTTTTTTTTTAACCTGTGGAAGAGACTTCAGTATTTTTTTCTACCTGTCTCAGTCAAAATATATACTTCTTTTTAATTTCTCCCAGTGAAGTTTTGGAGGAGATGGTTGCTACTGTCTCCCATGGCCCCTTGTTACCTCATTCTGAATTCTTCACGGCCAACGCTAGCCAACCCATGGAAACCGTCCCTTCCTTAGGGAATTAAGGGAAGTGCTGGAAGTTAGAGAGGCTGCAAAGCACGGAGAGATGAGAGGACGAAGAAAGATAGGACATTCACATTGATCTTTTGGCCACTAAGCTAAATGACTCAACAAGTACCGTTCTCCCATCTGTGAAAAGGTCCGCTTTGAATTGTAATGAAGGAAAAGTATCATTAAAACTGAGCAAGAACCGATAGGGGAAAAAAATAGTAGAACTGTTTTGTTGGACACGTCTCTCTTTTTCTCCTTCTCCTTCTCCTTCTCCTCCTTCTCCTTCTCCTTCTCCCTCTCCCTCTCCCTCTCCCTCTCTCTAGTAGGGGAGGATTTGGTGCCAATGAATTCCCTTCCCCAATCTATGTAACTGCACAGAGAACCCAATGTGTTTATTCGTGAATGCACATATGAGGAGCAAAGGATTAAAAACTTCTGCCCACCGAGCAGATGCAACAAAAAAATAATAACTTCTCGTCCATCGCAGAACACAGTAAAAAATGTTGGACGCTATCTTTTTTTTTAAAGCAATGTGTAGTTTGATGATCTGATAATAGTTCAAAGATATAGCCTGATATGAGACATGCTCACATGTATTGCCCCACAAAGGCAAAAACTTTCATCATCAATTGGTCACAAAGTGTTCAACACAGCTGCACAACACCGATAGGGATAGTTTGGCTGTGGTGCGCCATGGTGGTGCAGTGGTTAGAATGGAGTATTGCAGGCTACTTCTGCTGACTGCTGGCTGCCAGCAGTTTGGCAGTTTGAGTCTCACCAGGCTCAAGGTTGACTCAGCCTTCCATCCTTCCGAGGTCGGTAAAATGAGGACCCAGATTGTTGGGGCAATATGCTGACTCTGTAAACCGCTTAGAGAGGGCTGTAAAGCACTGTAAAGCGGTATATACTGTAAGTCTAAGTGCTATTGCTGTTGCTCTTCCTTTTCTTCCTTCCTTCCTTCCTTCCTTCCTTCCTTCCTTCCTTCCTTCCTTCCTTCCTTCCTTCCTTCCCTCCTTCCCTCCCTCCCTCCCTCCCACCCGCCCGAATGCAGTATTGCAGGCTGACTCTGCCCACTGCCAGCAGTTCGATTCCCACCAACACCGATAGGGATAGTTTGGCCATGGTGTGCCATGGTGGTGCAGTGCTTAGAATGCAGGCTACTTCTGCTGACTGCTGGCTGCCAGCAGTTTGGCAGTTCTAGTCTCACCAGGCTCAAGGTTGACTCAGGCTTCCATCCTTCTGAGGTCGGTAAAATGAGGACCCAGATTGTTGAAGGCAATATGCTGACTCTGTAAACCGCTTAGAGAGGGGCTGTAAAGCACTGTGAAGCGGTATATAAGTCTAAGTGCCATTGCTATTGGCCAGTATGCAAAGATGGCAGCCAAAAACAATGACTACCAGAAAGCTACTCTAGAGGAGGCTTTGACAGGATCAGCACACCTTCTGCACTCCAGGAGAACCTCAGTACCAAACAACACTCTTGCAATAAAGTTATTTCCTTCCCCCAGTCTGTAATTGGTTAGACACAGTCCCCATCGCTCTGCATTAAATCGGAAGCATTTCGGTCCAAACTGCAAATGAGTAAATTAACAAAAGAGGAGCTATGAGTAATCAAATCTGGAAGTATGCATTTAATTAAAATCGAACGCCAAGACACAGCATTGTCGTACGGTTCCTCATATTAAAACAAAACATTATATTAAATTAGCAGACAACAATTTTCAGCGAGCAGCTCTTGAAGCCAAAAAAAGGAATGGGGGAGCTGACAACAGTACAACCAGTTTGGCTCTGTTATTGTTTCAACTCTAAGTTGTGTCCACTGCTGTGTGAGCCTCAGTTGTGCTCATTGATGGCATCTGAACTCGCTGGAGGCAGGCTCAAATCCATTTGATGTTTAGTCAAATGTTTAATCCATTTGCTGTTTTCAAATGGAAGGACAATGAAACGTCTGGCAACATAAAACGCTAATGTGTGACACCATATTGAAAACAGGAGTGGGGAAAGATAGTTCTAAAACACCCCCTATTTTGACAGAGTTGACCACAAGTTCTGGTGAGGGTTTGCAAGGGAATTTCAGTGAAGCCGTTAGTTCAAATGCACGTTGCCCACCTTGTAAATCATAAACAGAATTAACAGAATTACAGAGTTGGAAGGGACCTTGGAGGTCTTCTAGTCCAACCCCCTGCTCAAGCCATTATACCATTCCAGAGAAATGGTTGTGCAATCTCTTCTTAAAAACTTCCAGTGTTGGAGCATTTACAACTTCTGGAGGCAAGTTGTTCCACTGATTAATTGTTCTCACTGTCAGGAAATTTCTCCTTAGTTCTAGGTTGCTTCTCTCCTTGATTAGTTTCCATCCATTGCTTCTTGTATGGTGAAACTACTTTTTTCGTCCTTTTTCGCTTCCTTCTGCACTTTTATTCTTTTTCCTTTCATAATTTTTTTCTCTTTCTGTTTTATCTTATAATAAACTGTAATAAAATACTAAAAATAGAGAGTGAGAGAACGAGGCAGTGAGTTTTCTATATCAATTCAAGCAAGTCCACCTGCTATTTAAGGTTTCCTTTAAATCAGACCTGCATATTTTATGGACCCTGGGCCACATACGGCCCTTTGGCTGTCCTCTGTCCAGCCAGAATGAGGTCAATCAGAAATTAGACACCAAATGTAAATAAATTTACACCACGTATACAATCCAACTGCCTTGCTTTTATTTTGAAGGCGGCTGATTCCCCCCCCCCCGTGTACATATGTGCAGGAATGCCTACACTCCTTCACAGTCCTATTGGTTTGGACCTCCAGAACAGTGCCAGTTTCTCATGTGGCCTCTTGGGAAAATTAATTGCCTACCCTTTACATACACGCATGCCTTTGCTGCAGGTCCAGCCTGATGTGCTAGGTCAGGGGTGTCAAACTCAAGGCCCGTGGGCCGGAATTGGCCCGCAGGGTGCTTAAATCTGGCCCGCGGGGCCGGCCTGGAAATATCAAAGGACTGGCACGCGATGCCTCTGCCAGCCAAAAACGGGCCACGTGGAGGCCCCGCGAGGCCTCCACACGACCCATTTTTGCCCAGCAGAGTGCTGCTGGAGGCTGGGGAGGCCGAAAATGGGCCACGCAGGGGCCTCGCGGGGCCTGTTTTTGACCGGGAGAGTGCTGCAGGAGGCCATGGAGGCCAAAAACATGGCGCAGGGGGGCCGGCAGGGTGCTGCAGGAGCCGTCTGTTCCATCTCCCCTATGCTCCCTGCCCCCCCTCCCCGCCGGCCCGTGGAGGAGAACTACAATGCTGATCTGGCCCTTGAAGAAATCCAGTTTGACACCCCTGTGCTAGGTATTTTTATTTCCAGAAAAAAATGGACTTTTAAAAAGCAATGATGCTTTTAAAAATAGAATGCTTTTCACCTCAAGCTTCTACCAATTCATACTGGAGGCCTAAGATGGTAGCTCAGATTTCAGGACCTTGGATAGTACAGAGAAAAAATAGAAAGATATACAACCAAGAAGAAGTGTATTGAGGTGTCAGGGTTATAGCACTGTCTCAGGTGCATCTACAATCTTCAGACAGACAGACAAAAACCTTTGAACCTAGAAAAACTATGTGTTCCTAACTGCATATTTTGCCAGCTAATCCCTTGCTAACGTATCAAAAATTAAATTAGTAGAATTATATTAATGACGTAGAGAAGAATAGTGTGTGAGAGGCCTGAAGACCAACATCACATTGAAAAATAAAATGTATTTTGCTGAAAGAAGCCACAAAACCAAGAACCAAAAAGAGAGCATGCTCAGATTGTATTCACAAAGCTACACACACATAAACACACATATTCCTCCTTTCCTTTCAGAGGCCTGTTTCTAATGGTTGATTGATTTCATGACAACTTTCATTTCTTACACAGGCTCAGCTATGGAAATGATTTGTCAGGATTGTAAACTTAATACTTTTTGTGAGCTCTCCACTCCAGCGACCGTTCTCTTATTCTGCAGAGTTGACCCCCTGATCCATTGGACGTTTAGGATCACTAGGAAGAATGTAAAACTTTGGAAGGAAAGAAAAAAACAATGGGGAAAATAGAGGAGGAAGAGAGAGATTGGATGGAAACCAACTGAGCAGAACATCTCTGAAATCACTTGGTGTTCTATAATATTTTATATAATTGTATTACACTGAAGCTATGACTGCAATGTTTTGCATGTCAAGGAAATCCCAAAAATTTGAATGAAATCTCAATGAATCCCAGAGGGAGGGAGGGAGGGAGGAAAGGAGGAAGGAAGGAAGGAAGGAGAGAGAGAGAGAGAGAGAGAGAGAAAGACAGACAGACAGACAGACAGAAAAAGAAGGAAGGAAGGAAGGAAGGAAGGAAGGAGGGAAGGAAGGAAGGAAGGAAGGAAGGAAGGAAGGAAGGAAGGAAGGAAGGAAGGAAGGAAGGAAGGAAGGAAGGAAGGAAGGAAGGATGAATTCTGGTAGTTGAAGTCCACAAGACTTCAAGTTGCCAAGGTTGGACACTCTTGGTGTAGAGGGTTCATATGAAGCAGAAGGGCTAGGATTCTGTTCAAAGTTGTCCCTCAAGGTCAAAGCCCCACACCGAAGAATCAGAAACCATTCTCCTTAAATTGTGGGTTAGAATTTTTCACCTGCCCCACCCCAAATTCACATCTTGTTTTTGTCTAGTGTTTCTCCACAGGTAAACCATCTTCTGCCTCTAATCTACAAAGAGACAGAGAAAGATTGCTTCAAAGGAACAAAGAAATCTGGCTTCTGTTGTTATATTCTCAGTTCAATGAAGCAGAAGGCAGATTGTATGTCATCTTCCCCTTTCTAGGAAATGCTCAAAATAACTAAGAATCAACTTCAGGCAGAACAAATTAAAAGCCAAGCAAAGAAGAGCAAAGCTTGAATAACCAAAGCTTTCCTACCACTGACCACCTCCTAATATGGAAGTATTTTCACAGGGGATTGATTAAATAATTCCATACTTCAAATTAATGATTTTATTGGGCAGGGGGCTTCTTTAGAGCACAGGTGAACAACTTTGAGCCTAAACTATACAAAGCCTGTGAAAGCTTTGGAAAGTTCAGGTTAAATTGTTAAGGACCATTTTCAAAATGGAGGTGTGTTTAATTCTTTTAAGGCTTATACTGCGTTTTCCCGAAAATAAGATCGGGTCTTATATTAATTTTTGCTCCAAAAGACACATTAGGACTTATTTTCTAGTTAGGTCTTATTTTCGGGGAAATATGGTACTAAATGCGTTAGTCTGGCTGATGATCTGAACTGGGGCTTATTTTTGGGGTAGGGCTTATATTACGAGCATCCTGAAAAATCATGCTAGGGCTTATTTTCCAGCTGGGTCTTATTTTTTGGGGAAACAGGGTATTTGGTGATAAGTCTACATCTTTCCTCTTTACCCTGGCAAGATTTGTAGCAGTGGTTTGAGAATGCTTTCTTCCTAAGTCTGAAAGTGACATGACAAGCTCACCTTGTTGTCTTTATGTCTGAGGTGGGACTAGAACTCACAGTCTCCCATTTTCTAGCTTGGTGCCTACACTACACCAAACTTGTTCCTGGGTAAGTTTACGATTAGAGAAAATTAGGGACCTTGGATTGTGTTTCAGGTGTGTGTTGAGCTTGGCAATGAATGGTCTTATGCAAAAGGCAACCTGCAGGCCAATTCAAATGGGTGTGTATCTCTGTATGTGTGCATTGTGTACATTACACAGACAATCAAGGAACTTTCCCTAAGCTTATTATCTGTTAGCCAAGCTTTAAAAAATAGTGGTAAAACTGTTCTTCCACCGTTTTCACTATTTTAATGTTAGAAGATATAAAATCTTCCCCTTGGCTAGTTTTTCTGTAGGTTGGGAGGTTGGCAGCAATTATCAAGATTACCATTATCACTTGTTGCACAGAGAGGTGGGGTTTTTTTTTAGTGAAAAGAGACAAAGAAATTTGTTTTGAGTTGTTATGCTTCCCATTTTATAATGCCTTGGTAAGACCACACTTAGAATACTGCATCCAGTTTTGGTTGGCATAATGTAAAAAAAGATGTTGAGACTCTAGAAAGAGTGCAGAGAAGAGCAACAAAGATGATTAGGGGACTGGAGGCTAAAACATATGAAGCACCTGGGGGCAAAACAAGAGTAATGGATGGAAACGAATCAAGGAGAGAAGCAACGTAGAATTAAGGAGAAATTTCCTGACAGTGAGAGCGATCAACCAGTGGAACAGCTTGCCTTCGGAGGTTGTGAGAGCTCCAACACTTGAGACTTTCAAGAGGAGATTGGACTGCCATTTGTCTGAAATGGTGTAAGGACTCCTGCTTGAGCGGGGGGTTGGACTAGATGACCTACAAGGTCCCTTCCAACTCTATTAATCTATCTATCTAACTTAACACTAGTTTGAAATAATTCAAACGAAATATAGTTTCTGTTCTTTGCACACCTCAGTTGATAGTTCCATTCTATTCTGCTAACTCCATTCTATTTTCTTCGTGTCAGTCTCTGTGAAATTTAGGACTGACAGGATCTTAGCCAGTTCTCCAAACTGAAGAAATCTTTTTTAGAAGCCCTGTGAAACCTGACCACAGATCTCACCACTTAGTAGCCACCCATCCTTTTTCCTAATTAAAAATCAGCAAACTTTGAGCCATGAAGAAGGAAAGGTATCACAACTGAGCAGTTACCTTTTATCAAATTTCAAAGCAGAGGGTTATTTTTTCCCCTAATCAAAGGACCAAACAGGGAGGAGGTTGACCAGCTAACAGGTTTCCAATGACCTGAGGGGAAAAATTCTTGTTCCATTTAACAGCTTCTGAAGAAGGCTTCCTTTTTAATCTTGTCTTAATCACAAAAAAATCATTGTCCTGTTTAACCAGAGTTCCATCATATAGGTTCGAGAATCCTATTTACTTAGATGCCGCTGGAATGTCTAACACAGTAGTACGATTGTCTTTGGAAGGGGATGTCTTCAGATTGACTGTTTCCCCCTTTCTTTTTTTTCAAAGGGGGGGAGGCAAGGGGGGGGAAACCGAGAGGGAGAAAGATCAAAAAGCTAACTTTAATAGATGTTTGACTAAGGTCAGGCTCCTAGTAAATGGAACAGTGGAGATGAAAGCAGCCAAATATATTTGGCTTTTGATCTCAGCAAAATCCATTTGGCATTGTTTAGCTTTTTCTATCATGCTTCAATTTGTGAGTGATATCGTGGCCAAAATGAACTGCCTTCCATTTGATGGTTTGGGGGTGTTTCGTTTTGTTTTCGTTTCAAATTAATAGCTTTTGTAAAACTTTAACATCTACCATGGGGGGGGGGGAGTTTAGGAAGTAAAACGAGCAAACAAAGTAAGTGTTCTAAGAACCCCGTCCAGGAGATCTAAAGATGGATTGTGGTCAAGCAATTCTTCTTTGTAAGATACCAACCACATCCTGTTTCCATCTAGTGTTGGAGGTGTTCATTATCACAGAAATAATGGGAAGAGCATCGTTTTCCTATCACAAACTTTTGGACTAATATTTCTACACTTATAATTTGGGAGGGAAAAAAAACCCTCAGTTGGAATAGATGTCCAACAGACTTGTTCCCCAAAGTTCAATAATTTTGGGAAAAAGTGGAAAGAAGATTTAGCTTTTTTTATATAAAAGGAAATTAAAAGTGAAATCAAAATTCTTTTGACACTTCCCGCCATCATTTGAAAACACTGCACTTCAGTGCAATGTACAATTGTTGGGAAGGACCAGAGAAAAATATATTTTAACACTACTATTCTCCCCGTCTCTTGCAGAAATAATTCCATTTTAAAGGCTTGCCTTGTTGTTACCGAGTTGATTTATCACTGAAAGAACATCATGCCATTGCAAAGGCACAAGATTTTTAAAAAGAGTTACATGACTACATTAAATGTCACATCCAAATGTGGCTTCAATACACACACACACACACACAGAGCTTAAAGCAATTTGTAAACAGCATAATAGGCAAAGAAGATAAAGTAAGTCTACCAACGTAGGACTAAATTAAGTCACATTTTCTACACTTTAACAAATGTTGTGGAGCTTGGTGTAACACTATTGTGTACTAAATTTCTTCTGACAGTGAGCAGGAGCTCGTGAATCAAGGTTTTTCACTGCAAAATGTTTCCCTGTGTGAAGAAAATCTGCTTCCTTCTGCAAAGCATTTCGCTACTTTTAAGATGAAAGCAACAGCTTTGTACACCTTAAAGCCGTGATGGCGAACCTATGGCACACATGCCACAGGTGGCACGTGGAGCCATATCTGAGGGCACGTGAGGCGTTGCCCTATGTCAGCTCCAGGGCATGCTGGCCAGCTGATTTTCGGCGTTCCGGAGGGCGGGAGGGAGGCCATTTTCGCCCTTCCCAGGCTTCAGGAAAGCCTGCGGAGCCTGTGGATGGTGAAAAACAGACCCAACGGGCCTACCGGAAGTTCATTCCGAACTTCTGGTAGGCCTGTCGGGCCATTTTTCGCCTTCCCCAGGCTTCAGAAGGCTTTCCTGAAGCCTGGGGAGGGCGAAAAACGGCCCAACGGCCCAACCTGAAGTTCGTTTCCAAACTTCCGGTAGGCCTGTTTTTCGCCATCCACAGGCTCCGGAGACTTTCCTGAAGCCTGGGGAGGGCGAAAAACGGCCCAACGGCCCAACCTGAAGTTCGTTTCCAAACTTCCGGTAGGCCTGCAATTTTTTGCCATTCACAGGCGCCGGAGGCTTCAGTGAGTAGCGCGGGGGGGTTGTGCGCACATGCGCGGGGGGTTGTGCGCACATGCGTGGGGGGGCATTGCATTATGGGTGTGGGCACGCACGCGCGCCCTTTTGGCACCCGAGCAAAAAAAGATTCGCCATCACTGCCTTAAAGAGATTGCTCCATACTGCCTGTCTCCTATCGACTGCTGAAATGATACTGTACTACTGAAAGAGAAGTCTGCTCATTCTACGCACACATATTACACACAAACACACACACACAGAGTGTTGAAGTAGGCTTGACTCCCTGCTGTTCCTAAAACCCGCCAAGAGTTGGCAAAATCTGAAAGTTGTGGATAGCTGACCACCTTGCCTCTGAAGATGTCAGCAGCAGAAAGTCATTGGTGAAAGATCAGGAAATTGTTATTGTCTAGAGCAGCCACTAAACCCTGAAGCTCATCAGTGTCCAACAGATACCAACTGTGACAACCTACTCCAATCTATTGTAGATAACAGAATAACAGAGCTGGAAGGGACCTTGGAGGTCTTCTAATCCAACCCCCTGCTCAGGCAGGAAACCCTATACCATTTCAGACAAATGGTTGTCCAATCTCTTCTTAAAAGCCTCCAGTGTTGGAGTATCCACAACTTCTGGAAGCAAGCTGTAATGATTAATTGTTCTAACTGTCAGGAAATTTCTCCTTAGTTCTAGGTTGGTTCTCTCTTTGATTAGTTCCCACCTGTTGCTTCTTGTTTTGTCTTCGGATGGTTTGGAGAATAGGTTTCTGCATTCGGTATACCTGGCATTATAGTCCAGATTCTAAATATTTCACTTTCATACCAATGAGTGAACTTTTGATAATAAGCATCCTTCCTAACCCAAGAAGTAAACATATGTCATTTAATTATCTGATACTGTTTATCACAGTTCTATTAAAAAAGATATCTAACCCAAGAAGAGTTAAGTTTTACAATGTTTTCGGTGACGCAGAATACAGTGGCCTGTATCAAACTTTCATGGAAATCATCACTGGCTGTTCCTAGGGACATTTAGATTTCCAAGAGCTTCAGTTACAAGCTTTAACCTCCAACTTTCAATCTATAAGCTTGTTCATCTACCATCTCCATGATTTACTTATTTGTATCCCGCCTTTATTGCTTTTACAAATAACTCAAGGCAGCTAACGTATTTAACACACAACTCCTCCTAATTCCCCACAACAACCCTGTGAAGTGGGTTGGGCTGAGAGAGAGTGACTAGCCCAAAGTCACCCAGCTGGTTTTCGTGCCTAAGGCAGGACTAGAACTCCCAGTCTCCTGGTGATTGGCCCGAAGTCACCCAGCTGGCTTTTATGCCTAATGCAGGACTAGAATTCACCATCTCCTGGTGATTGGCCCGAAGTCACCCAGCTGATTTCCATGCCTAATGCAGGACTAGAATTCACAATCTCCTGGTGATTGGCCCAAAGTCACCCAGCTGATTTCCATGCCTAAAGCAGGACTAGAATTCACCATCTCCTAATGATGGGCCCGAAGTCACCCAGCTGGCTTTTATGCATAAAACAGAACTGGACTGCCATCTGTCAGAAATGGTGCAGGGGTCTCTTGCTTGGGCGGGGGGGGATGGACTTGACCTACAAGGTCCCTTCCAACTCTGTTATTCTGATTATTCTCATATCTTCTTCAGTGGGAGGTATCAGGGAGCCCTAACCAAGCCACAGAACCAAGATTGGAGGAGGAGTTCTCTACAGGCTGTGAAAACTCTCTCATCATAGAAATCTTACATTATTTCGCTTGTAAGCAGGCAATGAAAGTTGCAAGCTTAGCATTTTTTACCTCCTAATGTAGAGGATAACGCGATATGGAAATATGCAAAACAATGTTTTATGAATTAGGTTATTAGTATGAAAATCAAAGGGCATTCCCCATCTGCTGGAGCAGGCCATGTGACTGATTTATGCTGCGGAGGCTGAATTATTGATACAAATGCTTATATATTATATTTTATACGGGGTATCATGGGATAGCACCATCTGGCACGGAGGCATCAACATGTGCACCTTGGACTGAATAAACACAGCAGCCAGATACCACGGCACATCGCACTGAGGTGGGCTTTGTTAACTGAGGTTGCTTGCTAAAGTTTTTGAAAGCTGACAAAGCATGGCACTTGCTTAAGATAGGCAAGTTAAATGCCAGCCTATATTAAATAGGCTAGCATTTAACTCGCCCCTCCCCTACCAGTTCGAAAGCATGCAAATGCAAGTAGATTAATAGGTACCACTTCGGTGGGAAAGAAACAGTGTTTCGTACACCTTTGGCATTTGCCATGCTGGCCACATAACCCCGGAAATTGTCTTTGGACAACGCTGGCAACGGAGATGAGCACCATGCCCTAGAGTCAGAGACAACTGACAGGGAAACCGTCACCTTTAGTTAAGTGCCAGATGTTGTCAGGAAAGGTTGTGTTCCTGGCTGTTGTTCTTGAGGGATCAAAGCAGGGGTGGGTTTCGAAAATTTCCGCTACTACTCTGTGGCCGTGGCTTAGGGTTACGCGCGCGCGCGCTCCCCCGGTGCAATTCTGTGTCCGCGCATGCTCAGTGACTATAATCTGCCCGAAACACAGCTGAGGAGCTGATCAGCTGTGCTTCGGGCGAAGAATAAAGGACAGCTTTCACCCAGAGGCGGGTGGGAGGGCCCTTTCCAAAGCAGCAGCAGAGCACAAACAGCCCAAAACGGAAAAAAAAGCCGCCAAAAATTCCCGGAAAAAAATGGCGGCGCCCACGGACCGGCACCAACCAAGGCGGGTCCACGACGCCATCATGATGTCACCAGCGCCTCGCTACTGGTTCGGGCGACCCAGTACGAACTGGGAGGAACCCACCCCTGGATCAAAGGGTACATCCCTGAAGCTGAAGAAAGTGGTAGGGCAACCAATCATGCCTGCAAAGTTGGAAGCTGCAAGCTACATGCAACAGGACTTCTATTAACCTGGAAAAGGATGGCAGTAGTACCACAACTTCCCAGGGCAGAGAGGGGGGCCAAGACAAGAGACTGTGCTGTCCTGAACTGGATGGGAAGAGAGGAAAAGATTCAGGATAGCCACACCCTAGAATCTCTAAGGATGTATCTATGAAGTTACAAGCCTTATAACTTTAGTCTGGCAAGATTCTGTCTATTAGGTGTGAGCAAATAAAATACTGGATGCAGTTGGATTCACTGTGTTGTCTTTACAGGTAGTCCTCAACTTACGACCACAATTGAGGCCAAAATATATGTCAAGATATATACGTCAAGTGACGTATATATACATCAAGTGAATTTTGCCCCATTTTACGACCTTTCTTGCCACCGTTGTTAAGTGAATCACTGCAGTTGCTAAGTTAGCAGCACGGCTGTTAAGTGAATCTGGTTTCTCCATTGAGTTTGCTTGCCAGAAGATCGCCAAAAGATGATCACGTGACCCCGGGATACTGCAACCGTCATAAATATGAGTCAATTGCCAAGTGATAATGCAATGGTCGTAAGTGTGAAAAACGGTCTTAAGTCACTTTTTTCAGTGCCCTTGTAACTTTGAACAGTCACTAAATGAAGTGCTGTAAGTCGAGGACTACCTGTATTAAAGGCAAAAGGAGAAGGGGACAGCAGAGGATGAAATGATTAGATAGTGCCATCGTAATGAACATTATTTATTATTAAATTATTTATTAAATTTGTATGCCGCCCAACTCCCAAGGGACTCTGACATGAATTTTGGCAAACTCCAGGAGACAGGGGTGGGCTGGCATGCTATGGTCCATGGGGTTGTGAAAAGTCGGACATGATTTAGCAAGCAACACCAACAACGAAGTGTCAGTTTGGGGTTTAGGCCTGGCAGTTTCTATCCTAGCATGACCCTACAAAAAACCCTCACTAAGCCTTTGGGGCAAATGCCCCAGAAATAACATTTTTCCCGCACTGTCAACATTACGTTCCATCAGTATCCTTCTATTGGTGTTTCCTTGAGACAGAGAAGAGAGAGAGGGGCGGGGAGAGGGAGAAAGAGAGAGAGAGGAGAGGGAGAGGAGAGGGAGAAAGAGAGAGAGAGAAAGAGAGAGAGAGAGAGAGAGAAGGAGAGAGAGAGAGAAAAGAGGGGGGAAGAGGGAGAAAAAGAGAGAGAGAGAGGAGAGGGAGAAAGAGAGAGGAGAGGGAGAAAGAGAGAGATAGAGAAAGAGAGAAGGAGAGAGAGAGAGAGGAGAGAGGGGGGAAGAGGGAGAAAAAGAGAGAGAGAGGAGAGAGAGAGAGGAGAGGGAGAAAGTGAGAGAGAGAGAGAGGAAAGAGAGAGGAGAGGGAGAAAGAGAGGGAGAAAGAGAGAGAGAGAGAGGAAAGAGAGAAAGAGAGAGAGGAGATAGAGGAGAGGGAGAAAAAGAGAAAGAAAGGAGAGAGAGAGGAGAGGGAGAAAGAGAGAGAGAGAGGCGAGGGAGAAAGAGAGAGAGAGAGAGGAGAGAGAGAGAGGAGAAAGAGAGAGAGAGAGAGATTTTTTAAAAAAGCATTTTAATCTTTTTTTTTTAAAGCAATTACTTTTTCTCCTTATGGGTCTTCTTTTGCGTTTCTGCTCATATTTTATGTATTTATTTTCAGACACTGGCTTGGGAGAAGGCAAAGAGGCCTCTTTCTTTAAGCGAAATCTCTTTTGACATTCAGGACTGCTATTCTAAGCAAGTTCGTCTAAGTATAGAAGTTAAAAGCCCTGAATCAGTATAATGCAATTATCTTTTTATTGGCTCGATGAGACATTGAATTTTATTTACAAAACAAAAAATAAAAATAAAATAAAAATAAAATCAAACATAGCTACGATCTTGCAACTTACTTGGGAATAAACTGGATGATTAAAGAAACAAAACAAAAAAGGTACCGTTTATTCCGAAGGAAGTTGAAAGGATTATAGCTTTGTTTGATTTTATTACATTGTCTGTCTGCCTAACAGGTTCAGAGCAATGTTAAAAGACCCTGTCACTTTACAGGAAATTCTTGACTTATGACCACAACTGAGATTGGAACTTCTGTCTTCTGTTGCTAAGTCATGCAGTCATTAAGTGAGTCCTGCCCACTTTTTTTTTGCCATGGTCGTTAAACAAATCCCGCTTCCCCAAATGACTTTATTTATTGGAAGCCCCCTAGGAAAGTCACAAATAGGGATCGCATCACCCCGGACGCTGTCTTAAGTACAGGCGGTGGCCAAACTCCTGAATTTTGATTGTGTGATTTAGTGATACCGCAATAGTTTTAAGAGCAAGGACCAGTTGCAAGTCACTTTTTTCAGGGCTTTCAGAATTTTGCATGCTTCTTTAAAATCCAGAATCAGAGTGAAAATCAAAGCAAGTACAATCCTGTACGTAAAGTTACCCAAAAGATTTCCTTTGAATAAGGAAGGCCAAGCTGTTTAAGGGACGTGGGGGGGAAAAGAAAAACATGTGTCCATTTAGTAAGAGAGAGAGAGAGAGAATGTAAATAAAATCTTAGAGGAAGTCTGAAAGGAGGACACATTGATTCATTACTTTAGCTCATTATTTGAAAACATGGATTATTCTTATGCTCATCATGCATAAAAGGAATTCTGGAGAGAATAAAGTGCAATCATTTGCAGTATAAACACACTATTCGGATTCCCTTTGCACATCTGCCTTGCACCTGGTTGTGCAAATTTTAAGGAATGCACCATCTTGATGCTACAGAACCCTTAACACACACACACACTCTCTCTCTCTGTATATATATGTATATATGTGTGTATTTACACATACACACACACACACACACACACACACGTCTGCTGAGTGAGCTATCTCTATCGCTATCTTTATCTCCGTCATCTATCTCTATGATCTATCTAAAACTATATATCTATTTATATCTATTTATATCTATCTATATTGGGGACGTGGTGGCTCAGTGGCTAAGACACTGAGCTTGTCAATCAGCAGGTCGGCAGTTCAGCAGTCCGAATCCCTAGCGCCGCGTAACGGAGTGAGCTCCCGTTACTTATCCCAGCTTCTGCCAACCTAGCAGTTCGGAAGCACCTAAAAAATGCAAGTAGAAAAATAGGGACCACTTTTGGTGGGAAGGTAACAGCGTTCTGTGTGTCTTTGGTGTTTAGTGAAAGCACGTAAAAAATGCAGGTAGAAAAATAGGGACCACTTTGGTGGGAAGGTAACAGCGCTCCGTGTGCCTTCGGCGTTGAGTCATGCCGGTCACATGACCACGGAGACGTCTTCGGACAGCGCTGGCTCTTTGGCTTAGAAACGGAGATAAGCACCGCCCCCTAGAACCGGAAACGACTAGCATGCATGTGCGGGGGAACCTTTACCTTTATATATATCTATATCTATATCATCTATATCTATATCATCTATATCTATATCTAATCTATGTCTATACACACACACACACACAGTATATATAAATAATCACCCAGCAGACAGATGACAAAGAAGTCAACTTCACCATTGATTAGGAATACGTGCAGATGTGAGATTATTTGCAAAGGTCATATAAGCAATTCTGAGACCTCAATGAGGGAAGGGGGCAGACTTCAAATGGAATTAATTCAAATACTCCTTGGACTGGTATGCCTGTATTTAGTCTACTGAACAATCTCTGCAAATATTGATCGCCAAGTTAAACTGGATGATAAGGAGGAAATGCAGCCTGCCTTTCTTTTTTCGTTACCTTGAGAGTGTCTGCTAATCAAACTCTGATGATGGCTCTTAATATATAATGTTGAAATATGTTATGCCTCTACATAGGACGGACTGTATTTGAACAAAACCCATATGGGGCCTTTTTAAATTTTAATTGTATTCTTTTGCAAATGGCCACCTCTTATTTAACATCCATTAGCCTGGATTGGGTACACTATCTTTAAATGGTGCACCGAGGGCTACACTCTCAAAAGGAATGGGAGAGACCAAGGCAAAACATTAAATTTGATTTACGTTTAATTAAAATTAAATATAGTTCGTATGGTTTGCCTGCAGTCATGTATTTAATTATTTCTCTCCCCGCTACCAAGTTAAACACTACAAAATGTTAACAATCTTTGAAGAACTTTTGGGCCAAATCACATTGCAATCAGAGCTTTCAGGAGTGAAATGTGATCTCAGCCCCCCCCCCCCCGATCTAGATGTAGTAATTATTTTAGGGGACCCCGTTTCTACTCCTACCGTATTAGTAATAAAAGCACAACGTATACAGCAGAGGTGGGTTCCTGCCGGTTCGGTACTATAGAACCGGTAGTAAAAATAGGGACTGGTTCTCCCAACCGGCAGTAATGGCAGCCTGGCCACGCCCCCGAGCCAGTTCTTTCAGTGGCGCCATAGGCGGCGCCATCTTGTTTTTTGCTTCTGCGCATGTGCAGAAGCTTTGTTTTAGCACTGTGCATGCGCAAAGCAAGCACCCGCCCCGCCACTGAGCGAACCGGCAGCGATGAAAACCGAAACCCACCCCTGGTATACAGTCTGTAAAAAACTTTTTTCTAAGGATGATCGTAAGGTCATCTTTACATATAATTCCACCTACCTTTGTTAGATACAGTAGAGGACAGGGGTGTCAAACTCGATTTCATTGAGGGCCGCATCAGGGTTGTGTTTGACCTCGGGGTGGCGGGGGGCATGGCCAGGGTGGGTGTGGCCAGGGTGGGCATGATCAGCTTGACATCACTCGTGTCGGGGGCGCCTGTGGTGGCCCGAGCGCTCTGCCAGGAAAATGAGCTCCCAAGCTCCGTTTCCGGCTGCGACGGCCTCCTGCAACCCTCTGCCAGTGAAAACGGAGCTTGGGAGGGCCACATGCGGCCCTCACAAGCTCCGTTTTCACTGACAGAATACCTCAGGCCGGTCCTTCATTGTTTCCAGGGCGGCCACGCGGGCCAGATCAAAGTACCACGCGAGCCGGATCCGGCCCCCGGACCTTGAGTTTGACACCCCTGGTACAGGACATTATTGCAATAGGGACATATTGTCCAAGAGATAAAGTTATGGAAACTTGCTGAAAAAGTACAATCTACATCTTCTCCATCTGATGAAACAAATACAGACAGTCCTTCACTTACGGTCATAATTTCCATTGCTAAGTAAGGTGGTTGTTAAGTGAGCAGCACCTGATTTTATGACTTTTGCCAGGATTGTTAAGGCAATTGTAAATTGTAAAGTGAACCGCGTGGTATTGAAGGGAATCTAGGTTCCACCATTGACTTTTATTGGATGGGAACCGTCTGGGAAGCTCGCAAATGGTGATCGCATATATTGTGGGACAGTGAAATTGTCATAAATAGATGCGAGTGGCCAAGCACACAATCCCAGGGCTGTGGGATGGTGCAATGGTCATAAGTACGAGGACCAACTGTAAGACTTTTTTTTTTCAGTAACTGCAAATGGTTGTAAGTTGACAACTACCTGTAGGAATGAAGAGGTTTCTTTTGGTTCGGCTGTACTGCACCCCACTTTCCAAATACGACAAAGTACATTCATCGTGGAACCTCTATTGGAAACAGGCTACGAGATTCACCTCTTTGGAAATTTCACTTCCTTTATTTTCCGTAATGTTAAAAGCAATTTGACATCAAACTGGGGCCCGAACGACTTGCCAAACCCTGTTTCAATCAAAGCCATTGTTTAATTTATAAGACATCTTCTCAGCCGGTGCATTTGAAAGCAATTAGCAGTTTCTTTTAATCTATGCAATTTTTTTTAAAAAAAAGTTAGAAAGGCAATTATTTCATTTGAAAATCTATGTGAGAGGAAACAAAAATTGTTCCCAGGTTCCAGGGTGGATTTTTAAATTTGTTTATTTGATGATGATGATGATGATGATGATGATGATGATTGCTTTGCAGGCCTGATGTCAGAAACTTTTAAAGGTGTGCATGTGGGAGACAAGATTATTTGCAGTGAAAAACCTTGACTGTTACTAATCAAGACATTCTGTAGTTGGAGGTGGAGGTGGAGGTGGAGGGGGAGGAGGAGGAGGAGGAGGAGGAGGAGGAGGAGGATAGGGAATACAGGTAGTCCTCGACTTACAACAGTTCATTTAGTGACCATTCAAAGTTACATCATTGAAAAAAGTGACTTATGACCGTTTTTCACAGTTACAACCTTTGTAGCATTCCCATGATCATGTGATCAAAATTCAGATGCTTGGCAACTGGTTCATACTTATGACCATTGCTGTGTCCCAGGATCATGTGATCACTTTTTGCAACTTTTTGACAAACAAAGTCAATGGGGAAGCCAGATTCACTTAACAACTGGGTTTCTAACTTATCAACTGCAGTAATTCACCTAACAACTATGGCAAGAAAGATCGTAAAATGGGGCAAAACTCACTTAACAAATGTCTCACTTAACAACAGAAATTTTGGACTCAATTATGGTCATACGTCAAGGACCACCTGTATATGGACAATTTCATTTGTCATGGTTTATCTGCTCACATATTCTGCGTCGCTGGAAAAATTATAAAACTGAACTCTTCTTGGGTTACAATAAACCCACATGATAAACAGTATCAGGTAATTAACATGTTTAGTTCTTGTGTTAGAATGCTGACTATCAAATGTCCTTTCAATGATATGAAGATGAAATATCTAGAATGTGGATCATAAAAAGCTTTCTCCCTTTTTTTAATCAGGGGAGGAAATATTTAAATATAACAGGCAGATGTGGATGCTTGATGGTGTTAGAAGTATCCTTGCAAGATGTAAGCAGTTCCCAGTAAAGCTGCCTTTTGCAATTGACTGAAGGTGAATTTGTCAATGCCGATAATTACTATACCAAGGAGAATATTTGTAGCTCAGGGTTGAAATGAGGGGGTCCTTGGTGCTCTCCGAGCTTGGTGATTTTCTTGTAGATGTTTCAACTAGGTAACATCAGTGCTAGTCTTATTTCTGTTATTGTGAGTTTTGTTTTAATTCTCTCCCAGGGCATAAAAGAAAAAATATCTGCTGTGAACTCCACATAAGCGTCAGGAAGGGCATCCGGCCAGTAAATGCTCAGCTCCATCCAGTCGCCTCAAATCCCCAAATTAAGAGATTACAGGGTTGTAAAAAGGGAGTTTTTTTTAATTGGTTTAATCTTTTATAGGCTTTTAATGTTTGTAAGCCACCCAGTGTCGCCTTCAGGCTAGATAGGCGGCAAATAAGTCTAATCAATAAACAAATAAATAAATAAACAAGCTCCATCACCATATTTCAAGAATTTGCAATCTCCTCTTCGGTTAAATAAAAACCAGTCCTGGTGGAATGTCCATTCAGAAAATGTCAAAGAATATTTTCAAGGGTACCTACGTTGCAAGAGTAAATAATAACCCTACTAATACAAATAACACAAATAGTAACACTGATATTGCTGCTGCTGCTGCTGCTGCTACTACTACTACTACTACTACTACTACTACTAATAATAATAATAATAATAATAATAATGCCTCTTCCATTGTCAGCATGACCATAATGTAAGCCTAATTACCACCAGCATTAGAAGCAGCTTGTGGTTTTATATTACATTGAGGTAAATTACACTAGAATTAGTGTGGATTACTTTTATCAAATAGGGAATAAGCTGTTAATTAACTCCCTGCTGAAGCAATCTCTTTCCGAGCTTGCAACTGTTATTAGCTCTAGATTAAACTGTTGAATTAATTTCCCACTTACTTACTATTTCAAGAGGTTGGTTTTTTTTTTAAATCTACCTGGCAGCAGCTTTAATGAGAAATTGTATTAGTGAACATAAATTGCCCCAACCACCTCTTCCCTTTCCTTTCGGTGGGGAGAGTAAACAGTTTATAATAATGTTTATGCAGTCATTTTGTTTGAACAAATAAATGCCTGCATGCACTCACAGTTTTTAATTAGCCCACGGATATCAATATATTAAACCGGAGATTATATTAACGGATTTCAGGGAAAACAAACAGGTAATCCCCCTGTTTAAAATGGTTTGCAAATAGAAAAGCTACCTTGATAAAGCTTTTAGGATGAAGATGGAGAGATCACAAATTTTCACTCAGGTCTCCTACTAAATCTAGGAATCTGCAAATCAAATATCTTATGATTAAACAGTCATCAAAACCCGCTTGCCACTTTTTAAAAAAATGTACTTCTGTAAAAGAGATTCTATTTGGCATCTTCTAAATAGCTCTAGAAGAGGGATTTCTTGAAACGTTCAGAGTGTAATTTATTTTGGGGGGTGATTGAGGGTATTTCTTCCCATTATCTGCTGTTCTCTGAGATTTATATCAAGCCAAGCCCGGAAAGAAATTGTTGTCTCGTTTTTTCCAACCACGAGAACATTATTTAGGAAGGAAGCTTGATTGTCAATGCTCCAGCGGGTCAAAACTTCTTGGCGACTTACAAAGTCACCAGATTTGTTGCAACGGCTAACCGGTTATATGTTCCCTGTTTGTGCAAGGTGACAATGAGAAGCAGGGTGAATGAAATGGACTGTGAAAAGTTGGATCCTTGTTTATAGGTTGTCTTGCAGAACACATCTTAATTTCGACCATGTGTACATCAAGATGTTTTTTTTTTCCTGTTTTTTTTTTCTGTTTTGTGATGTTGGCTTTTAATCCCAGAGAATAGATTGATGGTCCTCACACTCCTGAGGTCTTCCCCTGAGATGGCATAAAAGTGTGAAAAAGCAGGGAGGCTGCAAAATTTCTAGTGAGATGATTTTACAGGGAAAGACATAAAGCTGCATGCCTACGATAGCTTGACCCTTCTCTAAAAAGTGGGGGGATGTTTATGACGAAGCCTATTAAAATACAACATTCCACGGGTGTTTCAATTACTTTTAGCTTCTGTTTATAAAGATTTAGCTATTCATGCAAAGCTTAAAAAAAAAAATAGCGGAAAAATAGCAGAATCCAAAGATGAGGGGGGGGGGAAACAGCATCCTCTCGTAACCAACTTAGTTTTATAACCCTTTTACAGAGAAAACTTATTTTCAAAAATAATAGGCTTAAAATACATTTCCCCAAATCCCAAATGAATGCTCTTCACCCTCCCCCTTTCAAATTATTCTTTTATTATAATTTCAATTAGTAGGTTCTACTCTTTCTCAAAGATTCGAATGGCTTTTTCTTTTTCTCGGGAGGAAATTAAAAGATTATAGAAGCACCAACAAGAAAAACGAAAAAGAAACTAGCCAAATATCTAGTTTCATGTTTTACCCTTGAACAGAGAATACAGGACATGTTCAACTTTTTTGCAAAGTACACAACGGAGACATATTTTTTTGACTATCTAGAGGAGATCAACCCTGACTGCTCTTTAGAAGGCCAGATCCTGAAGATGAAACTCAAATACTTTGGCCACCTAATGAGAAGGAAGGACTCACTGGAGAAGAGCCTAATGCTGGGAACGATTGAGGGCAAAAGAAGAAGGGGACGACAGAGAATGAGGTGGCTGGATGGAGTCACTGAAGCAGTCGGCGTGAACTTACTGTAAATGGACTCCAGAGGATGGTAGAGGACAGGAAGGCCTGGAGGAACATTGTCCATGGGATCGCGATGGGTCGGACATGACTTCGCAACTAACAACAACAACAAATCATGAACATGTTCATTCTACCATCCACTACTAACTGCTAATCCAGATGAGCCAGATGTGAGAACATCCATCTTTTCCCATACATTAAGCTGTTCTATGGCCACTTCTATTCTTCCTCTTTGCCCTGCTAACTTTGGGCCATTGAGACATGCAGATCTTTCATTCTTTCTATGTATCTGTCAATCTCCCCAAATTGGACCTTAAACCTGATAGGACATGATGGAAATACAGGTAGTCCTTGACTTACACATTTACTGTTCAAAGGGCACTGAAAAAAGTGTCTTGTGACCATTTTTCACACTTACAACAATAGCAACATCCCCATGGTCATGTGATCAAAATTTGGCTGCTTGGCAACTGGTTCATATTTATGACGGTTGCCATGTCCCCGGGGTCATGTGATCCCCCTTTACAACCTTCCGATGAGCAATGTCAATGGGAAAGCCAGATTCACTTTACAACTATATTACTAACTTAACAACTGCAGTGATTCACTTAATAACTGTGGCAAGAAAGGTTGTAAAATGGGGCAAAATTCACTCAACAAATGTCTCAGTCAGCAACAGAAATTTTGGGCTCAATTGTGGTCGTAAGTCGAGGACTTCCTTCAGCCTATTTCAATAATTCAAGTAACTTCATGAGTATCTGTGATAAGTCTTCCTATACCTACATCACCAATTTGAGATCAATAAATCATAAACGCTGGATTTTATAGCAGGGTTAAAAGTATGGGAGGTGCAGTCTTGAATTTGTCTCTCAGCTATTTCAAAAATCCCAGCACATTCAAATAGCATATTATGCCGTGGTTTCCTTAACCAATGTTTACTGAATAAACCACGAATGACCGAGACTACGAACCAAGAATCCACAAAATAAGCCCTGTTTGATGAACCCGGCTAATGACAGTTCAGCTTCAGAGTTGTAGAAAACTAGAGGGATCTTCAATTGTGGACACTTGACTGGTTGATTACTCTCCATAAACAATGATAGATATAATCTTTTCACCCTGAATCAATATCCGTGCCTTCGTTATAGCAGGCAAGATAATGGCATGGATGTGAAGGCAACAAGAGTATCCTAAATCAAAATAAGTTAGAAGTGTACAGGTAGCCCTCAACTGACAACCATTCATTTAGTGACCATTTGAAATAACAACAGCACTGGAAAAAGTGACCAATTCTCACTCTTGTGACCATTGCAGCATCTCCACAGACATGGACAACTCGCCGCGGCGTGGGACTGTGTCGCTGGGACTATGTCGCCATTCAACAATTCAATTTAATTTTATTTAAAATAATGTAAAAAATCATTTTTTTCATTCGCATTTCATTCTGTCCCTCTCCTTTTCCATCCTTTCTTTAATGATTCTGTTCCATTTCTTCGATATTAATGTCACTCTTGTCCCATGGCAAGTTGGCCGTGGTGAGTTGTCCTAGATCTTGATAGCCAGCATGTACTTAGGACAGTTGCACTGTCCCAACATTATGTGATGATTCATGTAAGAGCCATGGTGGCGCAGTGGTTAGAATGCAGCATTGCAGGCTAATTCTGCCGACTGCCAGCAGTTCGATTCTGACCGGCTCAAGGTTGACTCAGCCTTCCATCCTTCCGAAGTTGGTAAAATGAGGACCCAGGTTGTTGAGGGCAAAATGCTGACTCTGTAAACCACTTAGAGAGGGCTGTAAAGCACTATGAAGCGGTATATAAGTCTAAGTGCTATTGCTATGTGATCATCGTTTGTAACCTTCCCAGCCGACTTCCAACAAGCAAAGCCAATAAGGGAAGCCAGATTCGCTTAATAACCAAATGATTCACTTAAGAACTGGAGTCATTCGCTTAACAACGGCAGCAAAAATGTCGTAACATGGAACACTACTCACTTAAACAATTGTAGCAATGGAAATTTTGGGCTCCATTGTGGTTGTATGTTTGGTATTACCTGTACTTCATGACTGGAAAAACAATTTTAAAAAACCCTTTTCTCTGATTTTAATATACTGGCAATTCAATTGTCCCAGCTTCACGTCTTCTGAGATTATGGCTTTATCTCATGTAAAGATGAACAGAGCCTGGGTCTGGAAAAACTGGGCATCCTTGTTTTTCAATTTCCAAAAAACTGAGTATGCATCCCATAATACTGTTTAATATTCTTCCATATAAAGAATTGTCCCCTTGGGCTTTACCTAATGAAAGACACACTCCCAAACGTCTTTCAGAATTGTTCCGTTGTAGTTTCCTATGGCCAATTGTAGAAATAAATTCTTCCTTTTAGTCAACTCCAACCGAAAGTAGCAATAGCTATAGCACTTAGACTTATATACCGCTTCATAGTGCTTTACAGCCCTCTCTAAGCGGTATACAGAGTCAGCATATTGCCCCCAACAATCTGGGTCCTCATTTTACCCACCTCGGAAGGATGGAAGGCTGAGTCAACCTTGAGCCAGTCAGGATCGAACTCCTGGCAGTGGTCAGAGTTAGTGTGCAATAGTGCATTCTAACCACTGCGCCACCAGGGCTCCCTAATAGCAATAGCACTTAGACTTATATACTGCTTCCCAGTGCTTTACAGCCCTCTCTAAGTGGTTTACAGAGTCAGCCTATTGCTCCCAAACAATCTGGGTCCTCATTTTATCCACCTCGGAAGGATGGAAGGCTGAGTCAAGCCTTGAACCGTTCAGCATCGTACTGCTGGCAGTGAGCAGTGAGTTAGCCTGCAGTACTGCATTTTAAACACTACACCACTACAGCTCTTATATAGTAATAGCACTTAGACTTATATACCGCTTCACAGTGCTTTACAACCCTCTCTAAGCCGTTTACAGAGTCAGCATATTGCCCCGAACAATCTGGGTCCTCATTTTACCCACCTCGGAAGGATGGAAGGCTGAGTCAACCTTGAGCCGGTCAGGATCGAACTCTTGGCAGTGGTCAGAGTTAGTGTGCAATAGTGCATTCTAACCACTGCGCCACCACGGCTCTAACAAATCAATTCCTCAGAAAATCACACTCAAGGAGATAGAAGAGAGAGAGACGTTTGTGGATGAAAGTATAGTCAATACCAAAACCTCATGCTCATAGCCCCTGCTGCAGAGAAAATAATGTGTTAAGTTACAAAAGACACAAATAGGAGGAGTAAACACCTTGTATTTGAAGAGTCTTGAGCTCTGCAAACTTTACGTGGCTTTCATCAGGGAAAAACAAAGTCCTTATGTCTGTAAAGAAAAACATTGTTAAAAGCATTGATACAGTATGAAATGGGAATATTCTACTTAAGGAATAATGGCTGAGCTGAACCCTGCATTGAATTACTAAATAATGCTCTTAATATCTTCGTTTATCTTCTGCCATCCATATGGGTGCCCAATATCCATTTTCCTGCCTGTTTAGATCCAATTCCCACCACCCAAAGTTGTTTCCACCAGCTTTGGATAAAAAAAAAATACAAGTTATCTAAAATACTATATCTCAAATATTGCAAGCCACAACTGTTTGGTCAGGAGAGCAAACGGATCTTCAAAATGAAATGCCATAGCAATACGTTTCTAACAATGCTAGCAATAGGTTGTACAAGGTGAAATAATTAAAACAACAAAGGACCCTTACAACAATTATCCATAGGATCATGACCAGTGGTACATTCACATTGATTGACCTCCCTGTCTGTCAATGGAAAAATATTTAATTTAGTTGAAGCAGAATTGTGGGGGGGATAAACACAAACATTTACAGTGCTCTTATCTCTTGATCAATAAAGAATGAAATAATAATAATGGGTAATTGTTCTTGCAAACCTAACCCTGTAGTTCAACCTCAAATCATGCTTTTAGTTTGAAATGCCTGGATTCCAATTTCATCAAATTTATCCCAGTATTGTTCCAGCTACTCTGAAAGTCTGTGGAACTCTGGGCTGAGCTCAAAATATATGTGTTCTGAATTTGGAAAAGGGCAGTGTGAAACTTAGGAATAGTTAAGAAGAGTGTTGGGGTACTTACAGGGAAGATGAATTTGAGGGAAGGAGGGAGGGAGGGAGGG
>QLTV01000220.1:583881-596773 GCA_003457575.1 Thermophis baileyi
AATGTTCAGGTTTGTCAAGATCCTTCTGTATCTTAAGCCTATCTTTTGGAGTGTTGCCTATTCCTGCTTAGCTTGGTGTCATCTGCAAATTTGATGAGTGCCCCATCTATCCCCTCATCCAAGTCATTGATGAAGATGTTGAAGAGTACTGGGCTTAAAACAGAGCCTTGGGGTACTCCACTGCATACTTCCCTCCATGTAGATGCAGTTCCATTGAGGACTACACGTTGAGTGCGGTTGGTCAGCCAGTTACGAATCCATCTGGTGGTGTTGCTGTCTAACCCACATTTTTCTATTTTATCTAGTAGTAGGTTAGTAGTGGTCTACTTTATCAAATGCCTTACTGAAGTCCAAGTAAATTATATCAACAGCATTCCTCTGGTCCACTAATTTTGTCACTAATTTTTGTCCACTAATTTTAAATTGTGTATTTATTCCAATTTCATTTTAAATTGTATTTTATTCCAATTCCATTTTAAACTGTTTTTATCAGATTTTAGTAATAATTTGTGTTTGGAACTCTGCACTTTGATATTGCCCATGGGCTAAATAAAGTAAACTAACTTACTTTTGGGTCATTATCTTCATCTAACACAGGGGTGGCCAATTAATTTTCCCAAAGGGCCACATGAGAAACTGGAACTGTTGTGGAGGGCTGCCATCACTCCGCCCCTCGCCTCTGCTGCCACTGGCTGGACGGGATAGCCAAAAGCCTGGATGTGGCCCATGGGCTATAAAATACTTAGATCTGATCTAACAGGACAATGGCAGGGATTATAGCTGCCCATCCTATTTAAAACAGAAGCTGTGCACAGGGCTATCTTGGAAAGAATTTGTGTTTTGCTGCTCAGCTTCTCTCTCTTAATGTCTTTAGTTCCCTCTTTCTACTTTTAAAATCTACCTTAAGGAAAGCTATACTATTGAGTTTTCATGCTTTAAAATATGTACACAGATTTCAATAAAAATAGCCCAAGTAAAGCTTTAGCTTTGTTGGAATCCTGCTAAATGCACTTTATTGAATTTTCTGTTTCCAGTCAAATATTTCAATTTGATTGGTTCTGGGTGATTGGAAAAGTTCTTCAGATATTTATAGTCCGAAACTCACATACTCATTTGACGAAATGAAATGCTGCATGAGATCTGCAGAATTTAGGGAAGTTTTCCCGTTCAACTTCTTTCCAGAACATTCAATTGATTGGTGCCCCTTAGTATAATAGCAATAGCACTTAGACTTATATACCGCTTTACAGTGCTTTACAGCACTCTCTAAGCGGTTCACAGAATCAGCATATTGCCCCCAACAATCTGGGTCCTCATTTTACCCACCTCGGAAGGATGGAAGGCTGAGTCAACCTTGAGCCGGTGAGATTTGAACCGCTGAACTGCTGAACAGTCAGCTGAAGTAGCCTGCAGTACTGCACTCTAACCACTGCGCCACCTCGGCTCTGCCATCCCATCCCATCCATTTGGGGGCAGCAGATCTGGTGAACAGGATCTGTTGGTTCACCATGTGCTAACCATCAGATGTGAAATATTTGAAATAAAATGCATATGGATTTCTCAAATAGGGGTTGACTGAGTATGGAGACATCCTAGTTCAACTAGCTGTTTCTCCAGGAGTTTGATCCAAGAGGTTAGTCAACCTCTGTGATTGATGATGGTTATATGCAAATAATGCATAATTTTATTTATTTATTTATTTATTTATTTATTTATTTATTTATTTATTTATTTATTTATTTATTTAGCATACGATGAGAACATGACAGCAGAGAAGTAAACATAGACACACAACCCACATAATTTTATATAAAACATCTATGGCAGGGGTGTCAAACTCAAGACCCACGGGCCGGATCCGCGGTACCTCTGCCAGTGAAAATGGGGGGCGCGAGCTCCATTTTGGCTGGCAGAGGGCTAGTAAAACAAACTAAAAGCAAAACAAAACAAAAGGAGAAATGTTTCCCCTTTTGCATTTGAGCATCCAAAAAGGGACAGAAAAGGAGAAAGGGAAAGAGGAAAGAGAAAGAAGGGAAGATGGGAAGAGAGCAAGGAAGGAAAACGAAGGAAAGAGGGGAAGGAAGAAGAAAGGAGAATGAAGAGGGAAGGAAAAAGAAGAAAAGGAAGGAAGGAAGGAAGGAAGGAAGGAAGGAAGGAAGGAAGGAAGGAAGGAAGGAAGGAAGGAAGGAAGGAAGGAAGGAAGGAAGGAAGGAAGGAAGGAAGTCCTGCCTTAACACTTGGCCACCAGCAGACGGCAAGACTCCTCTGGAGGACAAGGGTTTAGCGCTCTCCCTAATCTCGCCTTCCTCTGCTGGAGACAATGGATCCCCCCCAGCCCCACCACAGGTGCCCCCGACATGAGTGATGTCAAGCTGGCCACCCCCACCCCCCCGCCCCCAAACACAACCCTGATGCGGCCCTCAATGAAATCGAGTTTGACACCCCTGATCTACGGGGTGGAGATAGTAATAACGCAAATAATATATGCAAATACAGATAGACCTCAACTTGCAACAGGTCATTCAGTGACCGTTCAAAGTTACAACGGCACTGAAAAAAGTGACTTATGACTGTTTTTTACACATTTCGTACCGTTGCACATCCCTCTGACCCTGTGATCAAAATTCAAACTTTTGCAACTGGTTCATACTTATGACGGATGCAGTGTCCCAGGGTCATGTGATCACTTTTTGCAACCTTCTGACAAGTCAATAGGGAAACCACATTTACTTAATAACCGTGTTACTAACTTAACAACTGTGATGATTCACTTTATCAACTCTGCAAGGAAGGTCGTAAAACGGTGCAAAAAATCACTTAACAACTGTCTCATTTAGCAATATAAATTTTGGGCTCAATTGTGGTCATAATGTGAAACCTATCAGGCTTATATTGTAAACTGCCCAGAGAGTGGTGTAAAACACTATGGGGTGGTATATAAGACTACATGCTATTGCTATTGTGTGTTTTATTAAACTGGAAGATGTCATTGTTTTGATTGCTGGGTTTTAAACTTGGTACACTACTTGAGGTGGTATTCAGCCAGTTCTATCCGGTTCGGGCGAACCGGTAGTGGCGACTGCGGCAATGTTCCCTCTAAGCTGCGCGGCCGTGCACGTGACAGGAAATCGCCGTGCGGCAGTTTCCAACTGCTGCACAGCGATTTTCAATGTCAGAGGGAACATTGCTGCGTGGCCACGCACCTGACAGGAAATCGTCGCGCAGCAGTTTCCAACTGCCGCGCAGTTATTTTCAATGTCAGAGGGAACATTGGACTGCGGGTGGCCCCGTCCACCCACCCGGACGTAATGACGTCCCATTTATTTACGGTTTCGAGGCTCTGCGCATGCGCGGAAGGCTGTGTGCGCTCACATTTGCGAACCGGTAGGGAAGGTAAGTGAATACCACCCCTGCTCAAGACGTATTGCTGTGAGATGAGTGTTCATGTAAATTATTTAAATAAAGGCCTACTCTCAGCCATGGAGGTTCATTGAAGATTTTAAGCCAGTCCCTCTCAATGCAACCTACCTCACAAGAAGGCTGTTGTAGGAATAAAACCAGAAAGCTGCATTCTTTCTACACAGAGAATGACCTCGTAACACCTGCACAGGGCTAGGGTTTCAACTCATTTTCTCTACATCCGTGCCGGCCTAATTTCAGCCACATTCTCCAAAAATCAAAATCCGCAATCTAAAATCTGTTCCTCTGTTAATAAAACAGAAAGGTGACCTTACCCAACGTAATAAGTCACTGAAGAAATCTTCTTTCAACACATTGAAAAAATTTCACGAAGGTTAACGCCTCTTTGTTTTAGCCGAAGGAAGCTCGGGGTTACATTGCAACATGTTTCTGCGCTGGTTTCCAAAATTTTATCCACTGGAAAAATTATGATCCAGGCCGATTTCCGACTTCCAAAAACTTCTGTGCGATGCAAACTCTCTGTCTGTCTGTCTGTCTGTCTGTCTGTCTGTCTGTCTGTCTGTCTCTCTCTCTGTCTCTGTGTCTCTCTGTCTCTCTCTGTCTCTGTCTCTGTCTCTCTCTCTCTCTCTCCTGTTCCCGCTCTATTTTAGTTACTTAAGTCTGTCCTGAGGAAATAAATGCCTTTTATAACAACTACAAGGCCCCTTACAATTCATAAATACATGGAATAATTACTTTCTGGGGAAGTCACTCTAATCTAATTTACTGCATTTTTATAGAGTGGTAGACCAACGTCTTATTTGCGGCCTGTCGAAAAGGCAGCAAATTATGGCAAGCGTAACATTAAATGCTGCGGCCATAAAGCAAATATTTATCTAATTTGGGATTCTGTACATCTTAAAGAGCATGATGGCTGGCTTTTCTTCCATCTAAAGACAGTAAGTGCCTACATTATTGCCCTCAGTTGTGCAGACTAAAGGGGGCATGCATCACTATCAATCAAGCCATTCTAAAAGGTGCCATTATCACTAAAGATTTGTTATTATAACACACAGCCTATGTTCTAGTAGAGGGACCAAGATAATACCTTAAGAAAAGCCCAGTGTCTGAGGTAACATCATGCAATAAACAAGGGGTTTAAATCACAATGATGCATTCAAAACAGAGTGAATGACCTTGGCTGATTTAGAAAGCTAAGGAGGTTTGGTTCTTGATAAAACTTCCATAGGAGACCATGCGGGAAATGCCAGGAACTGTGGGTCAAGCCACTTCTATACATTAAGAAAAGTGCGTGTTATGGATTTGTGTAGCAATCAGTTTGGTCTATGAAGCAGGAGACTGTGAGTTCTAGTCTCACCTTAGGCATGAAAGCTGCCTGGGTGATTTTTGGGCCAATCACCAGGAGATGGTGAATTCTAATCCTGCCATGAAAGTTGGCTGGGTGAATTTTGGGCCAATCTCCAGGAGACGGTGAGTTCTAGTCCCACCATGAAAGTTGGCTGGGTGACTTTGGGCCAATCACCAGGAGACGGTGAGTTCTAGTCCCACCATGAAAGTTGGCTGGGTGACTTTTGGGCCAATCACCAGGAGACTGTGAATTCTAGTCCTGCCATGAAAGCTGGCTGGGTGACTTTGGGCCAATCACCAGGAGACGGTGAGTTCTAGTCCTGCCATGAAAGTTGGCTGGCTGACTTTGGGCCAATCACCAGGAGATGGTGAATTCTAGTCCCGCCATGAAAGTTGGCTGGCTGACTTTGGGCCAATCACCAAGAGATGGTGAATTCTATAGTCCTGCCATGAAAGTTGGCTGGGTGACTTTTGGGCCAATCACCAGGAGATGGTGAATTCTAGTGCCACCATGAAAGTTGGCTAGGTGACTTTGGGCCAATCACCAGGAGATGGTGAATTCTATAGTCCTGCCATGAAAGTTGGCTGGGTGACTTTGGGCCAATCACCAGGAGACGGTGAGTTCTAGTCCCACCTTAGGGATGAAAGCAGCTGGGTGACTTTGAGCCAATTACCAAGAGACTGAGTTCTAGTCTTGCCTTAGGCATGAAAACTGGCTGAGTGATTTTGGGCCAATCACCAGGAAACGGTGAGTTCTAATCCTGTCTTAGGCACTAATAAATCACAAATGACTGGGATTACAAAACCAATAAACCACAAACTAAGCCTGTTTTATGAACCCACCTAATGACAGCTCAGCTTCGGAGTTGTAGAAAACGAGAGAGAGATCTTCAATTGTGGACACTGGACTGGCTGATTGCTGTCAATAAACAATGATCAATATAATCTTTTCACCCTGAATCAATATCCTTACCAGGGAACTTGGTTATAGCAGGCAAGATAATGGCAGGCAAGATAATGGCATGGCTCTTAAGTGAAGGAAACAATGGGTATCCTAAACCAAAATCTATATATATAAAAGCCAAATACCACTCACGCATCATCATGAAATGTCAAGAACCATACAGCCTACAAACTTGAAACTTGGCATGTATGTTCCTCTTGGCTTCTAGGTGCTCGCTAAGAAAGGATTTTTCGAAACGACCATCAGATCATTAGTTATTTCTTATATTATTATTAACACGCTCTGATGCTAAGGAGTTAGACGTTCTACTCCCCCTCCCCACCTGAAAAGAACTCTGTTCCAACTGCCTGTGGGCGTGGCCAGCGCGTGACTCATCCGGCCTGCAGGCTGGGAGTTTAGACATTCTACTCCATGCTAAGGAGTTCAATTTCGTAGCGAAGCACGGGTATCCAGCTACTAGTACTTTATAGGTGTATGTAAAAAGAAAAAGGGCAGGAAACAGGACCACGGAGAGTTCCTTGTGAGACTTCATGCTTCAAATGTTTCTCCATAAGGGCAAACTCAAGATAACTGTATTCTGCCTTACAGGTAGTCCTTGACTTACAACCGCTCATTTAGTGACCGTTGGACGTTACAACAGTACTGACAAAAAGTGACTTACGACCATTTTTCACACTTACAATATTCCATGGACACGTTAATTCGGGCTCTTGACAATTGGGATATATTTATGACAATTGTACTGTTCCTGGGGTCATCTGATCACCATTTGTAACCTCCCCAGCTGGCTTCTGGGGGGGAAGCCGGATTCGTTTAACAACTACAGTGATTCGCTTAACAGCTGTTGTGGCCTCTCAGCCACCAGCCCCTCCAGCAGCCGAATCAGATGAGGAAGAGGCATGGGAGTCAGGGCCGAGGTGGCGCAGTGGTTAGAGTGCAGCACTGCAGGCTACTTCAGCTGACTGCTAGTTGCAGTTCGGCGGTTCAAATCTCACCGGCTCAAGGTTGACTCAGCCTTCCATCCTTCTGAGGTGGGTAAAATGAGGACCCAGATTGTTGGGGGCAATATGCTAACTCTGTAAACCGCTTAGAGAGGGCTGTAAAGCACTATGAAGCAGTATATGTCTAAGTGCTATTGCATCAAGGCAACCTGAGAGCTCCGAGGGGGAAGAAGGAATGGAGCTGGCAGAGAGACAGAGAGAGAGAGAGAGAGAGAGAGAGAGACAGACAGACAGACAGACAGACAGACAGACAGACAGACAGACAGACAGACAGACAGACAGAGACAGAGAGAGACAGAGAGAGAGACTGGGCTGTCCATCAGCCTTCAGATGGAGAGTCAACAGCACCCAGGTCTGGAGGTGGCTGATCAGGAAGAGAAGGAACAGCTGGGTCCAGTGCCTGATGCATGGCTGCGCAGAAGGCAGAGGAGAGGAGAGCAATGGAAATCTATGAGCCGATCCTTGGGACGGAAGAGCCACCGCTGCTAGCGAATCCCCACCCTAGCTCTGGGGATAAAAGGCAGGGGGCGGAGATGAATAGATGTGGGAGACAACTATTCATCTCCCTGCCGGATGGACTTGTTAGCCTGCGGTGAGGGAGAAACTTTTTGCCAGGGCTGCCGGCACTCCTAATAAAGGAATCTTTGAGTTAACTTCAGAGGGTTTGTTGTGTTTGGGGAGCTGGGTCAGAACAACAGCGGTGGCAAAAAAAGGTCATAAAACGAAGCGCAACTTACCTAACGATTGCTTTGCTTAGCAATAAAAATTTGGGGCTCAATTGTGGTCGTATGTTAAGGACTAACTATATTCTGGAAACACCCTATTACTCTCTCAGGCTCAAAGAATCCTATAAGAGCAATGAGTATCTCCATACCAGAGACAAAGGCTTTGGAAGAAAGGAAATGTTTTGGAACAAAACACCCAAACAAAATGTCCTTTGAATTGTGTACGTTGCATCCTTGATTTGCAGCGCCATCAACCTGCCCTTTCCAATTTAGCTTGTCACTGGTCAATATAATGATGGCAGTTTGCAGACGCTGATATTACACGCCCAATGTTTTCATTATCTAACAACAATTTTAATAAATGCACAGATTGTCCTGCAAGACCTGCAAAGTGCCACTCCGAAGCTTATGGCTGCAGAGTGCGAGCTCCTTCTCGTATCGACGTAGTCCGAGGGGGCAGCAGATGGAACGGAAGCTAGGGAGAGAGATGCCATTTATCACAATGACAGAAACGTGGGTAGCATCAATCCTTTCGCCACAGGGGGAAAAGCCAGGGTGGCAAAGCCAAGAGGAAGGAATCCAAAAAATCTGGACTTTGTGCCACTGGGCAACCTCGATGGATGCTTGTAACTTAATGATGTTATTAGACATTCAAGTACAGGGAGTCCTTGACTTACGACCGCAATTGAGCCTGAGATTTATGTGGCTAAAGTGGGACATATGTGAAGTGAATTTTGTCCCATTTTACAACTTTTCTTGCCGATCCATAGAGTGGTCAAAGGTTGAACACAACTGAATGGCTGACGATGATGATGAATACAGCCATGTCCCCCAGCCCACATTTAGTTGACAGAATCTCAGATTTCTAAGGTTATTTTTCCCCCACCCCGACATTTACCATATTTTTCAGTGTATAAGACGCACTTTTTGCCCCTCAAAAGTGGGTGGAAATGTCTGTGCGTCTTATACAGCGAATGTTGCCAAAGCCCCGCCCACCCTTTGGCCCCCACCCTTCGGCCTCTGCCTCCCAGCAATTTGCCTCCTTGCAGCAAACAGCAAACAGCCTGGTCAGCTTCAGCACAGCCTGATTTAGCATAAGCAGCTGATTGGCGGTTGGATCTGCCTTGCGGAATATGGCCTATCAGCTGTTCCAGGCTGCGGGGATCGCCGCCGCCTATCCCCACCGCCTGGAATGGCCCGAAAATGGGACATGAGGAGGCCGAAAATGGAATGCGTGGAGGCCGAAAATGGGGCGCACGGAGGTGGCGATAGGCTGCAGCGGCGATGGGCGGCGACAGTGGCGATCCCCGCAGCCTGGGACAGCTGATAGGCGGTATTCCGGGAGGCCGATCCAACCGCCAATCAGCTGCTCGTGCTAAATCAGGCTGTGCTGAAGCTGACCAGGCTGTTTGCTGTTTGCTGCAAGGAGGCAAATTGCTGGGAGGCAGAGGCAGTTTTTTTCCCCCCTTGTTTTCCTCCCCAAAAGCTAGGTGCGTCTTATAGTCCAAAAAATATGGTATATTAGCACACAACATCTGGCTTATAGGTATCTACCAACAAAGCATAATGTAGGATCCAAGTCGAAAATAGATACAGGTAATCTTCAACTTACGACCACAATTGAGCCCAAAACGTACGTGGCTAAGTGAGAAATTTGTTAAGTAACTTATGACATTTCACGACTTTTCTTGCTACGTTTGTTCAGTGAATCGTTGCAGTTGCTAAGTTAGTAACACAGTTGTTAAATGGATCTGGTTTCCCCATGGCCTTTGGCTTCTCAGAAGTTTGTGTGATCACATGATCCAGGGACACTGCAACCGTCATAAATATAAATCAGTTGCCAAGTGTCTGGATTTTCATCCTGTGACCATGGGGATGCTGCAACGGTCCTAAGTATGAAAAATGGTTGTAAGTCAGTGTTTTCAGTGCCGTTGTAACTTTGAATGGACACTAAATGAACTGTTGCAAGTGGAGCACTACCTATTCAGGTAGACTTCGAGTTACAGCCATTCATTTAAAGCACTGAAAAAAAGTGGCTTAAGTAAAGATGTGCCCAACAAAACACTTCTCGCTGGCGTGATATTTTTTTTTGTACAGGCAGTCCTCGATTTACAACCGTTCATTTAGTGACCGTTCAAAGTTACAACAGCACTGAAAAAAGCGATTTATGACCGTTTTTGACACTTACAACCAGTTGCAGGAAGTGGGTATTGCTAGTGTAAAGAAAAGAAGGACTGGGGGGGAGCATGATAGCAGTCTTCCAGTATTTGAGGGGCTGCCACAAAGAAGAGGGGGTCAAATTATTCTCCAAAGCACCAGAGGGCAGGAGAAGAAACAATGGTTGGAAACTAATCAAAAAGAGAAGCAGACTGGAATTAAGGAGAAACTTCCTAACAGCGAGGACAATTAACCAGTGGAACAGCCTGCCACCAGAAGCTGTGGGTGCTCCATCACTGGAGGTTTTTAAGAAAAGACTGGACAGCCACTTATCTAAAATGGTATAGGGTCTCTTGCTTCAGCAGGGGGTTGGACTAGAAGACCTCCAAGGTCCCTTCCAGCTTTATTCTGATTGACTGTGATGGGCAGACTCCATTATGGTTGTAAGTTGAGGACTACCTGTAGTAGAACTGTTCGGAATCTCCTCGTCTGTTTGTGAGGGAAGCAGAGGGAGAAAGAGAACAAGAGATGGATGACTGACACCTTGTCACTGTCATGTGAAGGTTCTTTACAACGCTGTTCTTTTCCAGATGCGTTTACAAGGGTGTTTAAAGATTCATTGTTGACATGCAAACACTGGCCGTGGTTTTCGCCTTTGTTGCGGGAAACATTAATGTTAACAGCAATGATTCCCACAGTGAAGCGTGGAGGCTCCGAAGGCGAAGACATCGTGGAAATGAAACATGCATTATTCCTCTTCCTATTTCATCTGTATGCCAGGGCAAAAATCTGCCATGGCAGAACTGCTGAATGTCAGGCTATGGTTAATGGCTCAGGCTATAGTTTTGCGGGATGAGTCCGGCGATGTGTCTCCGCTGTTGTTTATTTTAGTATTCCAAGGGTTGCCGCAGAGTGACAAAATGCGTATCATCTGCATCTTGAAATACTGTACATGTGGACATCTCAATATGTGATTAGAGTTGTGAAGCATGATTCATAACCAGCCATCATAAGCTATCACTATTCCCCTTGGCTTTCCTCATCGGCTATGGATAGCAGCAGACGAGCATGGAATAATTCAAAACCACTTGTATTTCTCTGTCTCTTTCTTTCTCCTTCTCTCTCTCTCTCCCTCCTTCCTTCCTTCCTTCTTTCCCTCCCTCTCCCCTTCTTTCCTTCCTCCCTTCTC
This sequence comes from Thermophis baileyi, assembly GCA_003457575.1. NCBI lineage: Eukaryota > Metazoa > Chordata > Lepidosauria > Squamata > Dipsadidae > Thermophis > Thermophis baileyi. The sequence continues at coordinate 594,685 of QLTV01000220.1, forward strand.
TCTCCTTTATCCTTCTGTCTGTCTCCCTTCCTTCTCTCCCCCCTTCCTTCCTTCTGTTCTTCCTTCCTCCTTCCCTTCCCATTCCTTCCTCCCTCTCTCCTTTCCTTCCTCCCTTCTCTCCTTCCCTCTTCCTTCCTCCCTTCCTTCTCCCCTCCCTCTCCTTCCTCTCTCCTTTCTTTCCTTCCTCCCTTCTCTCTCCTTTATCCTGTCTCCCTCCCTCCCTCCCTCCCTTCCTTCCTTCCCTTTTAGCAATAGCACTTAGACTTATATACCGCTTTACAGTGCTTTACAACCCTCTCTAAGCGGTTCACAGAGTCAGCATATTGCCCCCAACAATCTGGGTCCTCATTTTACCCACCTTGGAAGGATGGAAGGCTGAGTCATCCTTGAGCCGGTGAGATTTGAACAGCCGAACTGCAGCTAGCAGTCAGCTGAAGTAGCCTGCAGTGCTGCACTCTAACCACTGCGCCACCTCGGCTCTTCCTCCTCCTCCTCCCTTCTCCTCTTCCTCTCTTATTATTTTGATGGGCATTGTAAGGATTTGGATTAGTTAAGATTCACTGATATTGTTCATACAAGTTGTCAACTTACAACCATTCTTTTAGCAATCATTCAAAGTTACACAGGCACTGAAAAAAGTTACTTACGATCTCACACTTACAACTGTCACAGCTTTCCCACAGTCACGGGATCAAAATTCAGGCATTCAGCAACCAACATTTATTTACGACGGTTGCAACATCCCAGGGTTGTGTGATCGCCATTTGCGACTTTTCCAGCCGTCTTCCAACAAGCAAAGACAACGGGGCAAGCCAGATTTGATGTGTTCTGACCTAGGCTTCAACAAATCATGAAACAGACTCCTTGTCCTGAAAACCCCCTTTTTATTTGGCTAATGTGAATTATTAGCATTCACATCCAGCAAAGTCCCGGCAAACAGTCTTTCATGGGTGAATTGCAAACACAGACCTTATCAGTCCTTGGATAGTTGCCAGGCTGATAGCTTCCAGACACAAGCTGAACAAGGAAATACTTGACAAGGAGTCTCTCAGATAAGCAAATCTTCAAACAAATGAACTAATTGTCTCCTACAAACACCACTCCCATTTCTCTCCTATTTATTTCCTATGGGAGGGGCCATTCAGCGTCCCCTTGTGCCTTTACTCCCGAGTCAACCTCTGTTCCTTAATTGTTCCCTTCTCCTGACAGCTCTGCGCATGCGCACATCGGGAACAGGCTCCAGCTGTTCTTCAGCCCCACTTATCTCCGACTCCGAAGGTAGCTGATAACTGTCAGACGGCCCTGGCCCCATCTCTGCCTCTGATGCAGAGCACTCATCAGAGCCTTCCCCAGACTCCAGGACTGGCCCATGTTCCTCCCCAACCTCCTCACTGTACGAGTCTGCCGCCAGCTCTGCTGGCCGCTGGCGGGCCACAACATGATTAATGACCACAGTGATTCACTTAACAAACACAGTGATGCCTGGCTTAGTAATCAAAATTCTAGTCCTAGTTATGTTCATAATCTGAGGACTACCTGAACTACACAAGGCTCTTTTTCTCAAGTAAGAAGAAAGGAAAAATAGCCACAGTCCCAACAGCATTTCATCCCTGGAGTGGGAAAAAAAAAGAGACCACTTGGTATTGTGGTTAAGTTGCTGGACTTGAGTTCTAGTCCTCACTTAGGGATGGAAGCTGCCTAACAGGGTCAGTCACTCTATCTCAGCCCAACCCTTTTCACAGGGCTGTCGTTTTAGTGAAAATAGAAGGAGGGAGTCTAATTTGCCTGCTGCCTTGAGCCCAAACAAAATGAAATTCAATGGTGAAAAAAGTAAGGTTCTACATTTAGGCAAGAAAAACAAAATGCACAGGTACAGTATATGTGGTACCTCGCTCAATAGTAGTAACTGTGAGAGGGATCTTGGAGTCCTAGTGGACAACCATTTAAATATGAGCCAGCAGTGTGCAGCAGCTGCCAAAAAAGCCAACACAGTTCTAGGCTACATTAACAGAGGGATAGAATCAAGATCACCTGAAGTGTTAATACCACTTTATAATGCCTTGGTAAGGCCACACTTGGAATACTGCAT
>QLTV01000220.1:606694-625574 GCA_003457575.1 Thermophis baileyi
CCTTCCTTCCTTCCTTCCTTCCTTCCTTCCTTCCTTTCCTTCCTTTCCTTCCTTCCTTCCTTCCCTCCCTCCCTCCCTCCCTCCCTTCATTCCCTCCTTTCTTCTTTACTTCCGTTTATATGCTGCTTCAGAGTTGTTTCTAACTTAACTACAGGTAGTCCTCAATTTACAATCATTCGTTTAGTGACTGCTGAAAGTTACAACGGCACTGAAAAGAGTGTCTTATGACCATTTTTTACACTTATGACCGTTGCAGCATTCCCGTGGTCACCTGATCAAATTTAAAATACTTGGTAACTGGCATGTATTTATGACGGTTGCAGCATTCCCGTGGTCATTTCGCACCTCTTCTGACAAGCAAAGTCAGTGAGGAAGACAGATAGATTCACTTAACAACTGTGTTACTAACTTAACAACCAAGGAATTCACTTAACAACTGTGGCAAGAAAGGTCATAAAACAGAGCAAAACTCACTTAACGTCTTGCTTAGCAACGGAAATTCTGGTCTCATCAGTCAAGGACTACCTGTAAAAAGCATTTTTACCATTTTATGTTCACTATACCAGCTGATTATCTACTGCAATACAATAACAACCGGTCTCTCTCTATATATGGTTGCAATAACCCACAATGGTTGGAAGTAGGCCTGCTTTCAGCTGGAGAGACAAGCAGGCCAGGGGTGGGTTTCCCATTTCGGCACTACCGGTTCGCCCTGCCCGCGCATGCTCGCTTCGTGTGCATGCATGCCCGGTTTGCACGTACGCCTGCCTTCCGCACATGCGCCTGGCCTCAAAAACATCCCTACATAGGACGTCATAGAGCCGGGATGGGTGGGCGGGTGGGCGGGCCCACCCGCGATTTCCGCTACCGGTTCAGGCAAACCGGTCCGAACCGGCTGAATCCCACCTCTGAAGCAGGCCCAAATCCACAATTCTGTGGAGGATGAATTTTATTATCCATTTTCACAAGGAAAAGTTTCAGCTCAATGCCTCATGAGCTAATGAGGTTTTGGCTCATGGCTGCACTAAGTAAGGTTTCTTTGACTGGAAGAACATTTTCAGCACTGTCAGATTGAAAACACAATCTCTGCATTCTCTTGAAAACAGTCCAGGAAAACTGGATCAGCAATAGTTACTGGAAACCCATCGGTTCTTCTGAGGAAACGTTATATCCTTTCTCTTTTTCGCGTCCACAACTTTGCCACAATATTTGCCCTTTCCTGTTATACAACAGCGCTCGCTGACAAATTTATTTTGAGATGTGTCTAGTGTGGTTGGTTTCAGTCAATTTCTAACACTTAGAAGTGAAACCGGATACTCTTCCGTGCATTTTCCTCTGCAGTTTTATTTATGATTGGAAATCAACAAACCATCAGAAGAAATTGCAACTCAACTGAGACCCTGCAAACCCTGTTTGGCCTGAACTAGAGACGGCAGCCACTTGTATCTCTGCGGGAGATCAAGAACGTTCATCTTGATCAAACAACTCTAAATCATAGCCTGTTGACTGGATGGAGCCATCAGTAAAGTACAAGATCCGAAACCCAGGCTAGGTTGCCTTTGTACAGGTAGCCCTCTGGTTATGATGGAAATTGGGACCAGAATTTCTGTCGCTAAGTGACATAGTAGTAACGCATGACATCATGTGATCATATCACTTAGCTATGGCAATTCCAGCAGTTCTGGTTGCCTTCTTTAAGCAAGAACTATGCCACCATCAAGTAAGGAGCTCATGTAATCGTGACTTCCGACTTCCTGCACGCTTCCCCATTGATTTTGCTTGTTGGGAAGCAGGCAGGGAATGTCATCGTGGATTGTTGCAAAGTCATAATCATGAGCCAAGTACCCAGTGCCCCAATCACATGATTGTGGGGAGGCTGTGATAGCCAGAACTACAAGGACCCCTGTAGGTACCATTTGTACTGCACCATTGTTCTGACCCAGCTCCCAAACACAACAAACCCTCTATAGTTAAATAAATGTTCCCTTTATTAGAAGCGCCAGCAGCCCTGGCAAAAAGTCTCTCTCTTTCTCTCTCACAGCAGGCTAACAAATCTGTCCGGCAGGGAGATGAATAGTTGTCTGCCACACCTATTCATCTCCACCCCCTGCCTTTTATCCCCAGAGCTAGGGTGGGGCTTCGCTAGCAGCGGTGGCTCTTCCTTCCCAAGGATCGGCCCATAGATTTCCACTCCTCTCCTCTCCTCTGCCTCCTGCANCACGGGACCCAGCTGTTCCTCCTCCTCTTCTTCAGCAACCACCTCCAGACCTCGGGGCTGTTGACTGTCCATCTGAGGGCTGATGGATGGCCCAGGCTCCACCTCTCTCTCTCTCTCTCTCTCTGCCAGCTCCATTCCCTCTTCCCCCTCGGAGCTCCCAGGTTGCCCTGATGCTGACCCCCCCACTCCCACGCCTCCTCATCTAATTTGGCTGCTAGAGGGGCCCTTGGCCGACAAACCACAACCATCCTAACTTTGAACAGTAGTGGAATAAATGGCCATAACTCAAGACTACCTGCCTAAGGAAGCTCCAAATACAGTTCAGTCCTACAACTGCACAAATTGTGATTTAGCATGTAAAAATTGAGCAATCACACAAAGCTCTTCCATATACAAGGCAAAAATGAACGGTGTTTGGACTTCTGACAATAGCAACATTTAGAAGCAACGGACCCCTCCTCCCTCGCCGTAGGTGTACCCCCAAATTTACTGGAATCAGATGTAAATTTGCATACTAATCAAGACAAATAAACATGCGGTGATTTAACTAGGAAACCATCTGATGACAATTTAATCGGTACAGGTTAAAAGGTCCATCTTCCCCGCATCTTTTGCAGTGAAAATATTGATTGTGTTACTGATTTGGGGACTGCCTTATTTTGCAGGGCACAAATAACCATTTAATTGCTCTTTAATTGAATAGTGATTGCTCGTGAGCAAATTATTAAGGTTGGGGTTGTTGTTTTTTGCTTAATTACTCGATTATTTATGCTCAGGAATATTTTTTTTATTGGGGGTAGGGAGATAATAAACTCACCTCCAAAACAAAGCAAACATATAGATCATTTTCCAGTTACACAAGAGACTGATATTGTTTTGGATTAGATGTTTCTTTGTTCACAATCCATATCTTCCTGTGATGCTATTAGATTAACCAGTCCAATGTCTGCAGGATGGTCAGGCCAGTTTCTCGGTATGGACACAACTCCAAAAACTATGGCTTAACATACCAGGAAGTGCTAAATTTCAAGCCAAGGCATGAGACTAGGAGGGAAAATATCAACCCATGTGTCATGAGGCTATTATTATGGCTCAGTGGCTAAGACGCTGAGCTTGTCGATCGAAAGGTCGGCAGTTCAGCGGTTTGAATCCCTAGTGCCGCGTAACGGGGTGAGCTCCCGTTACTTGTCCCAGCTTCTGCCAACCTAGCAGTTCAAAAGCACGTAAAAAATGCAAAGTAGAAAAATAGGGACCACCTTTGGTGGGAAGGTAACAGCATGCCGTGCGCCTTTGCCGTTTAGTCATGCCGGCCACATGACCACGGAGACATCTTCGGACAGCGCTGGCTCTTCGGCTTTGAAAAGGAGATGAGCACCGCCCCCTAGAGTCGGGAACGACTAGCACATATGTGCGAGGGGAACCTTTACCTTTTACCTTATATGTGCGTCATTTATATTGAATATCAGGGCACTAGCCTGTCCTATTTTGTCCTATTTGGGAGTAAAATTTGTGTTGCATCAGCGTTTTTCACGCCACATCTCCATCAACGGAGTTACATTTGAAGCATTATTACAGGCTTGTAAACACTATTTCTTGGTTCATACGTCATGATAAGATATAATTGCGGGCAGGCTAGCTTTGCATGCTTTGAATACAGCCATCATGGCTTGTCAACCAATAATTACAATGTCTAAACCCAGCCAACCGAGGCTTAGTTTTTTTAAAAAAGTAGAAATGATTAAATCAAAGGAAGCATAATAGGATTCATGAAGTCAACCACAATCTACATTAGGTGCTTATGTACCAGAACAAGAGACTACCGATCTTTCTGCCTCTGGATAAACCAATGATAGATAGCATTGGTTGGGAAAGAAAGACCATACATGTTTCCCCAGTACAGTTGCTTCATGCAACCTGAAGAATTATGAAGATTTCCAGATCAGAACAACACCTGACCTGATCGCCATTAGCAATCCAGCCTCTTGCAATATGTTTAACAAACTATGGTTTTAAACATACCGATTTTTTATTGTGCATACATTCCAGTCCATGAAGAGCCCTATTTGATCAGACTGAATAGAGGATAGAAACATTTGAAGATTTGAAGTTTTAATGTCTATGGAGATTCTCAATCATCCAGGTCATGATTGTCTTAAAGCTTCTTTTCCAAAAGGCAACTGGACTTTCTTGTTTTTCTTTCTTGAAAATGTTTCGCTTCTCAATCAGAATAGAAATGGAAGGGAAACCTTGAAGATCTTCTAGTCCAACCCCGTTCTCAAGCAGGAGACCCTATAGAAATTCAGACAAGTGCGGTCCAGTCTTTTCTTTAAAACCTCCAATGATGAAGCACCCAAAGCTTCTGAAGGCAAGTTGTTCCACTGACCTTAGGAACTGCATCTCAATGTTTCAACAGCCTTCTAGTGATGCTATGATATCCTCAGAAGGTTTTTTTTCCTGGTTTTTTTTTTTTAACCAAGAGTTTTAAGATAAGAATGAGAGCAGGAGGTGAAGCCCTCCAAGGGCACCATGAAAATTCCACCTTTATTTACTAAAATTTACAGGTGTGAGCTGGTGCTTCTCCATGTGACAAGGGGCCACAGAATATAGACTGCTTATTCTCCACTAATATTTTAGGAAAACTCAAGGAGAATATTTGGCTGCTGTTACTTTCCAGTGAGTAATACTCTTCGGTTAACGGAATTTGGCACTACCACTCTATGAATCTCTTTAATCGCTTTTTACACTCACCTAATCCCATGACCATTAATCAAAGAAAGAAAGAAAGAAAGAAAGAAAGAAAGAAAGAAAGAAAGAAAGAAAGAAAGAAAGAAAGAAAGAAAGAAAGAAAGGAGGGAGGGAGGGAGGGAGGGAGGGAGGGAGGTAAGTCTTTCATACACAGCTACATTTTAGTATTCATGTAGTATTATGCATTTTCTTTGGTATCTTTTAACACCCTTCCGTTTTCTTTTAGATTGCAAGCCTATTCCAACCCTTTGAGAGTACCTGCCTTGAGTTTAGTGCATGCTGCCTAAAAGTTACTAAACTCTGCCAACTGGATGAAGAAGAGATTCCTGCTGGAAATCGAAAGTACCGTAGGATGTGGTTTTTTTTCCCTGCAAAACACATGATTCCACTATATTCAATGCAGAGAAAATACGTGTGCCCTTTTTGGAAAGTCTTCCTTCCATTGCTTTGTGGCATCAAAACAATGCCCCTTCTCCCGCCCACCCACCCCCCAAAAAATATGTTGGGATTTTGACCACATATTTCCTAAGTGCCAGATGTAGTTAAACTCTGAGTGACCTTCTGGGCGCTGAGGAAGAGAAAGAAACTTTGACCTCCGTGCAACTTGAGGCTGTCTCCCTCTTCATGTTGGCAAACTGATCGCTTGTCTAACTATTGAAAGACATTGTATTCCTTCCCAGATCAAAGGCAACAACAGGCTAATTCGGGGAAGGGGGGGGGGGAAGAGGCAGCCATGCAAAATGGGCAATTAACATTAATCATCTGTGAAGTTGTTTAAGCAGTTAACTAGAACCTGATCACCAGAGCAACTCTCATAAAAACAGGGTTTTGCACTAATGCACCAATTCTTTCCGTACAACACTGCATGGGAACTCCCAGCCATTGAGTTCTTCTTCTGGATCAAAAGGTAGGTGGGTGGGATGGGAGAAACACCCCAATGTAATTGTTTGATGCTGAACCTCATAAACGACCCTCACTCTGTCAAGGACCTAGGAGTACTCATCTCAAACGATTTAAACCCCAGAGCTCACTGTAACAGCATTGCCAAAAAGGCATTAAGAGTTGTTAACCTAATTTTGCGAAGCTTCTTCTCCAGTAACATTGCGCTGCTAACTAGGGCATACAAAACCTTTGCCAGACCAATTCTCGAATACAGCTCATCTGCCTGGAATTCACACTGTGTATCGGACACTAATACAATTGAGTGAGTCCAGAGGTATTTCACGAGAAGAATACTCCACTCCTCTGCTCACAATAGAATACCTTATGCCACAGGCTTGAAAGTTTAGGCTTGGACAACCTAGAACTATGCCGCCTACAGTCCGATCTAAACGTAGCACACAAAATTATCCGCTACAACATACTACCTGTTTATGACTACTTCAGCTTCAACCGCAATAATACACGGGCACACAATAGATACAAACTCAAGGTAAACAGCTTCAAACTTGATTGCAGAAAATACGACTTTAGTAACAGAGTGGTCAATGCCTGGAATGCACTACCTGACTCTGTTGTTACATCCCCAAACCCCCATAACTTTAACCTTAGACTGTCTACTGTGGACCTGACCCCATTCCTAAGAGGTCTGTAAGGGGGCGTGCATAAGCGCACCAGCGTGCCTACCATCCCTGTCCTACTGTCCCCATTTATTTGTACTCATTTCTTGTATTCATGTCCATGTTTATACTTATACCTGTTATCTCGTATATGTTTGACAAACTAAATAAAATAAATAAATAAATGAGCTGGTATGCAAGTCAGGCTTTACTCTATGGATTTTTAGAACCAATGCATGCTTGGAGAGTCCCAACCTTATTTGTCACAATAATTTTATTTGTCCCTATTACGTTCGCCTGCCTACCAGGATGGGAAGTGCAGGACAGGACATGTTGCGGGTCCCATCATTTCGGTATTATCGTCTGGTGGGACCATAAAAAAGGGGCCTTCTCAGTGGTGGCCCCTATAGGTCCCATCTATTAGCGACTGTCATCTGGTGGGGACCATGAAAAAGAGAGCGGAGGTATGACCAGGTGCATTTTTAAATTTGGTTAAGCTGCTCAGAGTCACCTATGTGTGGGTTTTGTGGCTATAATAAATAAGTTCCATTTGGCTGGCAAAGGAAAAATGGTTTATGCAATGGACACATATGGCAACGCTTCCATCATATGCCGTTAGCAGAATTTGGCCAAATTTGAGGAAAGAGAGATGAGAAGAAAGGAGAGATGAGAAGAAAGAAGAGATAAACACAATGGTATCCAACTGGTTATAGCAGGGGTGTCAAACTCAAGGTCAGGGGGCCGGATCCGGCCCACGGGGTGCTTAGATCTGGCCCATGAGGCCGCCCTGGAAACAGCGAAGGACCAGCCCGCGGTGCCTCTGCCAGCTAAAACGGAGCTTGGGAGGGCCACACGCAGGTCCTCCCGAGGTCCGTTTTCACTGGCCGAGGGTTGCAGGAGGCCATCGCAGCCAAAAACAGAGCTCGGGAGCCTGTTTGCTCTGACAGAGCAAACTACAGGTGCCCCCGACACGAGTGACGTTCAGCTGGCCGCACTCACCCTGGCCACTCCCACTCCGGCCCCCCGAGGTCAAACACAACCCTGATGCGGCCCTCAATGAAGTTGAGTTTGACACCCCTGGCTTATAGTCTACAAGAGAGATGGAAAATCTACTCCTCCTATACAATGCAAGGAACTGGCAAAGAAGATTTCTGGAAGATTACAGGCCCACGTTGGTGCAAACGTTTAGCCAAGCAAAGAAGTTTTTCTTGAGGGAAAAATTGAAACTGCAGTAGGCATTTCTTAATGGGGCTCATTTGTCCTCAAGTCACCTTTCCTTCTACTACTCTCTGAGTGACATCAGCAGCCTGTTTATGGTCCTCCTTAGCAGCTACTTAAAATCCATTAGAACAAGGGCAGGCCATGTCTTCGTAGCCAAGGTTTTCCATTGTAACACCAGGCAAACCCAGCTGGAAAAAGGACAACCAGAGAGCATCAAGGGTTGCGGAGAATCTTAGTCCTGGTAGCAGAAGAATAAAGATGGAAGGTGGGGAAAAAACCCTTATTATCTTAAGTGATGATGTCTCCAATTTGGGAGAGCAGGTTGGAATCTTCTCTGATAGACCGACTACCAAGATATTGATAGTCCCAAAGGTGCTTTTTCAAGAGGGAACTGAACTTTCTTGTTTTTCTTTGAAGACGTTTCGCTTCTCATCCAAGAAGCTTCTTCAGCTCTGACTGGATGGTGGGGAATGGAAGGATTGATATTCCTTGCAGGCAGCTGATCATTGGCATTCTTTTAGAGAGTCGTCAAGTCCACCATCCAGTCACAGCTGAAGAAGCTTCTTGGATGAGAAGTGAAAGGTCTTCAAAGAAAAACCAGAAAGCCCAGTTGCCTCTTGAAAAAGCACCTTTGGGACAGCCATGACCTGGATGACTGAGAACCTCCATAGACAAGATATTGATATTTAGCCAAATGTCTAATAGAAATTTTATTTGAATGTGTTTTTCCTTACATTTGTTGCATCATTGGATCTGGGGTTTTGAGGGTGGGAGATGTCTCTGTAGGACCTCTCTGGGCTTAACCTCCCTTTGGGCATGAAAATCTCACTGGATTAATACATTGTAAGGGAAACATGAGCTATTTCAACTCCTGTTCTGTCTGAAATAAATAAATACATTTGGTTGGCAAAGGAAAAATGGTTTTTATAATGGGCAACCCTTCCATCACATTCCTTTAGCATAATTTGAGGGAAGCCTGCAGGACAGATAAGAAGAAAGAAGAGATGAATGCAATGCTATCCAATACTGCCTGGTCCTAATCTACAAGAGAGATGGAAAATCTGTACCTCCTATAAAATGCTGAACCATAAATACATAATACTTCCTATAAAATGCTGAATATTGGCTGCGGGAATGGGGTCCAGTCCAACCCAACTTTTGGGGCTGCTCAAAAAGACTGCTCAAACCAAGAAGCCGATTTGGTCATGAGAATATGAAAGAGCCTGGCACCTCTCAGCCACATCTAAAATGTGTCAAGTAAGAATGAATGAACCCAGCGAACAATCTCAAGAACTCAAGCCATTCGATTTACGCAAGAGAGGTGACTGGCAATCTTACAAAGATCATGATACGGCGGACTGATTGGGATATATTACATTTCTTATATTGTGGGTGGGGGGGGGGAAACCCCTACTTGCAAGAAAGATTTTATTTTTTGCAAAGGGACAGCTGATAGAATAAGCAATTTAAAGGTTGGCTACTCAACTGACGGAAGCTAGAGCTGTGAAACTATTTTATACCTCATTTACCTGACCTATTTGCCTATTTAAATAAAGTGTCTTTCTCTTGTTCTTTATTTGCACTGTCCATTTATTTATACTTATTTATTGCAGGGGAGCATAATCAAATCGTTCTGGGATGAAATCTCTTGAGTTCAATTATCAGCCTTCCCAAAGGGATGACCTCTGAAGTGTTGAGACTTTCAGACAACCATAAGTCTCGGTCTTTGAACAGGCTGAAAAGTCGAAATCCCAAGACTTAGGTTGGTTAAGTAAAGTTGAAACAGTGACAAGAAGTCTCCGTATTCTCGAGAGAAAGGGGGTTGCAAGGAAGAACATGGAACTGGGGGAATGAAGAGAGTTTTAGAGTCTACAGAGAATGTCTAGGGCAGGGGTTGGCAACCTTAAACCCTCAAAGAGCCACAAAAGTCCTAACCGGAAGCCCCCCCGTTCAATTCTGGAGCCGACCGGAAGTCTGGTTCCCCCACCATCGAGTCTCCTCCTAGTGCGGTGTCCTTTTTCCTCTACCTGTCCTAACCAAAAGCCCTATCAATTGTGGAGCCGACCGGAAAACCCGCCCCTTGCCATAGAGTCTCCTCCTGGCACACCATGCTTTCCCCCCCCCAACCGGAAGCTCCTCTCAAAATTGTGGTGCCGACCAGTGACAGGGAGCCGCAGCAGAGGGATGAAAGAACCACATGTGGCTCCAGAGCCGCGGGTTGCTGACCCCTGGTCTATGGAGATTCTCAGTCATCCAAGTCATGGTTGCCCCAAAGGCACAATTCAAGAGGCAACTGGAATTCTTTGTTTTTCCTTGAAGACGTATCGCTTCACATCCAAGAAGCTATCCAAGAAGGAAAGAGTGCTAACAACCAGATGATTGCAAGGAGTATAAATCCTTCCATTTCCCCACCATTCAGTCAGCGCTGAAGAAGCTTCTTGGACGAGAAGCGAAACGTCTTCAAGGAAAAACAAAGAAAGTCCAGTTGCCTCTTGGAAAAAGCACCTTTGGGACAGTTCTACAGAGAAGGGAATAATTCGTGTAACTTGCAGCATAACTTCCAAGTGTTAAACTTCAGCCTTGCCTAGAATTAAAGATGTGATTGTTTCCTGAGAAAAGAGGCAGGATTGATTAGAAGCATCTGAGCTTTGAGACAACATAATTTCAACTTCTTGAGAAGGAATCGTATTTTTGGCTCGTCCCTCTCAGAGACAGAAATAGAGGCATCTTCAGAATGACAAAAGCAGAACTGCATCGTAAAGTCCATCATGACACACATAAGGAAGAGACAAAGTGTGCATCTCAATGGCACAACAGTTTAATCATTTCCCACCCCCTTACTCCCCCAACAATAAAAAATATACTCTCTACTATACCAACAATAAAGATGTACTCTCTGGCAATAAAGATATACAGATATATAAACATCCCCCAAAATAGAAAATAAACCTAGCAAACTGTGTATTGTGATAAACTCTTATTTGCCTGACACACTGGCTTTCTACAGGGAGTGAAAACTTAATTTAACAGAAAATTTTTAAAAAATAAAATAAACCCATTCATTGGCAAACAGAAGTTCGGTCCAGTCTGTCTCCTTTGGATTCTATCAAGTAATTCTAACATAGATTTGGACAAAATCTGCTTGAAACAATATGAATTAAAATTAGCATATGTAATTTCTTAGTAAGTTTCCTTTTGGGATGAGTTATTTCCTCACCAACAGATGCATTTTGGGGCTGATCCCTTATGGCTCAACTCTACAGACGTTTTCTCAGAAATTAGCCTCTTTTGATTTACCAAACCTCCGATCACATTGCACCGAGAATTCTAACTGCTTCTAAAATGGGATCGTGTGGTTGAAAAATACTTGCATGCAAAAGGATTTATTTATTAGTGTCACATGATTGTAGAGAATTGTAATTCTATTTAAAACCAACTTCAAACTAACAAAAACACACATGGAACATAATCCAAGTTCAATACGTATTCAAACAGATTCTAGTCTAACTTAACATACAATCATGACCACTTAGAGACACACGCACACATTTTATAATGCAATAAGCTTTCACATGCACAGAAAAAAATAATTATTCATGAGGCTATCCTTGAGAAAGAAAGAAAGAAAGAAAGAAAGAAAGAAAGAAAGAAAGAAAGAAAGAAAGAAAGAAAGAAAGAAAGAAAGAAAGAAAGAAAGAAAGAAGGAAGGAAGGAAGGAAGGAAGGAAGGAAGGAAGGAAGGAAGGAAGGAAGAAAGGAAGAAAGGAAGAAAGGAAGAAAGGAAGAAAGGAAGAAAGGAGGAAAGGAAGAAAGGGAAAGGAAGGAAGGAAGGTTCTTTTAGATTGTCGGCCTATTAAAACCTTTTTTTTTTGTGGGAGAGGGGTGTGTGTGTGTGTGTGTGTGTGTGTGTGTGTGTGTGTGAGAGAGAGAGAGAGAGAGAGAGAGAGAGAGAAAGGAAGAAAGGAAGAAAGGAAGAAAGGAAGAAAGGAAGAAAGGAAGAAAGGGAAAGGAAGGAAGGAAGGTTCTTTTAGATTGTCGGCCTATTAAAACCTTTTTTTTTTGTGGGGGGGGGAGAATCTGTGTGCAATACTTAGCAAATTTTAGATACTAAACAAAAACAAAACAAAAAGGCTGTCATAAGTAAATGGAGATTAGGGGAAGGCTTCTCTTTCTTTTCTCCAATCCAAGAGGCATAAAATACCCGTTTCCATTAGAGTCAGCTGGTTAAGCTTTACAAGCACAAATATTTACTGTGCTTTTGCAGGACAAGAAAATAATGAAAACCATCCTTGAATCCCATTTTAAAATATAAAAAGGAGGCTGGGAGCCTGATTTATAAATGGGAAATAGGTGTGTGCATGAGTTCTCCTCCTGTATTTTTTATGTTTCTATTAGGCTTGCATCTGCCTTCTATTATGGCCCTTCTTCTTCGAGGGGAAAAAAATAATAATAATTTCTGTGTCACTTGCTCACATTGGATGCATTCATTTTCTTTCGACTTTTCCGGTGCTTATTGATTTCCTGCTCCTGGAAGGCCTTGTGTTTCTCCACTCAGTGGGTCAGCCATTAAAACAAAGGTTGTTCAAACTAAGAGTGCACAGGTATCTACAGACCCCTCACATTCTGGACATAAATTGTTTCAACTTCTACCCTCAAAACGACGCTATAGGGCACTGCACACCAGAACTACTAGACACAAGGACAGTTTTCCCCCCATGCCATCACTCTGCTAAACAACTAATTCCCACAACACTGTCAAACTATTTAGTAAGGCTGTATTAATATTATTCTTCTCATCTTTCCTCTCACCTATCACCTTTTCTACTTATGACTATAACTTTGTTGCTTGTATCTTTACGATTTATATTGTTTTATTTAGTTTCCTAGTACGATTTATGTTGATTCTATCACTAAGTGTTGTATCTTATGATTTATGATGTATTTTTATGATGACTATGTTCATGATTTATCACTTAAAGCTTTTACGTACAATGAGAGCTTATGCACCAAAGACAAATTCCTTGTGTGTCCAATCACACTTGGCCAATAAAGAACTCTATTCTATTCTATTCTATTCTATTCTATTCTATTCTATTCTATTCTATTCTATTCTATTCTATTCTATTCTATTCTATTCTATTCTATTCTATTCTATTCTATTCTATTCTATTCTATTCTATTCCATTCCATTCCATTCCATTCCATTCCAGTCCATTCCATTCCATTCCATTCCCTTCCCTTCCATTCCATTCCATTCCATTCTCTCTCTGCCTCGCCTTTCTCCTCTCCTCTCCTCTCCTCTCCTCTCCTCTCCTCTCCTCTCCTCTCCTCTCCTCTCCTCTCCTCTCCTCTCCTCTCCTCTCCCCTATCCTATCCTATCCTATCCTATCCTATCCTATCCTATCCTATCCTATCCTATCCTATCCTATCCTATCCTATCCTATCCTATCCTCTATATGGTAGTGGATGCTCCAGTATTATTGTTACTCACATTCAAAGAAACAAAACAAACTTGTGGCACAGTTTGGTTACTGTAAAATTTATAAGGAAGCATCTGGTCGCACGGGTATTTGCTTACTGCCGCAATTGAGCCCAAAATTTCTGTTGCTAAATGAGACCTTGGTTAAGTGAGTTTTGCCCCACTGTACGACCTTTCTTGCCACAGTTGTTAAATGAATCACTGCAGTTGCTAAATTATTAATGTGGTTGTTTATGGAGATTCTCCATCATCCAGGTCATGGTTGTCCCAAAGGTGCTTTTTTTTTCCTAGAGGCAACTGGACTTTCTGGTTTTTCTTTGAAAACGTTTCACTTCTCACCAGAGAAGCTTCTTCAGTTCTGAACTTAAAAGAAGGTTCTTGGATGAGAAAAAGGGGATGATGTGACCCTCCCCCCTCCCCAGGACACTGCAACCATCATAAATATGAATCAATTGTCAAGCACCTGAATTTTCTTTTCGTGACCACAGGGATGCTGCAACGGTCGTAAGTATGAAAAATGGTCGTAAGTCAAGGACCGCCTATATTCTGCTGTTCTCCTTGGAAGCATTTTTATCCAATCGCAGGTAGCCTTTGACTTATAATCATTCATTTAACAACCCTTGAAAGTTTGAACAGGGCTGAAAAAAGGTGACTTAGGATCAGTCCTCACATTTGTGACCACTGCAGTGTCCGACAATCAAAATTCTGGCACTTGGCAACCATCATGCATTTTCAGCATCCCTGGGGTCACATTTACAATCTTCCCCGGGGAGGAAAGTCAATGAAGGAAGCTGGATTTGTTTAACGACCATATGATTCACTGAATGACCATAGCTAAAATGTTTGCAAAATTGGGTGCGACTCACTTGACAACCTTATTGCTTAGCAGTGGAATCTCTGGTCCCAAATGCGGTCATACGTTGAGGACTACCTGTACAAAACACCTATTTTCAAACTAAGAATGCCAACTTCTTCTAAAATCGGCAGCTGTGGATTTGGAGATACATCTGTCCAAAACTATTCTCAAAAGAAAGAAGGAGAGAGGGAGGGAGAGAGTGAGAGAGACAAAGAGAGGGAGGGATGGAGAAAGAGAGAGGGAGAGAGAGGGAGGGAGGGAAGGAGGAGAGAAGGAGAGAGAGAAGGAGAGAGGGAGAGAGAGAAAGAAGGAGAGAGAGAAGGAGAGAGGGACACGGAGAAGGAGAGAGGGAGAAAGAGAGAGGGAGAGAGGGAGGGCGGGAGAAAGAAAGAGGGAGAGAGAGGGAGAGAGAGAAGGAGAAAGAAAGAGAGGGAGAGAGAGAAGGAGAGAGAGAAGAGAGGGAAAGAGGGAGAGAAAGAAGGAGAGTGGGAGACAGGGAGAAAGAGAGGGAGAAAGAGAGGGAGAGAGGGAGGGAGGGAGAAAGAAAGAGGGAGAGAGAGGGAGAGAGAGAAGGAGAAAGAAAGAGAGGGAGAGAGAGAAGGAGAGAGAGAAGAGAGAGAAGAGAGGGAAAGAGGGAGAGGGAGAGAGAAGGAGAGAGAGGAGAAAGGGAGACAGGGAGAAGGAGAGAGGGAGAAAGAGAGAGGGAGAGAGAGAGGGAGGGAGGGAGGGAGAGAGAGGGAGAGAGAGAGAGAAGGAGAGCGGGAGAGAGAGAGAGGGAAGGAGGGAGAAAGAAAGAGATAGAGAGAAGGAGAGAGAGGGAGAAAAAGAAGAAGGGAGAGGGGGAGAAAGAGAGAGAGAAGGAGAGAGGGAAAGAGGGAGAGAGAGATTTTCAAAAATGCCATCAGACTTAAGAACCCCATAAACCCTCACTGTATTGCAATTCATTTCTAATTCTGCAAAAAAATTGGGGGGGGGGGAGAGAACACTTTTCTTCTGGGGGACCCAGGAAAACGAATTGACTCCCTTGCAATGTGGATAACAGAAAAGGCCCGAACGGTGAGCTAAGTGTTGCCAGCTAATGCCAGCACTGCTGTTTCACACAAGGCTTGGCAACTCTTTCTGGTAATGCACAGCTGATGCTCTGCTGGTTGCCAGTTTTCTTAGTTAGGCTTATTAGCCACGGACCCCAGATATAGGGGTGGCTACTAATTTAGATGGCTTAAAAGGGGATTAAGTCAATCCATGGGGATGACTGTTCACAGCTATTAAGTCTCTGGGCTCCTGAATCACAGCATGCCATGGACACCAATTGCTGGGGAACAATAAGGAGGAGTGCTTGTGTAGGTCTGTTTGTGAACTTTTTGAACCAATTGTCTCCTAAATGATACAGGATGTTGGATGACGGAATAAGTTATTCTGAATAACAGAATTAGAAGGGACCTTGGAGGTCTTCTAGTCCAACCCCCTGCTCAAGCGGGAGATCCATTTCAAACAAATCTCTTCTTAAAAACCTCCAGAGATGGAGCACCCACAACTTCTGGAGGCAAGCTGTTCCACTGGTTAATTGCTCTGTTAGGAAATTTCTCTTTTGTTCGAGGTAGCTTCTCTCCTTGATTAGTTTCCATCCGCGGTTTCTTGTCTTGCCTTCAGGTGCTTTGAAGAATAGGCTGACCCCCTCTTCTTTGTGGCAGCCCCTCAAATATTCAAACACTGCTATCATGTCACCCCTAGTCCTCCTTTAGAATTAGAATTTAGGATTAGAAGAGCTCTTGACTTGATCCAGCAAAGAGCTTAGTTCTTTTTATTTATGAGATTATGCATACATATGTGTGTTGTAAGCCAGAAATGAACAATGCACAATTCAATTTTCACATGCAGATATTGGAAAGCTCCACCTCCTCTCTTGCTGATCTCAGCTGATTAAATGGGTGACGGAATAGAGAGGTGATTTCCTGCTGTCATTTATAGTTGGAAATGAAACAATAAAATCCCCAGCAGTTGGCTGATCACCTGATGATAACCTCTGCAGGGCTACCGTCTGTGTCGGCAGTGAATGAAGTCCATCAGATGAAGCTCAGAGAGAGAGAGAGAGAGAGAGAGAGAGAGAGAGAGAAGAGGGAAGATTCATCTGTTGGATGAGCTGATTCTGGAATTGAGCACGTACAACTGACCCAACCAGCTCATGACAGGAGATGACCAGGCTGAGCCTGAGGGAGGGGTCAAACGTGTCATCAGTCATGTGTCCCTGCATGTCCAAAAGAGCCCACTAACTCCAGCCCCCTTTGAATGCCTTTCTTATCTCCCGCTCATCTCCCTCGACTGTTAGTTGGTCAGATTCTTATAGAGAGCTTAAGCTTGCCATAAATCTTTATACTTATTTGAACTGCCTGAATCTCCCGATTGACAGACACTACAGGAAAAAGAGGACGGCGTCTTCAAACAAATGATTTCGGCATCCAAAATGTCTTTTCACTTCACTGAGCAGTGAAGATGTCAGATGGCTGCTTCACTTCATCTAAAGGGAGAACTTTCTAGGAGGAAACCAAATCCACGAAACAATCAATTTAGGTGTGGACTCCATCCCTCATACTTCTCAGCAACTCCCAGAACTGACTGGTGAATTCTCAGAATTAGAAAACCAGACATGTGATGTGTGTTTTGGTTGGGGAAGGCTGATACACGGGAGCTCTGCATTTTATTTGACAAATAAAAATTTTAAATATGTGTTTTAAGTACTGACAAAATATAGCCTACTTTTTTTTTTTTTGCAAATCTATTCCCTCCAATGTTAAAAATATAATTGTTGTGACATCACAAAGGTCACAACACAAACACAGCTTAAATACTCACACAAGAGGTGAAAAGAAAAGACTGCTTTGTTTTGGGGTTTATTTCTATTAATTTACAAGCAAATAAAGCCATGTGGAGGACTCCAAAATAAAGAATTAAAAAAAAAACCTCGTTTTGTCAACTTCTGAATGCAAATGTACGTTACTCTAATTTATTCTTCTCTGTGATTATTGGCTTTTATTTAAGTTTAAGCTATTCATTTTCCCTTCAGATAGGCAATGTATTACAAGCTGCTTTTCAATTAATCTTTGCTCTTGAAAACGGCAAACTCTTTGACAGCTTCCTCAGGAATCTCATGGTTATATGAGCATTTCGCAAAAATTACTCCTCCTAACGGGCACACATTATAATTTACACATTAAACACAGCAGGTTTTCACTTTAGGGCCCCTTGCCAAAAATAACCATTTTTTCCTCCTCAAAAATTTCTCCCCTTTGGTAAAAGGATAATTATAAATGTGGAAGAAAGAGCGGGAAATAAAAGAGGGGGAGAGAGTATTAGGCGTTAATTAAGCACTGGTTTTGAAGACCTAAATATTAATGCAGAAGAAAATGGTCACGTTTATGGATTATTTATTCATTCTCTACCTTATGGGAACAGGGGAAGTCATACAAAAAATGACCACTAATGATGTTACCTAGTTGAATAATGAAATGTCTGCAGGAAAACGAGCACTGATGATGTTACCTAGTTGAATAATTAAATGTCTGCAGGAAAACGAGCACTGATGATGTTACCTAGTTGGGTAATGAAATGTCTGCAAGAAAACGAGCACTGATGATATTACCTAGTTGGGTAATGAAATGTCTGCAAGAAAACGAGCACTGATGATGTTACCTAGTTGAATAATGAAATGTCTGCAGGAAAACGAGCACTGATGATGTTACCTAGTTGAATAATTAAATGTCTGCAGGAAAACGAGCACTGATGATGTTACCTAGTTGGGTAATGAAATGTCTGCAAGAAAACGAGCACTGATGATGTTACCTAGTTGGGTAATGAAACGTCTGCAAAAAAACAACCAAGCTCAGAGAGCACCAAGGACCCCATTGTTCAACTCTGAGCTACAGATATAATCTTCTATTGTTAGGTTGACAAGGTGAGCCACTTGTATCTAATCAGAGAGGAAGCCATCCTCCCTTCTAGCATTGATGATACCAAGAGCCGAGGTGGCGCAGTGGTTAGAGTGCAGTACTGCAGGCTACTTCAGCTGACTGCTAGCTGCAGTTCGGCAGTTCAAATCTCACCGGCTCAAGGTTGACTCAGCCTTCCATCCTTCCAAGGTGTTGCCCCCAGATTGTTGGGGGCAATATGCTGACTCTGTGAACCGCTTAGAGAGGGCTGTAAAGCACTGTAAAGCGGTATATAAGTCTAAGTGCTATTGCTATTGCTATAGTTGGGTAATAAAATGTCTGCAAGAAAACAACCAAGCTCAGAGAGCACCAAGGACCCCACAATTCAACGCTGAGCTACAAATGTTCTCTTCTACCTCACCAAAAATATCACTTGAAGCCAAGATTGCCAAACAGAGGCTGTCATACTTTGTTCATGTCATGAGAGTTGATTCACTTGAAAAGTCAATCATGCTGGGAATGATCAGCAGAAAAAGGAATAGGGGCTGCCCTAGTACCCATTGACTGGACACTATAAAAGATGAGACTGGGATGACCATGGCAGATTTGAAGGAGGCTGTGCGAGATAGAAGGGCAAGGAGACTGCTGATCCATAGATGGGTCGAGAGTCGGACATGACTGCATGGCTGACGATGATGATGAATGCAGCCATGTCCCTGGACTGCTCAGCCCCAGACACTGCTCCACCAGAAATAAAACAACGCACTCTGTCCCTAATGTCTGTAACCACTTAAGATAGCTTGATATAATCTACAAGCACAATAGAATAGAATAGAATAGAATAGAATAGAATAGAATAGAATAGAATAGAATAGAATAG
>QLTV01000220.1:626408-649670 GCA_003457575.1 Thermophis baileyi
TGCTCAAAAGCAAAATCAAACACAGTCTCTGTGCAAAAGGAAAAGCAGGAGAACCTGTCTCTTCTACAGCCAGCCAGCAGGGGGGCCTATTTGCCAGTTTGCACTCAAATGAATTACTAACAAATTCCACTTACTAGGATATCCTTCCTTGGAGTCCAGGAACAGCTGCTATACGGGTAGTAGGTACACAACTCACATAGAATAGCATGGAATAGAATAGAATAGAATAGAATAGCCTAGAATAGAATAGACCAGAATAGAATAGAATAGAATAGAATAGAATAGAATAGAACAGAATAGAATAGAACAGAATATGGAAGGGACCTTGGAGGTCTTCTAGTCTAGCCCCCTGCTAAAGCAGGAGAACCTATACTATTTCAGATAAGTGGCTGTCTAGTCTCTTCTTAAACACTTCCAGTGATGGAGCGCCAATTTCTGAAGGCAACAGATCTTTTAGAATAGAACAGAATAACAGAATTGGAAGGGGCCTTGGAGGTCTTCTAGTCCAACCCCCTGATCTTCTCCAACAGATGCAGGTGCTTCCATTTGGCTAATTGAACAAGGCTGTTATGGAATTGTTGATAAAATGAAATCACCATGTGGTTCTTTCAGGAATTTTGGGGTGTTTTTCTCAGGAGTAATCAGAGGATTGTTGTCCTGCAGTTATTCCTTCCAGGAGGGAAAAGAGGGAGAGAGACAAGAAATCACTGCATTTCTACAAAACTCTTTCAAAAGGTCTAAAAATATGGGTAGTTCTCGGCTTACGACCACAAATGAGCCACAAATTTCCTTTGCTAAGCGAGATAGCTGTTAAATGAGTTTTGCTCCAATTTACGACCTTTCTTGCCACAGTTGTTAAGCAAAGCCCTGCACTGTTGTTAAGAGAATCACGTCGTCATTAAGCAAACCCAACTCCCCCCCCCTTTGAGAATGCTTGTCAGAAGCCACTTGGGACATTCGCAAATGGCAATCACGTGATCCAGAGACACCGCAACCATCATAAATACACGACTGTTGCCAACACCCCAATTTTGATTGCATGACCGTGGGAATGTAAGTGTGAGGAGTCCTTGTAAGTCACTTTTTTATACTGTTGAATGATCGCTAAAAAAACATGATTGTAAGTTGAGGACTACAGTGCCCATACAAGCTAGGAGTTCTCAATGATGTTGTCCTTATAATCTTAAGAATACCCAACCTGAAGAAGGCTAGAGTAGAATGTCTGTGGAGGTTATCAGTCATCCAGGTCACAGTTGTCCCAAAGGTGCTTTTTTCAACAGGCAACTGGACTTTCTGGTTTTTCTTTGAAGACGTTTCGCTTCTCATCCAAGAAGCTTCTTCAGCTCTGACTGGGTGGAACTGGGAACGGAAGGATTTACACTCCTTGCGAGAAGCGAAACTTCTTCAAAGAAAAAACAGAAAGTCCAGTAGCCTCTTGAAAAAAAAAGCACCTTTGGGGCTAGAGTAGAATGTACTGAAATAGTTAGCTTTGGAGTCAGCAGACTGTAAACCACACACTCTTTGTATCCTGATCTTCCAAAAGAAACACCTCTGTGGACACAGAAAGGCAGGGAATGATGGGGTCTATTGTTTGTGAACAGGCAGATCAGACTGTCTGGGAGACGCTCAGCACCAAAGAAACCTCCAGCAAAAAATAAAATAAAAAAATCACATCCTTCGTCCTGCTGAGCGAGGAGGAAATCAGTGTCCAACTCACTCACTCACTCACACACACACACACACACACACACACAACTAAACCCTATGTTGTGTTCATCTGATCTGTGAATTATGCATGCATTATGGTTATTTCAGGCCTCATTTGCAAGTATATAAAACAGTTAACATATAACCTGCAATTCTATTAAAAGGATTAATGTGGGCAGTGAGGAGGGGCCTGGCCATATATATTCTTAGATTTCTTTCCCATTAATAGATGTTCCTGTTTCCTAGTTTTTGAAGCTGTACTTCTTCCTTAAGTAAACACTAATGACAGAAGACATTCCCTCATTATCTGAACAGCTATTTTAGAGCTTCAGCTTAAATAGCCAGTTTACTTCATGCTCTCCCTTCTAAACAGTCGGCGTAAGTTTATGTTCTCTATAAACAGGACAAGTTTAATGCGCCTCCTCGCATGAAACCTATTTTCAGCCTATTATTAAATGAAACCCCGGCTTCCAGCTTAAACTTGTGTGCTTGATCAACGTTTTTTAATGATACTCATTTTCTCTCAATTAAATAGATGGGAGCAAATGAAAGAGGGTCACCTTATTAAATATTTGCAGCCTGGCATTAGGATAATATAATTAGGGGAGGGGGGTGTTTTCTGCATTGTTTAAGTCTTATGTATTGAGCAAATGCATGTGTATCTAAATAAACATTTTAGGGAACATCTTCGGAGCCTTTTCCAACTTGGAAGCTCTCTAGGTGCATTAATTTGGTCGGCAGGGAACCTGCTGAGAATTTTGAGGGCTGGTCTCCATATTTGTATATATACATAGCCATTGTTATTGACCAGAGAGATATACATTTAATAGTCATGAGGAGAAAAAAAAAGAGGAAGGACTTTTGGGAGAAGATACAATTTCACAAAAGTCTCTCAGCACTTTCGAGAAACTGATCACAATTTACAATTTTCCCAGCCGACTTCCCACAAACAACGTCGGTGGGAGAAATCAGATTCACTTAAGGACATGATTCACTTATCAACTGTGGTAATTTGCTTAACAATCATGGCAAAAAGGTCCTAAAACTGAGTGTGATTTGCTTAATAACTGTCTTGCTTAGCAACAGAAATTCTGCTTTCAATTGTGGTCGTAAATCAAGGATATTAGGATGCTCAAGCACATTGGATTTGGTTCCAAAATGTACTTTGGAGCATGAGGGCTATGAACCTAACATTTGTCTACAACTCTTTAACATGACCATGTCTTTTTCTAGGATCATACAAATGACAACCACAATGGTGCAGAGCCTTAATGTTCCTGTAAGATCATGTGACCCATAATCTTAAATTGCTGAACCAGAAAGCTAGATGAGTGGAGTGGAGTGGAATAGAAATGGAATAGGAATAGGAATAGGAATAGGAATAGGAATAGGAATAGGAATAGAATAGAATAGAATAGAATAGAATAGAATAGAATAGAATAGAATAGAATAGAATAGAATAGAATAGAATAGAATAGAATAGAATAGAATAGAATAGAACAGAACAGAACACAGCTGAAAGGGATTTTGGAGTTCTTCTAGTCCAGCCCCCTGCTCAAGCAGGAAACCCTATATCCGTGATGGCGAACCTATGGCACGCGTGCCACAAGTGGCACACAGAGCCATCTCTCCGGGCACACGAGCCATCGCCCATTCCTCTTCCGGGTTCCAGCGCGCCGGCCAGCTGGTCTTCACAAACGCGGGAGCGCCGGAAACCAGAAGAGCAGCCGCCCGGTGCACATGTGCACGCTGGGAAGATGATCTTCCGGTTTCCAGCTGGACTTTGCGCGTGCATGCATGCCAGAAACCGGAAGACCAGGTGGCTGGTGCGCATGTGCGCACCGGAAACCGGAAGATCATCTTCCTGGCACACGCATGCGCATTGGGCGGCTGCTCTTCTGGTTTCCGGCATGCGCATGCGCACCGGCCAGCTGGTCTTCACCAGAAACTGGAAGACCAGGTGGCCGGTGCGCATGCACGCGCCAGAAACCGGAAGATCATTTTCTCAGCACGGCTGCTCTTCCGGTTTCCGGTGCGCGCGCCCCCGTTTCGGCACTTGGTGCCGAAAAGGTTCGCCAACACTGCCCTATACCATTTCAGACAAGTGGCTGTCCAGTCTCTTCTTATAACATCCAGTGATGGAGCGCCCACTATTTCTGGAGTCAAGCGGTTCCACTGGTTAATTGTCCTCACTGTTAGGAAGTTTCTCTTTAATTCCAGGTTGCTTCCCTCTTTGATTAGTTTTCAACTATTGTTTCTTGTCTTGCCTTTTGGTGCTTTGGAGAATAAATTGACCCCCTCTTCTTTGTTTTGTCTTTGTTCTGTATTTTAGTACCTAGTGTCAGATAAGGGTGATGTAATCTCCTTTGTAATCACCACTGATGGGGTGGCTCAGTGGCTAAGATGCTGAGCTTGTCAATCGAAAGGTCGGCAGTTCAGCGGTTCGAATCCCTAGTGAGGTGAGCTCCCGTTACTTGTCCCAGCTTCTGCCAACCTAGCAGTTCGAAAGCACATAAAAAATGCAAGTAGAAAAATAGGGACCACCTTTGGTGGGAAGGTAACAGCGTTCCATGCGCCTTTGGCATTTAGTCATGCCGGCCACATGATCACGGAGACGTCTTCGGACAGCCCTGGCTCTTTGGCTTTGAAACGGAGATGACTTATTATTATATAAGTCTCCCTAGAATCGGGAACAACTAGCACATATGTGCGAGGGAAACCTTTACCTTTAATCTCCTTAAATGTCTCTAAATATTGTTATAGGACATTAGAATTCATATTGAGATGACAGCTCGACATTAGTATCTTTATGTGACTCTCAGATTTAGCAATTTTGTGTGGGTGAACTTTGTGTTTTTGGACTAAAGTAATAAAAAAGCACAAACTCAAAACGTTATGAGTTGGCATTCTCCAGCTTAAGCTAATGCTGATAATTTTCCCAATTGATAGTCAGCTGACAAGTTTTTTTAATTTTTTAAATTTATTTCTTTGTATCCCACCTCTCTTATTTTTACCAATAAGGCAGCCAACATATCTGATACACCTTCCTCTTTCTATTTTCCCCACAACAACAACCCTGTGTGGTGGGTTGGGGTGAGAGAGAGGGATGGGCCCCCTAGTCACTCAGTCAGCTTTCATGCCTCAGGCAGAACTAGAACTCACGGTCTCCTGGTGATTGGCCCAAAGTCATCCAGTCAGCTTTCATGGCTAAGGCGGGACTAGAACACACCATCTCCTGGTGATTGGTCCAAGGTCACCCGGCTGACTCTCATGGCTAAGGTGGGACTAGAACTCACGGTTTCCCACTTTCTAGCCTGATGCCTGAATCATTAGACCAAATTGGTTCTCAGTTTTCTATCCCTAGAGTTTATAACTGAAACTTTCCTCATTTTGGGGGGTTCAATGAGTAGCAAATGGCTTTATTCTGTATCCCCATGCAGTTATGGAATAGACTTCTTCAAGAAATGGTGCAGAATCCCCTTTTTCAGCTTATAGAGAAATCAAGGTTTCCCCCTTCAGCTTTAATCTTTTTTTATCTGAGCTAGTTTAATAGCAGTTAATTATTTTCCATGAGGTTTTAAGTGTTTATATCCAGGCGGAAAGCCAGGATATCAACTGTATTAACGGTAATAAATATGATATCTTGAATTGAAAGAAATGCTTTAAAAGCACTGCTCACTCAGACATCTCAGAAAACAAGATGCGTATACTAAAAATACCTTCCCTGTTGAGTTCATGGCTCATAGGTTCCCTGGGAATCCCTAGTTTATTATAAATAAATTTCTTGTTGCATCACTGTTCAGGGATAACTAGGCAGTAGAATATCCAACAATTCTGTATTGTGATTTCTTTTTTTTTCTGTTCCTGCAGGAATTCAACAAATCGTGGTTCCTATTTAATATAGGTAGTCCTCAACTTACGACCACAATTGAGCCCAAACTTTCTGTTGTTAAGTGACACATTTGTTGAGTTTTGCTGCATTTTACGACCTTTCAGGACCCCAGGACACTGCAACCATCATAAATATGACCGTAAAGGAGAATATTTGTAGCTCAGGGTTGAAATGAGAGGTCCTTGGTGCTCTCTGAGCTTGCTTGTTTTCTTGCAGACGTTTCATGACCCAACTAGGTAACATCATCAGTGCTAGTGAGTCAGTTGTCAAGCATCTGAATTTTGATCATGAGACCATGGGAATGAGGCAATAGTGGTAAGTGTAAAAAACAGTCATATGTCACTTTTTCAGTGCTGTTGTAACTTTCAACGGTCACTAAATGAACAGTTGTAAGTGAAGGACTACCTCTACTTGTGTACATACTGAATGAAAGCTCAAGATCCCCATGAGCTTCCATGATGTCATGGGCAGGTCTATGTAGGTTTCTTGGTAGCTATGCAGAAGTGGACGCCCGCTAGATTTTGTAGTGTTCAAATATCAAACAGTGTTCAAATATTGGAGCAGTCTTCCAATATCTGAGAGGCTGTCACAAAGAAGAGGGGGTCAACCTATTTTCCAAAGCACCAAAAGGCAAGACAAGAAACAAGGGATGTAAACTAATAAAGAAGATAATCAACCTAGAACTAAGGAAAATTTCCTGACGGTGAGAACAATTAATCAGTGGAACAGCTTGCCTCCAGAAGTTGTGGGTGCTCCATCACTGAAGGTTTTTAAAAAGAGTTTGGACAGTCATTTGTTTGAAATGGTATAGGGTCTCCTGCTTGAACAGGGGGTTGGACTAGAAGATTTCCAGGGTCCCTCCCTTCCAACTATTAGTCTGTTATTCTGCCCTGGAATTAGCTGATCCTTCCTTAGTTCATTTGATTGACATAATTGTCAATGTCAACTAAATAAAGTTTCCTGAGAGTTGGCCACATAGTTTTCTTGGCAACATTATTCACTTATTTTACGAATTCTAAAAGACTTATACAGCCACCCCATTGTAAAAACAACCAACGGGCATGGCACAAAACACTTGAAAACTACAGAAATCCCCGAAGAAATATGGAACTGTTTCACCATTGTCTTCCTTTGGTGGATTCCTGAGGATTGTTAAAACTTTTAGATGTTTGGACAGCTTCAATTTTCCGCTGAAAGAAAAGCATCTACAGTATATACATTTCAGCAATGAGAGGGGAGATGAAACATGTGCAAAACGTATAACTGATAAATACTGCCATTTCCTCCCCCCTCTTTCAATATGGGCTACCGTCCTACAACTTTTATCAAACTCAACAGGACGCTTCTTAAGGCAAGCACACCAAGCGATCATAAGCTCATTAACACTACTAGTTTTACAAGATGGAGTGGCCTTGTGTATATGTTTGTGGGCGCGTGTGTTTGTGTGTGTGTCTGTGCACGCATGCACGAGGGTGTGCGAACTCTGAAACGCGAAGGGTGGGACTTACTCCTCTGCCCCAATCCCTCTTTCTACACCACCGTTGCCCACTCCCCACACCCCAACCCCGACTCTGAATAAGTCAGGGTGCCTTTGAAGATATTTAATTAAAATCTAATCCAACATTCTTAAAAGCTCACATAAATTAAGCTGTCATTCAGGAGATTTATGCATTCGCATTTGCATATTGCATACAATTCATCAATTACTCATGTTTGAAAGCAATGCCTTCCTTGAGGAGCGGAGCTGCCAACCATGCTGACGGGCGCGCCGAGACGCACCAACTCTACCCACCGATACCTTAGAGAAACCAAACTTCCATATGTCGGCTTCTTCCTTCCAAAAGCCTGGAGCGTGGTTGCTATAATCCCACTTTTAACTTGACGCATTGTTTTCAACCTCCATTTGTCATGAGCCATCTCAGTTTTGCTCTTGGCAACCAGATTCGTGTGTTCCAACACTCTGGGTTTAAAGTACGTCGCAGGCCTAACACCACAGCTGTATATCCCGTAGGTCAGAGCCCGTATTTATTGTCCATTAATAGTCAAACCATCATTACTTTTATTATTTAGCCGTTACAGGTAGTCCTCAACTTACAACAGTTCATTTAGTGACCGTTCAAAGTTACAACGGCACTGGAAAAAGAGACCTACGACCGTTTTTCACACTTATAACCAGTTGCATCCCCATGGTCATGGGATCAAAATTCGGAGGCTTAGCAACTGGTTCATATTTATGACTGTTGCACTCTCCTGGGGTCACGGGAGATTCGCTTAACAACCGGTTCATTCACTTAACAACTGCAGTGATTCACTTAACAAACGTCTCACAGCAACATAAATCTTGGGCTCGATTGCAGTCGTACGTTAAGGACTACCTGTATTTACAAATGGATCTGCAGTTTTGAAAGAGTCAGAACTGCAAAAGGAGAGATGGCCTGTGTTAACACCAAAAATTTGGTACATCTAGTCCCGTGATGGCAAACCTATGCCACGCATGCCAGAAGTGGCACGCAGAGCCATCTCTCCAGGCACGCCAGCCGTCGCCCGTTGATCTTCCGGGTTCTGACGCACACATGCGTGCCAGCCAGCTGGTCTTCACGCGCACAGAAGCGCCGGAAAACGGAAGAGCAACTCCCTAGCGCACATGTGCGTGCCGGCCAGCTGATCTTCGCGCACACGGGAGCACCGGGAAACTGGAAGAGCAGCTCCCCAGCACGCATGCACATGCCGGCAAGCTGATCTTCGTGTGTGCATGCACATTAGAAACCAGAAGACCAGGTGGCCAGCACACATGCGCGCGCCTGGAAGCTAAGCTTCCAGTTTCCGGCGCTCTCCCCCGCGCGCATCGGAGAGCTGCTCTTTTGGTTTGCGGTGCACGCACGTGCCGAAAAGGTTCGCCGCCACTGATCTAGTCCTTGTCTTAAGATCACAACTGAGCTCAAATGTTCTGTTGCTAAGCAAGGCAGTTGCTCAGTGAGTCTTGCCTCATCTTATGACCTTTTTTGCCATAGCTTTTAAGAGAATCACTTCAGGCGTTAAGTGAATCATGTGGTCATTAAGCGAATCCATCTTCCCCCGTTGACTTTGCTTGCCTGAATGATGATCACATGACCTCCCCAGGGCAGTGCAACCGTCATACATACCTGCCAGTTGCCAAGCA
This sequence comes from Thermophis baileyi, assembly GCA_003457575.1. Classification (NCBI taxonomy): domain Eukaryota; kingdom Metazoa; phylum Chordata; class Lepidosauria; order Squamata; family Dipsadidae; genus Thermophis; species Thermophis baileyi. Next base: position 635,168 of record QLTV01000220.1, read on the forward strand.
TCTGAATTTCAATCATGTGACCATGAGGATGTTACAACAGTTTTAAGTGTGAAAACCAATCATGTCACCCTTTTCAGTACATTGTATCTTCGACACAACAAATGGTTGTAAGTCAAGGACTATGTGTAAAGTGTAACACCAAAGGCAGATGCCCAGTTCTAATCCTAGAAAATCAGAGTATTTCTATTTGGTGAATAATTTTTATATTAACAAACTTGAAATGATGTATGTTTGCTTCAACTCTATGGGTAGTCCTTGACTTACGACCATAACTGAGCCCAAAATTTAGGTTGCTAAGTGAGTTTTGCCCCATTTTAGGACTTTTCTTGCCATATTTGTTAAGTGAATCACTGCAATTATTAAGCTAATAACATTGTTGTTAAGTGAATCTGGTTTCCCCATTGACTTTCCTTGTCAGACGTTTGCAAAAGGGGATCACATGACCCCGGGGACACTGCAACCATCATAAATATGAACCGGTTGTCAAGGATCCGAATGTAAATCACATGACCATGGGGATGCCGCAACGCTCATAAGTGTGAAAAATGGTCTTAAGTCACTTTTTTCAGTGCCGTTGTAACTCTGAACGGTCACTAAATGAACTGTTGTAAGTCAAGAACTTCCTGTATTTCAGTTTGTGAAAATGATGAAATCTGTCAGACAGCGTCTGGTTGTTGCCTACTAAGCAGGAGAAAGGATTAAAGATTTTGAAAAATTCTCCTCAGACAAACTTGCTCCAGACCCTCAGATGAAATGTCTTTTTAATATATGCCAATTAGTGTACATTTAAAGTGATGATAAAGTTATTCTAAGACGTGTCCAAGTCCCTTCCTTTGTTGTTGTTGTTGTTGTTAGTTGCAAAGTCTTGTCCGACCCATCACGACCCCATGGACAATGTTCCTCCAGGCCTTCCTGTCCTCTACCATCCCCCGGAGTCCATTTTAAGCTCATGTCGACTGCTTCAGTGACTCCATCCAGCCACCTCCTTCTCTGCCGTCCCCTTCTTCTTTTGTCCTCAATCGTTCCCAGCATTAGGCTCTTCTCCAGTGAGTCCTTCCTTCTCATTAGGTGGCCAAAGTATTTGAGTTCCATCTTCAGGATCTGGCCTTCTAAAGAGCAGTCAGGGTTGGTCTCCTCTAGGACTGACCGGTTTGATCGCCTTGCAGTCCAAGGGACTCGCAGGAGTCTTCTCCAGCACCATAGTTCAAAGACCTCAATTCTTTGGCGCTCAGCCTTTCTTATGGTCCAACTTTCACAGCCATACATTGCAACTGGGAAAACCATCGCCTTGACTATACGCACTTTTGTTGGCAGGGTGATGTCTCTGCTTTTTAGTATGCTGTCTAACTGGAAGTTTTCTCTGTTTTAAAAAAACCCAAGTGCTCTTCGAAGCAAAGAGTGATTTAATTCAAAATATCATGTCCTCGCTGTTTTGACTGGCAAATCTTTCCCTCCCAATTATTAAACATACTTAACAATTTGAATGCATAATGATACCACTTCGTGATAGGTGGGGCATTTGTCACTGCTTACTCTTATGATGTGACTTGTCACAACAAGGAACGGTGCAGTCACTCACACCTCACGACGCAATGCCTTCCCCTATGCATTCAAAGTAGCTTTCATCCCACACATGGCATTTAATCTATATACAGCATCACAATCCTAAATGACCAGCAAATGTACTGTTTATCAGAGGGTGAGCCTTCTCCAATTAAAAGCAGATTTAAAAACTTGTCAAAACTCACAACTGTATTAAAAAGTGCCGGTTGTAATGGGGGGGCAGAGGGACTTGAGTTTAAAAAAAAAAATCGATCTTGAAGAACTAAGCTTTTAAAATCAAGGAATGGGAGTGAAATGAGAGCACATATTATTATAATAATAGTGCTGCAGGATCCAATCTGGGTCGGTCCCCGGCACCAGAGGTTTTGTCTTCTGAGCAAGTGTGTGCTAGAGAGAGGTTCCCTGAAGATGGGCTCCAACACGAGTCCAAAAGCTCAGAAGACAAAACCTCTGGTCCAGGGGTGGTATTCCCTTCCCTTCCCTTCCCTACCAGTTTGCAAATGGGAACCACCTCCGCGCATGCGCACAGCCTCAAAAACGTGGATAAATGGGAGGTAATTACATCCGGACGGGTGGGCGGGCCCTCCCGCAGTCAGTGCTACCGGTTCGCTCGAACCGGTTAGAACCGGCTGAATACCACCTCTGCCTCTGCCTCCCACACTGTAATGGGCAAAAGGAAGGGATAGGAAGAAGAGATGGGGCGGGTGGGCCCACCCACAGTCGGCGCTACCGTTTCGCCTGAACTGGATAGAACCGGCTGAATACCACCTCTGCTCTGGTCCCAGAGACCGACCCAGATTGAATCCTGAATCCATAGTGATCCAGAACATTATCCTGGCACACGTATATCTGCATTCATTCGTAATAATAGTACTCTCCTTTGGTGATGTGCGGTGGCACAGTCAGTTAGAATGCAGTATTGCAGGCTAACTCTGCCGACTGCCAGCTGCCTGCAGTTCGATTCTCACTGGCTCAAAGTTGACTCAGCCTTCCATCCTTCCGAGGTTAGTAAAATGAGGACCTAAATTATTGCGGGCTATAGGTTGACTCTCTAAACTACTTAGAGAGGGCTGTAAAGCACTCTGAAGCGGTATATAAGTATTCTGTTAGCCAGACCCCTTTTAGTAAATTTCAGCTCCTTCATGATGGGGGGGGGAACCCCAAATTCAATTGTGGTCGTAAGTCGAGGACTACCAGAGGAGAACAAGGTATCAAACTGTTGGAGTCTCAAAACGATGAATTGAGGGAGTAAAAATAAATTCAGGGCTGCATGAACACATGAGCAGTGTTTACATTATATTAACAATCCCAGCAAAAAAGGTCATATAATCAGATGCCACTTAAGAACTGTATTGCTTAGCAACAGAAATTCTGATCCCAATTTTGGTCATAAATCAAAGACTAGTGTAACTGTTCAATTTTTAGGAGGGAATCAAAGTCAACACCCCTTCCCTCTCAAATTTTTTTGCAAATCAAAATGAAACAAGAACTTTTTTCTCTTTATGGCCTCACCTAAAACCAACTACCCATCCGAATTCCCTTTCCCTGACTGGGAAACAGCCTGTGGCAAAGCCAGAAGTTGTACGAGCACCAATTTACTCAAGTATTCAAAACAAACTATGTTTTAAGGTTTAATTTTCAATTAAATAAATTCAAACATAACGGCTGACTTCCACTGAGAATCTGAATTGGCCAGCAGCCAATTCAATCCATTTGCTGTTTTCCTTTCTGCCAAGAATGCAGGATAGAGGAAGGGTGCAGAGCATTATTAATAATTTTCTCAACTCCACATTTCCTTGGGAACTTGGGATGCAGGATTTAAAAAAAAATATGTGTCTTTCTCTGGGCTACTGAGGCATCTTTATTTACTAGAGAAAGACTCAAAATCGTTAACAGATATGTTGTTCTTGCTTTTTTTTAAGAAAAAGAGGCTACCATCTTCAATGCGACAGTACGATTTACCTGTGAGTAAACATGCAAGCAGTGAAGTGCATTGTGTATTTATTGATGTAATCTTCTCCACTGGAATGCTACACAAAATTCTCGACTTACAACAGTTCATTTAGTGACCGTTTGAAGTTACTAAGTTACTAAAAAGTGACTTTTGACCGTTTTTCACATGACTGTTGCAGCATTCTGATGGTCACGTGATTACAATTTGGACGCTTGGCATCTTGACTCATATTTATGACAGTTGCAGTGTCCAGGGGTCCTGTGATCACCTTTTGCGACCGTCTGACAAGCAAAGTCAATGGGGAAGCCAGATTCACTTAACAACCGTGTTACTAACTTAACAGCTGCGGCTATTCACTTAAAAACTGTGGCAAGAAAGGTCATAAAATGGGGCAAAACTGATTGAATAATTGTCTTGCTTAGCAGTGGAAATTCTGGGCTCAATTGTGGTCGTAAGTCAAGGACTACCTGCATTTGAGGTGGCACTACAACCCCATTCAATTCCAACCGAGTATAATGCTTAGGATTCAGTGACTTGTATCCCAATATATCTACTAGGACAGGGGTTTCCAAACTTGACAATTTTAAGACCCATGGACTTCAGCTCCCAGAGTTCCCTAGCCAGCCATGCTGGGGAATTCTGGGAGGAGATGCTGGCTGGGAAATTACGAGAATTGAAGTCCACGAGTCTTAAAGTTGACAAGTTTGAAGGCTCCTGTACTAGGACATTGGGTTGGTGAAGACTGATCAATGCAATAAACATCATTTATAATATTAGCAATTGTGTCGCATTTTGGACACTCCAATGATCGGTTTTATTCCAATTGGGGAAAAAATATGCCTTTCATTCCTTTGGCTTTCATTGAAAAATGGATTTGGGGAAAGCAGGATCAAAGCATCAAACATTCCATAAAACTGCAGAATTGAGACACGAGATCGGCCCTATTGGTAGCCCCATCCTCCCAGAAACACAAGATGCTTGTTTTTACAAATTGGTAATTATATCTGGGAGGTGGGTGTGTGTGGAGAAAATAAGATAAACATGGGGGGGGGAGAGGTAATGCCGGCTTGTTTTTCCACTCTTACTGCTTCGCCATCCTCACTCACTCCTCAATAGTCACATTTTGCTGACATTTACAAACATTTCATGTTGATCTTACATGGGTCACATCAATCACCCATACAGTTTCAATGACACTCTGTTAAATAAACTGTCATGAAAGATTTATAGAGAATTTGATAAAAGGAAAGAAGATGTAGTTCAGTTTTTTAAAGGTGCATTACTCCCTTTTTTCTGGGGAGGTGTAGCATCCACTGAAAAATATGATTAACTTCTTCTCTGGAAAAACTTAGTGAATAAATGTTTATATACCGTATGCGCATATTTACCAATACAGGTGGTCCTTGACTTACGACCACAATTGAGCCCAAAATTTGTTGTTAAGCAAGACAGTTAAGTGAATTTTGCCCGATTTTACGACTTTTCTTGCCACAGCTCTTAAGTGAATCTCTACAGTTGTTAAGTTAGTAACACGGTTGTTAAGTGAATCCGGTTTCCCCATTGACTTTGCTTCTCAGAAGGTCGCAAAAGGGGATCATGTGACCCCGGGACACTGCAACCGTCATAAATATGAGTCCATTGCCAAGCGTCTGAATTTGGATCACATGACTTTGGGGAGGCTGCTAGGGCCGTAAGTGTGAAAAATGGTCGTAAGTCGCTTTTTTTTCAGTGCCACTGTAACTTCGAACGGTCACTATGTGTACTGTTGTAAGTCGAGGACTACATGTAAATATATTTTTGGTTCTTTCTGGACTTTTCATAGGACAATTTATGACAGGAAAGATACTGCATGAAGTTCACTGGAGAAATGCTGAAATAGCGCAGTACTTCAAAATCCTTCTGCTTTTCTGTCTACTGGTTCTCAGCATTGGTGAAAGAGAAATTGCTTCTGGGAGTACTTTTAAAGGAAGGCAAAGAAAAATGTGATAAAATGCTTGTGGCTAAAATGCAGCCCTCCTGCACTTTAGTGACAAGATGGCCAAGGTGTGTGAAGGCAATCTTTTACAAACAACTCTCAAGAAATCTGCAACCTCCCTCACTTTCTACACTTCAGTGAAATCCTAAAAAAGATACGGATCAAGAAGGATCTAAGCCCATTATTTTTTTAAAAATAGGTATTTTTAAATATGTATTTTTAAATAAAATAAATATAAAAATTATTGGGTAATATGTATATCTATCATATCTATCTATCTATCTATCTATCTATCTATCTATCTATCTATCTATCTATCTATCTATCTATCATCTATCTATCTATCTATCAATCTATCATCTATCTATCTATCTATCTATCTATCTATCTATCTATCTGTCCTCTCCTCTCCTCTCCTCTCCTCTCCTCTTATCTTATCTTTTCCTTTTTTATGACCCTGTAATCCCTTAATTCGGGGTAGAGTCGGGACAATTAGATGGAGCTGAGCGTTTACTGGCCGGATGCCCTTCCTGACACCTACGCAGAGTTCATAGCAGAGGTGGGTTCCTGCCAGTTCAGACCGGCTCTATAGAACTGGTAGCGGGAATTTTCCCCCGCTCGCCGAACCGGCAGCGATGGCCGGCTGGACACGCCCCTGAATTGGCTCTCTCGGCTGCGCCATAGGCGTTGCCATCTTGTTTTTTGCTTCTGCACACACGCAGAAGCTGTTTTTTGCTTCTGCGCATGTGCAAAAGCTTGGTTTTTAGCACTGCGAATGTGCACGTGCCCACGCAGCGCATGAGGAAGCGAACCTGCAGCGAGGTAAGTCAGAACCCACCCCTGGTTTGCAGCAGATATTTTTTCTTTGTGTCCTAGAAGACAAATATCTGCTGCTATCTAGGATTGAATTCTCAGCCTTCCAAGTGGCCTTCCAAGTGGGCAGCGAATGTCTTCACCACTAGGCACCACTATGCTGTCTGTCTGTCTGTCTGTCTGTCTCTGTCTGTCATCTATCTATCTATCTATCTATCTATCTATCTATCTATCTATCTATCTATCTATCTATCTATCTATCTATCTATCTATCTATCTATCATCTGTCTGTTTGTCTGCCTATCTATCAGCCTATCTACCTAATCATCTATCAATACCGGTAGCGCCTTCCATGACTTCTAGCAGTAAAATAGCAATAGCACTTAGACTTATATACCGCTTTACAGTGCTTTACAGCCCTCTCTAAGCGGTTCTCAGAGTCAGCATATTGCCCCCAACAATCTGGGTCCTCATTTTACCCACCTCAGAAGGATGGAAGGCTGAGTCAACCTTGAGCCGGTGAGATTTGAACCGCCGAACTGCAGCTAGCAGTCAGCTGAAGTAGCCTGCAGTGCTGCACTCTAACCACTGCGCCACCTCAGCTCTTTTAAATAACTTTAAAGACACTACCAAGAGAAATTTTAAAAAAATCTCTATTAACCTGAGAGTAAGGAAAGAACAGGAGGATCTTACTCAAGGTAGATTTCAGTACTTAATGCAACACGCTACATGCCACCCAATCTACAGGAAAAAAATGGCTAAGGTTGAGTTTAAAATACTTCAAACCTCTTGCAACTGAAACAACAATTAAGCATGCCGTTTTGCAGTGTGTACTTTCATTAAAACTAACCGGCCACCGAGCCCAGCAAAGAAGCAACAGTTGACTGTTGACTTAAGGCTTCAACGTAATGTCTATGCTCACACAGAGCACTCATTTTGAATTTGGCAGTCTGTTCTTCTCACTCAACAAACATGTTTTTGTCCAATTTTCCTCAGCTTCTCCCACTCCTTCTCTTCTTAATTAACTGCACCCTCCGACAGCAACAGTGGGCTCTGATTTACTATTTTATTGATTACCTTATAAGTCTCCATGGTTGGAGTATTTAAAAGCCAATTGCAGAAAAAACAGAACATTGAAGCGATATGATATAAAAATGCACTTTTGAATTCAGAACAACATTTTGGGGCGTTTGGGAATCCTTTGTCCAAACTTCCTCCGACTTCAGATAAAACATTTTTGCAAAAACACTTTTTCTAAAACTGTGTAGGACAAATTATTTCATTGCAGTCCGTGGACAGGAAAGAAAAATCAAGTAAGGTGACCTTCCAAGCTGGAGAACCTTCGAAAGAAAAGTCCCCAAAGCAACTTGAAGTCTGACCTCAGCCTATGCATCTGAACTCAATAATCCCTTCCAAATTTGAAAATATGAACAATCTAATTTGAGTGTGGAGAACTGAAATAAGAACTCAACTTGAATTATGTCTGTGGAGGTTCTCAGTCATCCAGGTCATGGTTGTCCCAAAGGTGCTTTTTTCAAGAGGCAACTGGACTTTCTGGTTTTTCTTTGAAGATGTTTCGCTTCTCATCCAAGAAGCTTCTTCAGTTTCCCCACCATCCAGTCAGAGCTGAAGAAGCTTTTTGGATGAGAAGTGAAACGTCTTCAAAGAAAAACCAGAAAGTCCAGTTGCCTCTTGAAAAAAGCACCTTTGGGTCAACTTGATTAATTGAATCAATAATGAAATCATATGCTTGCTCCTGTTAATATAGTATTATACCTATTGCCTTTGTTGTGTCTCTTGGTTATTTTATTTATATTTATATTTTTATAAATAACTCAAGGCGGCAAGCATACATAATATAGTCCTCAATTTACAACAGTTCGTTTAGACACTGTTCAAAGTTATAATGGCACTGAAAAAAATGTGACTTATGACCATTTTTCACACTTACGACTGTTGCAGTGGACGATCATTTGAATATGAGCCAGCACTGTACTGCAGCTGCCAAAAAAAGCCAATGGCCAGTTGGGGCCACAAGTCTTAAATTCTGGGATTTTCTGGTTGGAAGAAAATTTTCTGGTAGTGCCACACTGTAATATGCTAGGTTGAAGCTATTACATCAGGGGTGTCAAGCTCAAGGCCCGGGGGCCAGATCCGGCCCGCGGGGTGCTTAGATAGCAATAGCAATAGCACTTAGACTTATATACCACTTCATAGTGCTTTACAGCCCTCTCTAAGCGGTTCACAGAGTCAGCATATTGCCCCCAACAATCTGGGTCCTCATTTTACCCACCTCGGAAGGATGGAAGGCTGAGTCAACCTTGAGCCGGTGAGATTTGAACTGCTGAACTGCAGCTAGCAGTCAGCTGAAGTAGCCTGCAGTGCTGCACTCTAACCACTGCGCCACCACCCTGGCAACAACGAAGGACTGGCCCGCGGTGCCTCTGCCAGCAAAAACGGAGCTTGGGAGGGCCACACGTCCTGGTAGAGTGTTGCAGGACGCCATCGCAGCTGAAAACGGAGCTCTTGAGGGCCATGGGCAGCCCTCCCGAGCTCCATTTTCACTGGCAGAGGGTCGCAGGAGGCCATGGCAGCCGCCAAGCTCCATTTTCGCTGGCAGAGGGTTGCAGGAGGAAACGGAGCTCAGGAGCCCGTTTTCACTGGCAGAGCGCTCGGGCCACCACAGGCGCCCCCGACACGAGTGACATAGAGCTGGCTATGCCCACCTTGGCCACGCCCACTCCCCCCCCCTGAGGTCAAACACAACCCTGATGCGGCCCTCAGTGAAATCAAGTTGGACACCCCTGTATTACATGATATTTTGGAATCCTCTCCAGTTCTTGGTTTTCAAACCCACTGAGACAATCTAAGCTTGCCACCACAGAGATTTGCAACGTTTGTTATTGCAAACCGGAGTGTATCCACGGTTGGTGTTTTGGGCTAATCCGTTGATGTACCCTTGCGGCCTAGATGTTTTGAGCAGTCTTCCAATCTGACACTTCCTATTTGCTCCGTCTTCGTCAAAAAATTTGTTAGAGGCTGCTAAGGGGCTCCTGCATAGGACCCATGGATAGTAATAGATTCTCTTTTGTCAAAGAGAATTACAGTTACTTGACACAGAAAAAAGCAGGAAGCCAAAAACCGCAGGTTTCTTAATAATTTCCATAATCCTTTAGAATCTGTTATTGGAGCAAAATGTCATGGGAAGATGTAAACATTGGCTACATTTCCTTTTAGACGTATACTTACAAATAAGCTGCGTTGCATGAAAGGCACTTGTGTATAAAACAACACTTTTTCTAAGTCGGTTTCAAGAATCCTTGGCTCAAAAGTTTTGAAATGCTTCAGCTGACTTGAGGGGCTGCATACTTTGTTCAAAAGTGGCTTGTCCTGACCCTCCGAAAAATATCAAACCAGGTGGAATACAGGTAGTTCTTAACTTACCACAATTCATTTCGTGACTGGTTAAAGTTACAATGGCACTGAAAAAAGTGACTTATGACCGTTTTTCACACCTATGACCACTGCAGCATCCTCATGGTCACGTTATCAAAATTCAGATGCTTGGCAACTGACTCATATTTACGACTGCTCCAGTGTCCCGTAGTCGTGTGATCCCCTTGTGTGACCTTCTGACATGCAAAAGTCAATGGGGAAACCGGATCCTCTTAACAACCGTGTTACTAACTTAACAATCGCAGCGATTCATTTGACAACTCTGGCAACAAAAGTCATAAAATGGGGCAAAACTCACTTAACAAATGTCTCATTTGGCAACAGAAGTTTTGGGCTCAATTGTGGTCATAAGTCAAGGACTACCTGTAAAGTACTGTCTTGCAGTCTCTACCCTTGCAGCTTTAAACCAGAATGATTAAAAAAAAAATATCCACCAGGCAAATTAAACTTCCATCTCTTTTAAAAATGTGACCAAATGAGACACTTGTTAGTTTTTACAAGATTCATTGCAACAACTAGTATGCAAGTTCTGATGCTAAACTTTTCTTTGCTTCTACATAACAATGTACTGGGGCCGTGGTGGCACAGTGGTTAGAATGCGGTATTGCAGGCTAAGTCTGCTCACTGCCAGCAGTTCGATCCAGCAGTAATGAAAGGTCTCCAGGAAAAGGATTAGACAGGATAGATCGTAGAAAGGAGAGCAATATGATGTAACTTTAAAGAGAGAGGTTAAAATATATTTGTCATTATAACTGCTGTGAAGAATATCAGAAGACACTTATTGATATCTTTTTTTCCCTCTTTTCTATTTTTCTTTAAACAAATTTTTTTTAAAAAAGCCTTTTATTTATAAAACCTATATATATAAAACCTATATATAAAAACCTATATTACAATTCTTTTGTAAATCACTTGAGGAAGGGAGAGAGACAGACAGAGAGACAGACTTTATCTCCAGCTAAGCACAGCTGCTATTTTCCAATTAAAATATCACAAGACCAAAATATTAATTTACTCAACAATGTTTGGTTCGAGTATTTCCAACTACGTTCTAAACAAAGCGTTCATACATTTTGTATGGCTTTTGTAAATATATATAACAGAAGCTGTCACAATTTCTTTGGCCTCGGTAATTGAATGTGACAAAACAGCTCATTGTCTGCTCTTGATATACAAACAACTCTGTCCCATATTCAGAACTCAGCTGAAGAGATGCAACCATCTCTTGTTTTTAAAGGGAGAAACAAATCCAAGATTTGTTGACATTTCTCCAGAACTTTCATCAGCTCAAGCTCTAGACAATGGATAAGATTATCCTTCGATATCAAAAGAGGCAATTTTAAAATATATAGCAAAAACAAGCTGACATATCTGTCTATGCTTACAGATAAGGATGTCAAAACACAGGCTATCCAACTATGGTGCCCAAGTGTTGATATATCATAGCCCCTTCTCTCTACCAATCATGCACTGCCTGTCAACGTTGTTTATTTTCAGCCAGGGGTTAAATCATGGCCATGCTTTAGGGATGTTGCTGTGTCTTAAGTGTTACTCACCTGTTTAAACCAGAGCAGGGNAGTAGGGGGCTGGAGGCAAAAAGATATAAAGAACGGTTGCTGGAAGTGGGGATGTTGGTGCAGGGGTGTCAAACTCGATTTCATTGAGGGCCGCATCAGGGTTGTGTTTGATGTCGGGGGGCCGGGGTGGGCGTGACCAGCTTGATGTCACTCGTGTCGGGGGCACCTGTGGTGGCCCGAGCACTCCACCAGCTAAAACGGGCTCCCGAGCTCCGTTTTCCGCTGCAACGGCCTCCTGAAAGCCCTCTGCCAGTGAAAATGGAGCTGGGGGGGAGGCTGCGTGCGGCCCTTCCGAGCTCCATTTTCAGCTGTGACGGCCTCCTGCAGCCCTCTGCCAATGAAAAGCCCTCTGCCAGCAAAAATGGAGCGGGGGGGAGGCTGCGTGCGGCCCTTCCGAGCTCCATTTTCAGCCACGACAGCCTCCTGCAGCCCTCTGCCAATGAAAAGCCCTCTGCCAGCGAAAATGGAGCTGGGGGGAGGCTGCGCACGGCCCTCCCAAGCTCCATTTTCGCTGGCAGAGGCACCGTGGGCTGGTTTTTCGCTATTTCCAGGGCAGCCCCGCGGGCCAGATCTAAGCACCCCAGGGGCTGGATCCGGCCCATGGGCCTTGAGTTTGACACCCCTGCTCCAGAGCAATGTTTCAAATGCTTTCGTTTACTTGCCATTTACTACACAGGTAGTCCTCGACTTATGACCACAATTGAGCCCAAAATTTCTGCTGCTAAGCGAGACATTTGTTAAGCGAGTTTGCCCCATTTTGCTTGCCGCAGTTTTTAAGTGAATCACTGCAAGTGCCGTGATCCATTAACCCTGAAGGTTGTTCAGTGAATCTGGCTTCCCCATTGACTTTGCTTGCAAAAGGAAATCCCGTGACCCCCTGGGACACTGCGACCGTCATAAATATGAGTCAGTTGCCAGGCGTCTGAATTTTGATCAAGTGACCATGGGGATGCTGCAACAGTTGTAAGCGTGAAAACAGTCATAAGTCACTTTTTTCAATGCTGTTGTAACTTTGAACGGTCACTAAACGAACTGTTGTAAGTCAAGGACTACTTAAACATACATTTTCCAAATTCAAGCCATACAAATTGTATGAATGCTTTGTTAGAAAAAAAGAATAGAAAAGAGGGGAAAAAAGATATATGAAAAAGTGGCTTCTGATATCCTTCACAATCTCATCCCCTCCTTTCCTTTTTTACAATTTGATTGGCTTCTAGGTAATCACTTCCCTTACATCCCACTGCTATTTTCCATCTACAGGTAGTCCTTGACTTACAATAATTCATTTAGTGACCGCTCAAAGCTACAAATGGCACTGGAAAAAAAGTGACATAACCATTTTTTCAGAATTATGAACTTCGCAGCATCCCCATAATCATGTGATTAACAATTCAGAGGCTTGGCAATCAGTTCACATTTATGACTATTGCTGTGTCCCCTTTTGTGACCTTCTGATAAGCAAAGTTAATGGAGAAACCAGATTCACTTAACAACCGGGTTAGTAACTTATCACCCGCAGTGATTCACTTAACAACTGTGGCAAGAAAGGTCATCAAAATGGGGCAAAATTCACTAAACAAATATCTCACTTAACAACAGAAATTTTGGGCTCCCTTGTGGTCGTAAGTCGAGGACTACCTGTACTGGCTACTCACTCTGCCCTGTCTTCATTCAGCCACTTCTAGATTCCTCTCCACTTTACAAATAAAGCAAAAAAGTTACCTTCCCATCACTTCCACTTCTCCGTCAAGAAGAGAAAACCCATTGAATATCCCACTCATTTTCCTTTAGACTTGCTCTTATTGTTCTGTAGAGGTGGCATGGTGGTTCAGTGGTTAAGACACTGGGCTTGTCAGCTAGAAAGCTGCCAGCCCGGGTTCGAGACCCAAGCACCACACAATGGGGTGAATTCCCGTTCCTCGCTCCAGCTCCTGCCAACCTAACACTTCGAAAGCATGCAAATGCGAGTAGATCAATAGGTACCACTCTGCGACATCGTGCAGGTCACAGGACCGTGGAATTGTCTTCGGATCACGCTGGCTCTATGGCCTTGAAATGGAGATGAGCACTGCCCCCTACAGTCGGCAACAACTAACGAAGTAAAATCCGCAGGGACTGCTTTACCATTTAATTTTTTTTATCTTATTTCCGGTACCTTATTACCTTATTACCTTATTTCCAGTAAGCCTGGCTAAACCTCAACGGAACCTGCCCTCTTCTCTAGAAATAGAGAACATCTCAATGATTTTCACCTTTCCACTGAGGTTCATGCTCAATCCAAGAAGTGGGATCCATATGCTACGTAGGCTGTTTTTTTATGACCCGAGGGCAGCCTGGTTCAAATCCCTGCTCAACCATGAAGTCATCTAATTAGTTACTCAGATGAATTGCAGGTAGTTATCAAAGGGGACAAAGGAATACTTGTGTAAGTGGTGGCTCCGTAGCTCTGCAACTCTTCTTTCAAAAAACATGGGAAAGAATTTTATTTTTTTTGCCCCCTGAATGGATGGATGGATTCTTCAAGACAGGTTCATCTTGTGTCCACTGGTTCACTTCATTCCTATTAACTTATGAGGTTTGACATGCACATATAGCTATTGCGTCAATTAGTTTCAGAATCTATTTGAAGGAAGAGTCTGCTCTTTATACACCAAGGACTGTCCTTGTAGACGGGTCATCCTTGCAAAACCTGCCCTTTCTTTTGTACTGGGGAGGAGCTGAAAAACTCCTAAAAGTTCCTGTATTCCATCTTCTCTCTAACTACCGATCACATGAATCAGAAGAACTGGAATTTAAAACCTCCTGAAGGCTGAAGATATTGACACCTCCCTGATTCAGTTTTATGCATCCTTGAAATGGGACAACTCACTGTGGTCAACTTGCTATGGCCAACTCGCTACTGGATGACTCGCTATGGCCAACTCTCCACAGGACAACTCAATGCAAGATAATTGTATTCTATACCCATTCCTCTCTTAATATTATTAGTGCAACCGTCCGCCTCTTCCTCCCTTCTTAGTTTTATTAAAATCATTGGGATTTTATTTGTAATAATATTAATAATAATAATAATAATAATAATAATAATAATAATAATAATAATAATAATAATAATAATAATAATAATAATAATAATAATAATAATAATAATAATAATAATAATAA